>OX456984.1:140403198-140735204 GCA_949752695.1 Melanostoma scalare
GTCAGAAGCTTAGATGTGCAATCCCACGTAAGTGACTCTACTTTAAGATCCTATTCTTCCAGTGTATTAAGTTCTGCCAAGCCACTGAATACCTCGACAAGTTCCATTGTAGACGAGGAGCTCCTCATCTCAAATACAACTTTGAGTGAAAATAATTTGATCTCGGACCCCTCGAATGTTGACATACTCATCGCTTTACCACCCGCAAGGAGTATATTTGTATCCCGCCTTTCTCATTCTACTTCGGAGCATTTAATACAAAGTTACATTGCTAAGAAGAACTCATCAATTAATTTATCAAATCTCTCTATCCGTAAATTTGTGATGTCACCAGAGAAAGAGTACTCTTCCTTCAAAATCAAAGTTGGGAGGAACCAAGAGCTCTTCAATTTGCTATGTGATATATCTTTTAGGCCTACGCATACTGTGGTTCATGAATTTTTTCGAAGCAAGAAGCGAAGACCCAACGACAGCTGAGAGAACCTCAATAACTGATAGTTTCAACTGCTCTCCTGCTCTTCATACCACTATTGATATGCTCTCTGTATATTACCAAAACGCTGGTGGTATGAAAACTAAGACGATGGATTTCTACGTTGCTGTATCCTGTTGCCCTTATCACATTATTGCGTTAACAGAGACATGGTTGTCTGAAGATATACTTTCCACTGAACTATGCCGGTCTGCTGATTTTAATGTGTTCAGAAGAGATAGATCGTTTGCAGATACTGGATTAATCAGAGGTGGTGGTGTTTTACTAGCATTAAGATCATATTTTATATGTAGAGAAGTTCCTCTTGAATTCAATACTGCTGAACAAATATGTGTGGAAGTAACCTTGCCATTTGGATTTAATAATCTTTATATTATTGTATCATATATTCCATCTGACTCCAATATGAGTATTTTTCAGATGCATATCAATAACATTCTTAAAGTCTTTAATATGTTAGGGCCTAGTTCTAATTTAATTATTTTAGGGGACTTTAATCTCCCATATATAAAATGGATTTACTCTGAAAAAGATAAATGTTTACTTCCTTTCAACGTCTCAAATGAATTAGAGTCGAGTTTCATTGATTATATGCTGTCTTTTAATTTAAACCAGATCAACTATGTTTTAAACTTATTAGGACGAATTCTAGACTTAGTTTTTATAAATACTGAAGTTGAAGCAAATTTAGTTAAATCAGAAACTCCAATTTTTGAAAATAGAAAGCATCATTTTGCCTTGCAATTTGATTTAAAGTTCTTAAATTTCGATAAGCTAAATTTTGATAAACGTGAGTTTTACTCTGTTCGGGATTTCAGCAAAGCTAATTATGATGAATTGAATAATTTTTTTAACGCCATCGATTGTGATGTAGCTCTTCGCTCTCGTAACTTAAAGGAGTGTTACGATTCTTTCACTGCTGTAATTGAGGAAGCATATAATTTGTTTATTCCATTTAAAGAGAGAAAACATAAAAATAAGCCTGTCTGGTTTGATAATAGATTACATAACCTTAAAAATAAACTTTCTAAGGCACATAAAAATTACAGAAAAGATCCTAGCCTGCACCTTCGATATATACGATGCAGAAAAGAATATGAGACTGCAAAAAAATTTGTTTATAAAAGCTATATGCATAATATTGAGAATAATATTAGAAGTGACTCTCGAGCCTTTTGGAAATTTGTTAATTCAAAACGTAAATCATATGGGATTCCAACTAGCATGAATTACCTTGGTCAGTCATCCAATAGTGGGGACGTTATATGTGATATGTTTGCGTCTTATTTTCAGTCTAACTTTGTTCTAGATTCCGTTCCTTATTCGCATGAAATTCGAAGTGGTGAAACACTAACTAATCTTGGAAGCTTAACTTTGTCAGTGGACCAGGTTTTGATTCACCTTTTATCCTTGCAGTCTGATTTCAAACTTACACCTGATAATTTTTGCTCGGCTTTACTTAAGAAGTGTTCTTTAAGTCTTACAGCTCCACTTGCTAAAATTTTCAACTTATCGCTTTCCACTGGCAACTTTTTAGATGACTGGAAATTGTCGATGATAAGTCCAATTTATAAATCAGGTTCAAAACAAGAGGTTATTAATTACAGACCCATTTCAAAACTGAAGTTGATACCGAAAGTTTTTGAAGCGATTGTGAAGAAACGTCTTTATGATGAGGTTAGTTCCAGTATATCAGCAGATCAACATGGTTTTGTTAGTGGTAGGTCAACAGTGACTAATCTAGCTTTGTTTTCTAATTTCTGCATTAAAGGTATCGAACGTGGAAATCAGGTT
This sequence comes from Melanostoma scalare, assembly GCA_949752695.1. Lineage (NCBI taxonomy): Eukaryota > Metazoa > Arthropoda > Insecta > Diptera > Syrphidae > Melanostoma > Melanostoma scalare. The sequence goes on from OX456984.1 coordinate 140,405,486, forward strand.
GACGCTATCTATACAGATTTCTCCAAAGCGTTTGATAGAGTTCAACACGATATTCTGCTAAAAAAACTGAAATTGTTAGGTTTTCACTCTAGCCTACTTATATGGTTTGAAAATTACTTGACCAATCGCAAACAATATGTAAAAATTGGAACGGTTGTTTCAAAAGAAATTTTTAATCACTCAGGTGTTCCTCAAGGGAGTCATTTAGGACCTCTCCTATTCATATTATTTATAAACGATCTACCACCAAGAATTCGATATTCTGAATGTTTGCTTTTTGCAGATGATCTTAAGCTTTTTAGGCCAATTAAGTGTGAATTGGATTGTTATCGACTTCAACGTGATATAGATGAAGTGTCAGCTTGGTGTTTTGAAAACCGATTATTTTTGAATATAGCGAAGTGTAAGAGCATTACATTTACCAGGTCGCCTAATGCTATAAATCATTCATACGTCATTTCTGACATTCAACTTCAATCAGTGGATAGACAAAAAGACCTAGGCGTTATTTTCGATTCAAAGATATCCTTTAATTTGCATCTAGACTACGTTATTTCCAAGGCTAATAAATTAGTTGGATTCATCATGCGAAACTCAAAACAATTTCTGGATCCTTACACGATTAAATCTTTATATATCTCACTTGTAAGATCACTTCTTGAGTATGCATGTTGTATATGGTGTCCATTGTATAGGGTGGGTATAAATCGTATTGAATCCGTTCAAAAAAAAGTTTCGAGGTACGCTTTGCGTAAACTAAATTGGGTTGATAATATTTTACCTAGCTACAATGTAAGATGTCTGTTAATAGATTTAAAGACTCTCGAAGCTAGGAGGAAGTATTATTTAGTTATGCTTGCTAGAGATGTTCTCTGTAATCGAATTGATTGTCCTAAACTTCTCTCTTCTTTCTCTTTATATGCTCCTTCAAGACAGTTGAGGACGAGGCCGATTCTGTTTTTTGTTCCCCGATCTTATACAAACTACGGTAGATCAGATCCGATTTCACGTTCTAGTCATGAATTTAATATCGTTTATCAAAATATAGACTTATGTTTAAGCAGAGATGTTTTCAAAACTATTGTTTTGAGTCTAGTATCGTAGCATGTTTGTATATTATATATGTATATATGTAAGATAATTCTTTTGCTACTTTTTGCTACTTACTGTTTAATATTTGCTCTTACTTTTCTCAATATAGTTTATGTAAATATTGTTAGTCTAGAAGAGTTATGAACTCGATAGATGGTAAATAAATAAATAAATAAATAAATAAATAGATATTGCTGTTGCAAGATGCTGATAGTTTGGTTTTGTACAGTCAATTCCGAGCGATATGGCCGAAAGATGACCGATTTTTTTTGTCGGAAATTGAAGTTTATACTTGGACAATATTTCAACACAACGGGCAACAAGTCAGAAAACACAGTCAATTATAGCTTTATTGTGTGATTTAATGTTTTGACGACACCAATTGGCCACCAAGATCGCGCGATTTGACACTGTTACATTTTTTCTGTGTGCTACACAAGTGATCGTGCTTTGCTTGCGCGAACAATTCCCGGACTCTATACGCATTACGCAAACCATATTTCACTATCCCATATTCCAACGGGAACGGGAACGGAAACGGAATCAGGAACTAAAATGATGTGGCATGGCACATAGACCACCAACTGACCAAAATGTTTCCAATAACACATAACTTCATCTCAAATGAAAACTCAAATGTAAAAAAGGCGAGGTCTGAATTTAATAAAAATTATCAAAGGATTTCCATTTTGTTTATTTGAAAACGGAAACGTGCGCAAGAAGAAAAATAAACGGATGCTGCCGTCATCATTCTTGAAAGGTTCTTAAAAATAATTACACTTACGTTGGGATTCGTTTGATGATAAATTCACAGTGTGAGTGTCTATCTTTGAAGCAATTCATTTTTGTCACATATTGTCAGTCGTGGTATTTTGTTCTTTTTTCTTTCTCAAGGGAGAGAGGGAAGAAAAATACTTGGAAGAAGGAATTTAAATAAAATGAAAAGAGGAAGATTGATTGGAAGAAAAAAATTAGAGCATCGTGACTATAGGAAATCATCGTTACTCTAATGCTGTAGTATTGATTCAATCAAAAATGATTGCCAAGATAATTCATTATATTTTTCCAATGATGGTCGGATTGGTCTTTGGGTTAATCGGGTGAATGTTTCCTGTCCTGGTTTTTGTGCCTCCAGTTCTTGGACTCAAAGCTCAGACTTGTAGCAATCCTGGGTTCTTGGTAATCCTCTCTTGATATGGTGATTTCTGAAATGATACTAGAGAGAGAGAGTTAATGGTTACCCTGAGGTAGCAGAAACCACTAAATTCACAACGAAGTAGCGTTGGACACTAAATTCACAACGAGGTAGCTTTGAACACTGAATTCAAAACGAGGTAGCGGTGGACATGACACTATTGACTTACCCAGTCTCTGCTCCTGGTTCGTCCACTGTCGGGATCGGAATCCTACTCTTACCCGAGTACTCCAAATGTTTCGCTTATTTGTCCACTTCCGGGACCAGACTGATTTCCATAATTAATTTCATAATTATTTTTATTGAACGTTATACAGGGTGTCCCGTAATTCGTGTTGACCAGACCTGTGTTAAATTCTTCGATTTCTCGGTCAATACTGGTGGTAGAGACCTAACTTTAGACTTAATTCTTTGAAAAAACATTAATCTTTAAAACTGTGTCCAAGCTGGGCTCCTATAGGCTTAGGATTGCCAGATTTTGAATTTTAAATGGTGTTCAAAATTTCTTCTCCAAGCAAAGTTTTTATTTTGATTTCATTTTCTTTCAGAAAATGCCTGTTAAACATAGAGTTTTTTTTATTTTTTATAGATGAACAAAACAATATCAAAAGCAAACAATTTAAGAAGTGCACACCAAAACCCATACATTTTATGATACTTGGAAAAATACAAAATGGGTAAGAATTAAAAAAAAAAAAGATTTCTAGCATTGAGGTTTGTTTGAATAAAACAATAATATGGGTAGGTACTTTTAGTAGTTTTCTTATGTGTTTTATACAAATAGAATTATAACAAGGGCTCAAAGTGCCCTCCTTCGTTTTGAATGCTTGCGAGAGCCGGATTTTGGACTTCATTGTTGATGTTTGCTCTCGATAGCTCTTGTCTATCTCTTCTTATGGTTGCAGCAGCTCCTGCGTTAGGTCTTGCAGTTTCTCGAAGCCTTCGAAAAATATTTCCAAAAACAGTCGTCTGTTAGGATAAAGTTCCTGGTATCTTCGTTGTGCTCTTCTTGAATTTCCATTGCAAAACCCATGTAAGAATAAAATATCTGCGTATTCTTCTTTCGTAAATGAAGGCATTTTAAAAAGCTCTCTGATCAAACTGTAATCGTGACTTATTTTGATAAACTGATGAACAAATTTAATGTCTTATTCTTTTATACGACTTTTTTGCCCGTTGAATATTCATACCCGAAACTTAAATCTCCCTGAGAAGAGGTTAGTCAATTAGGATTTTGGTAGGAGGTCAAATACACTTTTTACTTTTTTGGGTGGAGGAAAAAGGAGAAAAGTTTTAATTTAGTGGACACTTAGCGCGATGCGTGTTTGCGCGTTCGATAGCAGATCGGCACTGATGAGATTGACTATCATGCTAAATCGAGTGTCACTGTTTTTTACGTATAATGCAAAAAATTGCAGACTGATATATTTAGACGGATATGAACAATTTAAAAACTCGCAACTTGAGTTTAAACTCCAAATAAAATTGAGTCTTCGGATTTCATGCAACATTGGGCTTGGGCATGAGGCCTGAACGGTGAATGTATTTTCGAATAAATTTTTTAAATTAGTCGTATTGTTCGGATTTCGATCAGTTGTGTGTGGCCACAACTGAGGCTTAGTATCTCCGAACGAGCTTTGAAAACAGGAAGTGTATATTCTAATGGCCTATTACATTTTCGCCCCTACAACCCAAAGTCAACAGCAAAATAAACCACCAACAACACCGATGCCAGTGAAATTTTCCATGTACCAACACAGGCAATGATAATGGCGACGATAACACAGAAGATTAACACCACAACTAACTCCACGTAGAGTTGGATTTCGTTGACTGTTACAGTTCACGTCCAGTTCACACCAAACGGTGTAAAAGGCAACCAACGAAATGCATGGAAATCAGTCGGGACACCAGCGACAACCGGGACGGAACATCCCGAGATAACACAAGTCAGCCGACTTATAATTCAGAATTTTCTTTTCTTTTCATCTAATTTTAAAAAATTATTTTAATTTTAGACAATGTATTTGGTTAGGCCCCCTATGTGCCAACATTCCTACATTTTCATTTATTTTAATTATTTAGTACTAGCTGAGCCACCCGGCTTTGCTTGGGTCTGTAGTTTTTAGGTTCCCGTTCTTGTTTTTCCTCTTCCGTGAGAATTTGGGGATGAAATATAATCTTTCTTAGTGTGGGACTATGTGGTATCCTAATACTGAAAGAATTTTTGAAATCTGTCCAGCAGTTCCTAAGTTTTCGTTCCCAACCCATTCCTGTTGCAATCTTCTGTTCCCGTGGAAATATGTGAATGAAATATAAATCTATGTCACTGAGGGATAATGTAACATCCTAGAGCTCAAAGAATTTTCGAAATCGTTCAAGTAACTTTAATGTTCCCGTTCTCGTTCCTATTTCTGATCCTGTCCGATTATAGGGATGAAAAATAAAGCCTAAGTTACTGACAAAGGGTAAAGGGGGATAATGTAGCACCCCTAATGTTTAAAGAAAGAATTTTTGAAATCTGTTCAGTAGTTTATAAGTTTCCGTTCTCAACCACGTTCCTGGGGGAATCTTCCGTTTCCATGGAAATATGTGTAAGTCTATGTCACTGAGTTATAATGTAACATCCTAGAGTTGAAAGAATTTTAGAAATCGGTGAAGAAACTTTAAGGTTCCCGTTCTCGTTCCCATTTCTGTTCCTGTGGGACTATAGGGATGAAATATAGTCTAAGTTACTGATGAAGGGAGATAATGTAGCACCTCTAGTGCTGAAAGAATTTTTGATATCTATGGAGTAGTTTCTAATTTTCCGTTCCCAACCGCGATCCAGTGGGAATATGGGAATCAAACCTTGACAGGAACCATCTCTGGACTTAACTATGTCTAAGTTTAAGTTTAAGTTTAAGTTTATTTATTTCAAAAACGCTTACATAGTAGGACATAAGTCTTATAAAATTCTGCAAGCCTTTAAATTAATTTAAGAATTTGAAACTATATGAATTTGAAAAGAATGAAGAAAAATTAAAAAAAAAAAAAAAAGAATTAAGAAAGATAAAATTAAAAAGAAAATAAGGGTGTCTACTTACAAAATGTACAAAAGTTTTAGATATTATGAAAAAGAAGAAATATATTGAAAAATATAATGAAAAAGAAGAGAAAAATAATAATAATGATAAATAGTTAATATTATCAACGATTTGCCAAATAATTGAAAACTAATAATTTAAACCTTTTCGTGTTTCTTATACTTCTCATCGCAATAGGTAGGGAGTTCCAGAGGCGTGTAACGTGGACAAAAAATTGACGCTCAGTTATAAGATATTTACATCGAGGTTGTATTAGTATCAAAGACCTTCTTGAACTAGGAAAGTTTAGCTTAGCATGTAAGTAATCAGGTTGTTGAGTTTGAATGATTTCGTGCAGATAGCTCACTGAACGGAAGTCTATTAAGCTGTCGAGGCTACAGCCAGAGATACGTGGTACAAAATTAGATATGTCATATGTGGTCATACCGCCGCAGATTATAGACGTAGCGGGTAATGTTATTATATGCAACATTTAGTTTGCGATTAGAAGCATAGTCCAACTTGCAAAAAACTTCACATGCATATAGCATAACAGGAAGTAAGAGAGTTTTCGCAAGTATCAATTTTGTGTTTGTAGGAATGAAGTTCCGAGTAATCTGAAGAGCACGTAGACTACCGTAGACTTTTCCAATGGCACTATTAAGGTGGTCGTTCCAAGTAAGGGTACGATTGAAAATTACTCCTAAATTTCTTGCAGTGCTTACATAGTTGATGATTTTGTCTTCCAACTTTAATGGGTTTAAGATCGATGTATCAAAGGTTTTCCGATAAATGGGCAGAGCTGTTGATTTAAGAGGATTTAAGCAAAGATGGTTCTTTTTGGACCATTGTAGAATGAGAAGCAGGTCCTCATTCATTAGAGCTACGGCATCATTTTTCGCTGCAAATGGTCGACTTATGAGGAGCTGCACATCATCAGCATATAAATGAATCGTACAATTTTTTACAACATGTGGCAATTCATTTACATATAGCGAGAAAAGGATCGGTCCAAGGATAGATCCCTGAGGTACTCCAGTTAAGACCTTGAGAGAGGCGGAAGAACGTTCATTTGCCACCACGCATTGTTGCCTTTCGCTAAGGTATGAATGAAATAACTTGCAAGATTCCAAAGTAAACCCAAAACTACTTTGCAGCTTTTTACACAGAATTGAATGGCTGACAGTGTCAAAAGCCTTTGAAAAGTCTAGTAGTGAGAGCAGTGTTATGTAATCATTGTCCATTGCTATTCTTATTTCATCACTCACAAGAAGTAGGGCTGATTTGCAGCTGCGTTTTGGTCTAAAACCAGATTGGCAGGAACTTAACAGGTTGTTGATCGATAGGTATTTTTGTATTTGCTTCAAAATAGTTTTTTCGAACACTTTAGAGAGGAATGGGTGGATGGCAATGGGGCGGAACTCCGTAGCAGCACCAGTTGGCTTTTTAGGGACGGGAATTATTTTAGCCTTCTTCCATTCTAAAGGAAACTTGGATGTGGTAAGTATACTATTGAATATGTGGGTAATAAAACGTAATAAGTAAGGTAGTAACAATTTTACAAATTTAGGTTCCATTAAATCCAGGCCTGTAGCATTGGATTTTATAGATATTATTGCCTCCACAACATCTTCTTCTTGTATATTGATAAAGTTGAATGTGCTCCTTATGCCATTTGGTTCTTCTGTAAGCGAAACAGTAGGTGAAGTTAGAGACGGAGACGGAGGTGTTGAAGTGAACTTTCTATTGAGAGCGTCACAATCGATGTCGTCAACTAACCTCTTACATGGTTTGCCTATACCGATTTCCCGCAGGTTTTAACTTATAAACTACTGAACAGATTTCAAAAATTCTTTCTTTAAACATTAGGGGTGCTACATTATCCCCCTTTACCCTTTGTCAGTAACTTAGGCTTTATTTTTCATCCCTATAATCGGACAGGATCAGAAATAGGAACGAGAACGGGAACATTAAAGTTACTTGAACGATTTCGAAAATTCTTTGAGCTCTAGGATGTTACATTATCCCTCAGTGACATAGATTTATATTTCATTCACATATTTCCACGGGAACAGAAGATTGCAACAGGAATGGGTTGGGAACGAAAACTTAGGAACTGCTGGACAGATTTCAAAAATTCTTTCAGTATTAGGATACCACATAGTCCCACACTAAGAAAGATTATATTTCATCCCCAAATTCTCACGGAAGAGGAAAAACAAGAACGGGAACCTAAAAACTACAGACCCAAGCAAAGCCGGGTGGCTCAGCTAGTACTAAATAATTAAAATAAATGAAAATGTAGGAATGTTGGCACATAGGGGGCCTAACCAAATACATTGTCTAAAATTAAAATAATTTTTTAAAATTAGATGAAAAGAAAAGAAAATTCTGAATTATAAGTCGGCTGACTTGTGTTATCTCGGGATGTTCCGTCCCGGTTGTCGCTGGTGTCCCGACTGATTTCCATGCATTTCGTTGGTTGCCTTTTACACCGTTTGGTGTGAACTGGACGTGAACTGTAACAGTCAACGAAATCCAACTCTACGTGGAGTTAGTTGTGGTGTTAATCTTCTGTGTTATCGTCGCCATTATCATTGCCTGTGTTGGTACATGGAAAATTTCACTGGCATCGGTGTTGTTGGTGGTTTATTTTGCTGTTGACTTTGGGTTGTAGGGGCGAAAATGTAATAGGCCATTAGAATATACACTTCCTGTTTTCAAAGCTCGTTCGGAGATACTAAGCCTCAGTTGTGGCCACACACAACTGATCGAAATCCGAACAATACGACTAATTTAAAAAATTTATTCGAAAATACATTCACCGTTCAGGCCTCATGCCCAAGCCCAATGTTGCATGAAATCCGAAGACTCAATTTTATTTGGAGTTTAAACTCAAGTTGCGAGTTTTTAAATTGTTCATATCCGTCTAAATATATCAGTCTGCAATTTTTTGCATTATACGTAAAAAACAGTGACACTCGATTTAGCATGATAGTCAATCTCATCAGTGCCGATCTGCTATCGAACGCGCAAACACGCATCGCGCTAAGTGTCCACTAAATTAAAACTTTTCTCCTTTTTCCTCCACCCAAAAAATAAGAAAAAAACAAAAAAAAAAAAAAAAACAACAATAATCAATCAATAAATATTACTAAATTCTGTTCCGTGCCGCCGCGCCGTAAGAAAAAACAATAGTTCTCGTGCAAAAAAAATAAAAAACATCTAAAAATTCTCGTGCAAAAATTTATTCAGTGCGCTGTGCTGCAAAAATTAATTAAAGCAAAAAAAAAAGTGACTGCACACATTTCTTCGATTTGATAATTTCTTATCTTATCTGGGTGGTGTGTGCAGTCAATGAGACTGTGGGTTTGCTAGGCGGATAGTGAGATCAACGGTGTTGATCCCGTGGGTGAACCAAAATCAAATTGCTTGCTGGGCATAACACCGCTAGTAATTTTTTTTTTTTTGGTTTCCCAATAAGATTTGCACTTGTTGATTTTACTTAGATAGCGTCTGCGTTCGATATTTTGTTTTGTGTGTTTTTGTGAATGGTGATGTCGGGTAAATTTCGGGTCGATTTTAGCAACATTAGGGGGTTGCGATCGAATCTCTTTGCTGTGTACGCTCACACTGTGAAATGCAGGCCAGCTGTTTTGGCACTGAGTGAAACACAGGTGGGTGTTGATTCTGATCACTCAGAGTTCAACCTGCCTGGATATAGCTTAGTGCCATTATTCTTCTCTTCCCATGGCCTCGCCGTATATGTTCGGAATGATATTGCTTACCAACTTCTACCTCAATACGGCCTCTGTTCCAATACGAACTTTAACTTCATGTGGTTAAAATTCACCGTCCGTAAGCAAATCATTCACTATTGTTTTATTTACAGAAGCCCTAATTTAGATAGCAATTCAACCTCTAACGAGTTTGATGCACTATCTTAATCCATAACAAGAATTGTCTCCCTTTATCCTCACACTGAAATCGCAATTGCGGGCGATTTCAATGTACACAATTCTGGTTGGCTTCGACATTCTGGCCAGACAACACCCGAAGGAAAATATGTTGAGATCTTCGCTGAGTTTAACGAATTAACTCAACTTGTTGATGAGCCCACTCGGGTTCCAGATATTGAAGGCCATGCGGCCAACACTCTTGACTTATTTCTCACTTCTCATCCCGAAAAATATAGGGTTATAGTATCATCTCCTTTAGGCACATCGGATCATTGGGTCATATCGGTAGATTTTTCGTCTTCCGTCACGGCAAAAAAAGATAAAGTCCCCAAAAGAACTGTGTGGCAATACGAGAAAGCCAATTGGGACGGACTGAATAATTTTTTTCGAAATTTTAATTGGTCATTGTGCTTTCTCGACGGAAACGTTGATGCATCAGCTGATATGATATCTAACGTAATTCTCAACGGCATGAGAAATTTTGTTTCTCACAGAACAAAAAGTATCATCCCCAAAGAGAATTCGTGGTTCGATTTAAGCTGTAAAGAGGCGATTAGGGATCGAGAAAGTAGTTTTCGAACATTTAAACAAAGACAACCCGACTGTAGAAAACCGAAATTTGTTCAAACGGGCCAGAAATTTCTGTAATGCTCAAATAAAAAGGGCCACGTTTTTACATGACCAAAAAGTAAGGCAAAAAATACTATTGTGTCCAAAAGGAAGTAAAAACTTTTGGTCTTTTGTCAAGAACATTAAGAACTCGACCACGTCATCGGTCCCAACGCTCGTCTTCAATGACTCTCCGTATGTCAGCTCCATCGACAAAGCCAATTTGCTGGCAGCTGAATTTGCTGCCAACTCGACACTTCCTTACAGCATATTGGCTCCACCTGAGCTCGAGTCTGCAAATTCTTTGATGAAGCAGATATTTTTTCGAACTCGCTCGGTTGCGAGAGTCCTCAAAGATCTCAACATACATAAATCCGCTTGTAAAGATGGTATCCCGCCGTTATTCTGAAGAGGTGTTCTTCTACGCTGGCAAAACCACTGCGTAAACTTTTCCACTTTTCCTATTCTGTTGGGATTTTTCCGAGCAGATGGAAATCTGCATTTGTCCAGCCGAACCCTAAAAAGACGAATCTTCCTCCCCTTCCAATTACCGTCCAATTGCACTAACGTCCCTTCTTTCCAAGGTCATGGAAACGTTGATAAACCGTCAACTTATGAAATATCTTGAAGAACGAAAGCTTCTTAATGACCGTCAGTACGGCTTTCGTAGCAAACGGTCCACTGGTGATTTGATGGCTTATCTCACCGAAAAGTGGAACCAATCTTTACATTGTTTTGGAGAAAGTAAGATTATTGCGCTTGATATTTCTAAAGCATTTGATAGAGTTTGGCATCAGGCTCTTTTATCGAAAATGCGTGCTTTTGGTATCGATGAGTCTCTTCTTCGTTGGATTAGAAATTACCTTTCCGACCGTTCAATACAAGTTGTGTTGGATTTGGATGGCTTCAAGTCTGATACCCACTTAATAAATGCCGGTGTGCCCCAGGGCTCCGTTTTGTCTCCGACTCTCTTCCTCATTTTCATTAATGATCTCTTGTCTGAAACTTCTAATCCGCTTAACAGTTTTGCTGACGACTCGACCCTCAGCTTTTCATATTTGTTTCCAAATTCACGTCCCTGCTCTTCGGATGTGGAACTGGAACGGTTGCGTATGATAAGCTCATTGAATTCTGACCTTGACAGCATTGTTGCATGGGGTCTTATGAACCGAGTAGAATTCAATGCTTCGAAAACTCAATGCTGTCTCTTGTCGTTGAAGCTTAACATTCCCCCATTGCCATTATCCATGAATGGTACCTGCATCGAAGAAACCGAAAAGCTGTCAGTACTTGGTATGTGTGTAAACGATGATCTTCGCTGGAACGACCACATATTTGAAGTCGCCAAAAACGCTGCTAAATGCTTAGGTTTCTTGAGACGATGCAGGAAGTTCTTCACCCCTTCTGATCTGGCTACAATTTATAAGGCCTTCATCCACCCAAAACTGGAGTATAACTCTCATATCTGGTCAGGTGCTTCTCAAACATCTCTGATGCTTTCAACTTAAAGTTCTTCTAACAAATTCCTTGATTCTTCTATTATCTGCTTTCTCTTCATGATCATGGAAATTGATAATTGAATATTTAATGAGGATATACAAGCAATCGGCTTATGAGCCTTGCTTGTATATCTTTAATATTTATTAATCGTAATGATAATAAATTAATGGAAATAATAAATGAAAAGATTAGTAAAGTTTTTAACAGTTAAAACACTTATTTTATTTCCTCAGATGTACATTTCAGAAGCAATTGTTATGTTTCAGTATTACTATTAATTTTTCCCTACTTTTGCTGTATCTTTATCCAGCGCAGCTCGCTTAAAATAGATGGCTAGAGAGCCGATGTTTAATAATGAATTCACACTCAGCATATGAAATGGAATTGATTTTATTTACATTTTCTTACAGCTATTTATACCTAAATTATATTACACATCTATTTGGGATATCCCCTCTTATGAACTATATTACAAATAAGAATGCATCAGCATTCTGCTTCTCATAAGTTACTAATTGGGGCAGTCGTCTCATTTCTAATGCTGACAAACTTGCATTCGGGAGTAGTGTAACAAAATACATTCAGTGCCACTCACAAAGCAACGTAGTCAAACGATGTCTTTGAACTTAGCTTTTGTTGGCCAAAGGGGACAACAAAATTGTGTACATCGTTTTACTATGATATTGAGTATCAATGAAAACGTGCTTTTTGTTTGTATCTCGTATTTTGGTTGTGGCTCTTTTCGAATGAATGTTATTACACTACATCCCTCCCCTTTAAAAAATGATATTTGTTTACATTTGTAAAATTTAAATAAATATTATTCGGTTTTTTTTTTTTTTTTTTTTTTTTTTGTGTATGTACATATATGTATATGGATTTAGGTTTGTGTTATCTATTGATGTTTATTGTTAGTTTGTATTTCTGGCTTTAATTAAATTGTTATTGTGTACTTCTTTGTTTTTGTTTTCAATGCTTATAATACTATTTGGACCATTTTGTGCAATGATTTTATATGGACCTTTGAAGGGTTTATCTAGTTTTCTTTTATTTCCTACTTTTATATAGACAAAGTCTCCTATTTTGAAATTTGATGCTTTTACATTTAATTGATTGTTACATATTTTAGTTTTATTTAATTCTAAGTTTTCCTTAGCTCTATTATGTGCATACTTTAACTTTATTTTAAATTCATTAACATAATTATCCAAGTTATAAATGCTTTGTTTATTTTTAATGATTTCACAAGGTAAAGCACATAATTTTCCATATACTAATTCAAATGGTGCATAATTTGTAGTACTGTGTGGTGTAGTATTGTATGTGTAAGTGTAGTATGGTAGTAACTCTTCCCATTCGTCTTTTCCGTTCATAGTCATTAAATAGTCGTTCAGAACTCTATGGTTTCTTTCTATTGAGCCTAAAGTTTCATGGTGAAATGGCGTAGATGTAGCTTTTTCTATTTTTAATAATTTGCATATGTTTACTAGTAGTTCATTTGTGAATTCTGTGCCTTTATCTGTTTTTAATCTCCTAAAACAACCATATTTTAAAATGAATTTTTCTACTATAGTCTTTGCTACTGAAACGGCATCTTTTGTAACTAATGGAAATGCTTCAATGAATTTTGTGAGCTCACATTGAATTGTCAGAATATACCTGTATCCATTCGATGGTCTGAGTGGTCCTACTGTATCTATTGTTATTGTTTCAAATGATGTATTTGGTGTGTCTGTTTTTGTGAATTGTTCTTTTGTATATTTTGTTATTTTAACCTCATTACAAATTTTGCACTTATTTATATAATTTCTGACCATCTTATTCATATTTTTCCATACATATTTCTGCTTAAGCTTTGCTATACATCTTCTTATACCTATATGTCCTCCTAATTTATCATCATGATACCTTTTTATTATTTCATTCATTTCTTTTATATCATGCACTCTTTTTGGCGCATTGTATAATATAATGTCTAGACAATTTTCTTTTTCATTTTTCTGCAGTTCATTAAATATCTTCTTAAATTTGTGCACTGATATTGTTTCAAATATTTCATTATTCATTGCTAACGCTAGCTTTTCTAACTTCACATGCTTTGCATAGGACAACAGTTTCCTCAGAATCAATTTTAAATCTGATAATGATTTATCACTGTATCCAACATGTATTCTATCTTTGACTGAATATATTCTTTCTTTTTGGGTACCCATTAAATTTTTTATATTCTCAAGTTGCAACTTCTTAATATTCCTAGTGTCTGAAATTGATATGCATTCCCATATGTGAAGGTGATCAGTCTCCACTGGTGGCATGGTTTCCGGATTTTCTTCTTTTTCACTAGTGTTTTTTATATTTCTCAGCTTCATTGCTCTAGTTAGGACATTTATGCTTACTTTTGGTATCATCTCTTTTAATTCTTCTGAACTTATTTTTATTCTGGATAATGCATCAGCATTTGTATTCATCTTTCCTTGCTTAAAAACTATGTCAAAATCGTAATCCATTAAATCTACTCTAATTCTAGTCAACTTAGATGAAGGGTTCTTATGAGTAAATAAGCTAACTAATGGTCTATGATCTGTGTACACAATAAATCTTCTGCCATACAGATAAGGTCTGAAATGATTAATTCCCCATAGAAATTTAGAACCTTCTTTGGTATCCCCGATTCTGCTGCCCGGGGATCTCTAAGTTTTTTGACCTAGTGTTACTATTGTGGTATCCCCTTGCTATACCTCTACCTCTATTGTTATTTTTGTTCCTTTCATAACCATTGTTATAATTGTTGTTATCGTACTGTCTTTTGTTGTTTCTATCATTATTTGTAAATTTTGGATAGGAAGAATTATGGTTGTATTGGTATCTACCACTATGATTTGTCCTAAATTGCATGATGTTATTTTGTCGTGTAGACGCTTCTACCTCAATTGCTAGTTTCAGTTTTTTTTTGTTTTACAATAGTAATAGTGATTTCTTTTTTAGAAATAGTTCATTTCTTAAAATTAGCTTGCGCACACATTTTTTTTATAGTAAGAATGTTGACTTCGATATTATATTTCACAATGTATAGGTATATGTATAAATATTTTTTTTTTTTTTTTTATTCATTGAACGGAAATTACAATTTTTTTTTTTTTTTTTTACTTATTTTATTTCTCTTTTTCACTTCAAGACTCTTTTAAAATATTAAAGAAATATCATCAATCCGTATTTTCAAAAGTCACTTTTAAAAGCAACCTTGCATGCATCCTATGCATCCTCCTGCGTTTATGCTTCGACCTACGAATGCGTTTCTTACTCCACTTTGCTTTCATTTTCTTCTCTGATGGTCTTCTTGGTGTACTGAAATCCACAAAAGATCGTCATGTAATGTAGATGATGATGGTGTTGAAATCTTTGAGTTGGCTTTTAAGGTCGTTGCTCGTTGGCAACTTTTGGAAGATCTTTAAATGCTGGTGCAGACATATTTAGTCTGTTTTTATTGGTTTTAATATAGACTATCAAAAACATGCAAGTATACATATCTTTAAAACTCAACTTGAAATTTGTACGTTTGAAAATTAACTTATTTTTGGTCCGCTTCTTGTTGTTAAATTAAATTTAACGAACAAGTTGGCAGGATCGCCATGTTATGTTTCAGTATTACTATTAATTTTTCCCTACTTTTGCTGTATCTTTATCCAGCGCAGCTCGCTTAAAATAGATGGCTAGAGAGCCGATGTTTAATAATGAATTCACACTCAGCATATGAAATGGAATTGATTTTATTTACATTTTCTTACAGCTATTTATACCTAAATTATATTACACATCTATTTGGGATATCCCCTCTTATGAACTATATTACAAATAAGAATGCATCAGCATTCTGCTTCTCATAAGTTACTAATTGGGGCAGTCGTCTCATTTCTAATGCTGACAAACTTGCATTCGGGAGTAGTGTAACAAAATACATTCAGTGCCACTCACAAAGCAACGTAGTCAAACGATGTCTTTGAACTTAGCTTTTGTTGGCCAAAGGGGACAACAAAATTGTGTACATCGTTTTACTATGATATTGAGTATCAATGAAAACGTGCTTTTTGTTTGTATCTCGTATTTTGGTTGTGGCTCTTTTCGAATGAATGTTATTACACTACACAATGCTTCCATCGTCAGTGAGATTTATAAAATTAAATTAAATTAAATTATTTGTCAAAAAACTAATAATAAACAAAAATGTTTCTAAACAAAAATTACAGTTGAGTTGAGTTGAATCTATTAAAAAATTTTTTGAATATTGAATCTTTGATTGGTCCATCATCACTATTCATTAGATTATTTTTGTTTTTAAATATGTAAAATGATTCAAAAGCATCTAATTCATAATTGCTATTTACATTTCTTATTAGTTTTAAATTTTGCAAACTAAAGCTATGACTATTTTCTAGCATATGTTCTGCAACACTTGACTTTTCTTTTTCATTATATTTAAGATGTGCAAAATGTTCTTTAAATCTTTTTAGAATAGGTCTTCTTGTCTGTCCTATATATTCTTTTGCACAATCATTACATCCGATAGAATAAATTCCTGACTTTTGAAGTTGTTCAATTTTATCCTTAGATCCTCCAATCAGATTTTTTATTTTTATTTCGCTGCACTCACTCATACGGATATTATATTTATTAAAGATTGGTTTTATCTTAGATGTTATTTCTGGATAGAAATAAAATTTTGAATATTTCTTTTCGTCATTTCCTTCATTCCTTATTAGATCTAAAGTTGTATAATTTCTCAATTCTTGTTTTCTTCTATGTGCAATTGTTAAATCTTCAATCAATTCTTCAGTATATCCATTAATTTTGGCTATGTCTTTAATTTTTTGGAATTCTTTTATTTTTGTTTCTATAGTCATTGGAATATTTAGAGCTCTAAAAATCATTGAGTGAAACGCTGACATCTTATGTTCAAAGGAATGGAACGAGTCTGATGTAATGTATCTCAGAGTATTCGTTGGTTTTCTGTATATATCCAATTCGAAATTGTCTCCATTCCGAGTTATACTTAAATCCAGAAAATTTAGTTTCCCTTCAATTTCTTCTTCATATGTAAATTTTATTGATGGGTATTTAGTTCTATTTAATTTGTTAATGAGCTGACGGAGTTCATGTTTTTTGATTATCGCCCATATATCATCTACATATCTTAACCAAATTCTTGGAAAATTTACTTGATTTAACATTTCAGTTTCTATATGCGACATAAATAAATTTGCTAAAAATGGGCTCATATGTGATCCCATACTGCAACCAAATTTTTGTTTGTAAAACTTTTCATTAAACTGGAACCAATTTTCATCCATGCACAGTTTAGTAAGTTTTACAAATTCATTTATTTCTTCTGGCTTAAGTGTATTTCTTTCTAGCCATTTTCTCAGAAAAACTAAAGTTTCATCAATTGGAACATTTGGATATAATGAAACAACATCGAATGAAACTTGAATCTCATTGCTAGCTATTTTTAAGTTCTTTACTTTTTCTGCAAATTCAATTCCATTTTTTATAGCTGCTGTTTCAAATTTTATTGGGAGATTATTTAGTTTTTCTAATAACCAACATTCAAGTTTTGATAATATTGATCCAGTTGTTGATGTAATTGGTCTTATTTGTTTTCCTGGTTTATGTAATTTTAACTGAGAATATAATCTTGGTAAAATTGGATTTGAAACATTTAATTTCCTTGATAAATTAGGATCATTAAAAACTTTAACTGCTTGTTTGATAGCTTCTTTAGTTCTCCTTATCATTCCCGGTAAAGGATTAAAAATTACTTCTTCATAAGGTCCAGTTCTTATAAATTGTTCAGTTATTGCAATATATTCTTGTTTGTCTAGTATTACAATATTATTGCTTTTATCAGCTTTACTGAAAATAACTGAAGCTTTCTTTTCTTTTAAACTTTTCGCTGCTCCTCTAAAATTTTTCATTTTAGCAGTCATGTTCGTTAGATCGTTAAAATTAATTTTATCTATAGCTTCGGACCTTACTCTAACTTTATCGTCAGGATCATTGAAATGTTTCAGAGCTGTTTCAATGTTAATCAAAGCACTTTGGATAGCTTTTTCTTTTGTTGGTTGCAATGCAAAATTTAATCCTCTATTGAGTAATTCCAATTCATTTGTTGTAAATTCCAAACTTGAAAAATTTTTTACGAAATCTTCTACTGGTTCTACTTCTTTAAAAATCTTCTTTTGCTCATTATAATTGACTCTACCTATTAAAAGATTGAATTTTTTAATTAAGATTTGTTTTTTCTTGCTTTAGTTTGCAAAATTTAAAACTAATAAGAAATGTAAATAGCAATTATGAATTAGATGCTTTTGAATCATTTTACATATTTAAAAACAAAAATAATCTAATGAATAGTGATGATGGACCAATCAAAGATTCAATATTCAAAAAATTTTTTAATAGATTCAACTCAACTCAACTGTAATTTTTGTTTAGAAACATTTTTGTTTATTATTAGTTTTTTGACAAATAATTTAATTTAATTTAATTTTATAAATCTCACTGACGATGGAAGCATTGCTTCTGAAATGTACATCTGAGGAAATAAAATAAGTGTTTTAACTGTTAAAAACTTTACTAATCTTTTCATTTATTAGATTAAAAAACACGTGGAATATCTCAACTAAAAAACTCATTAATGGAAATACTCTTCAAACGAATAAGGTTTCTATGGATTCCAACACATTTATAGTATAACTACCCTTGAGATAAAGTACTTATATTCTCATGAATGACACACTCTCAACATCGTCAAATCAACATTCAAAAAGTTAATCTGCTAAGAGAAGACAATCAACCATTTTATTCCAAATTGTATTAATAAAAGTCTTAAGAAGATTTAGTGAGATGGAAATCTTCAAAAAATTACATATCAAACATTTTCTAGGAAAACAATCCAAATAATTCACTCCTCCTTGGAAAGCAACTTTGATATACGCAGATCAAGATTGAATTTGCATAAATGGGGAGTGAAACATTGCGCTTTTTGGATATTGGATAACCCGAAAACAGAGGGCGAGTGAGTTGTGAATACAAAATTTATAAAACGAAAGGCTGGAAAATTTATATTTCATTTTTCTTCCAGTTTGTGACTGCCAGCCCATTTAAATAGAAACACACACGATTGGAGAGGAAATGAACTTGAATCGGAATGAAAAAATACCTTTTTCTTTAACCCGTGGGTCTTTTTGTCGACTACTTTATCATTGGAAGTATGTTATTCATACTTTTAGGAAAAAAATCATTCAGGAGTGTGTATCCCATCAGACTTTGGAGCTATTTTGTATGTTTTACTTCGTTTATTTTGATGGCAGAGCGGATATGTTTCTTTATAAATGTCATCATAATATGGCATCCAATTTCCAATGGAGTGTACTTGGATCGACTTCATATTGGCAACTAATCTTGAATACAAGCCTTCTTGAATTGAGTGCCCAATGGCTCTATAGTCCAAGTAGGTATAGCACTCCATCCCCATTCGATTGTTGAACCATGTAGTAGAAATGTGGAATATCTGAAGCTTGTATTTGTGTTTGCATTGTAGGTACT
The DNA here is from genome assembly GCA_949752695.1 of Melanostoma scalare. Taxonomy (NCBI): domain Eukaryota; kingdom Metazoa; phylum Arthropoda; class Insecta; order Diptera; family Syrphidae; genus Melanostoma; species Melanostoma scalare. The sequence continues at coordinate 140,424,508 of OX456984.1, forward strand.
CAATTCTGGTAAACTCTGTACACATGGCTCCACTAAAATCAACTTGAGCCATGACAACTTATGATAGTTTCGAAATGTACTTACATAAATGTTCTCCACACAGGGTAATTATATCGTGTTGTACGTGTTTCTATGCGAAAGATATGTAGGTCAATTGGGACATAAGACACTGAGCCAAAAGAAAAAAACAATTCGAGACAAGTGACAACGGGGAAAGGAAAAAGTATTTTTGTTTTTGGAAACAGATTGAATTTTTTTACTAAGATTAATATTGATTAATTATTATTAATTTATAACTGTCGATTAACAATAGAGCCAGCTTACTTCTTAAATTAATTAAAAATTAATAAATAGGATGGAGCAACAGAGCGAGGAGCCCTTTCACCCAGTGCATTTCTCACAAACATATACCTCGTGAGAAATGAAGGAGCCCTTTAACTTATTACGCTTCTGAACGACAAATTAAAGGCAATGAATTTACTATCAGAGGACTTGCCAATTCCGCGCGAAAGGCGATTCCTCGAGGAATTATTTCAAGGAGGTTGTGTTCCAGATGAGAGATGTGAAGCTGATATTAAAATTCGTATAGCAAAGGGTGAAGAATGAAGATTATATTTTACAGAATCAAGAAAAATTAAAATAAATAAATCAATTGATAAACTTAGCACTTAAAGAGATTAGAGACTTGATTGCCTAAAGTTTCGGTTAGTTAGAAATGTGCTGCATCCATAGACGTATGAAAATCTTGATTTTGCTACGATTTTAGGTCGTAGCTAACTTTCTATCGTGTAAAGTTAAATGCATTTACTTATCTAGACGACATCTTTGACATCTTTTTCTAGTGCCTTGACTGGCGAACTGCAATTATGACACTGAAAATTCCAAACCTACGATACTCAGACAACTGACAAGAGACAAAATCAATTTTATTTCTCAGAATCTATTGCTTGTCAACAATGAGAATTGTTTAGGATTGGGCAGAATAGAGACTCCATTCAAAGAATCGAAAGGAGGCTGAATGTTACCGGTATCTTTCCATGGAAGAATAGGTGACTATCTCCCATCATTCAAATTCTATTTCGAAGATGGATTGGTATAACTTGTTTGTCCACCAAAACCCAAATCCCTAGGAGCAATCTGAACTGAAGTCGTAAACCTTTCCATCCAGGAAACCCGCTTGATGTTTATTACTTATCGATTATAGTGGTTTTTAATTTAGCGAAATTTTTTTTTAAAGTTGTTCTCTTTGACAGCTGTCACTTTATCTATAATTAATTTACTATGCCATTCGTTAAGAATCTGAAGCTTCACCGGGCGACTTGATATCGTGGGACAATTTTTGTGGCGCTATTTGAAGTTGCTTCTTTACGCAGAAAAACCCGAGACGATTGAGGATTTGGAAAAAAATATTCGGTGTGTTGTTGCTGGTCCACCTCCACGGCCCGTATTGCCGCAACAAGTAATAGAAAATTGGGTCTCTCTTATTCGAGCCAGCCATGGCGGTACCGGTGGCGTGATGGTAAGCATATCCACCTGCTAACCCAGAGGTTCGAGGTTCGAATCCCAGCAGAGGCAAAAATGTTTTTTCACGGGTATCGCCTTTCGCGAGTAATTGGCAAGTCCTCCGTTAGTAAAATCATTGCCATGAAAAGCGCTTTCTCAATCAGCCGTTCGGAACCGGCAAACAATTTTAGGTCCCCTCCATTCCCTCACAAGGTATGGTTGTGAGAAATGCGCTAGGCCCAGGGGCTCCTCGCTCTGTTGCGCCACCCTATTTATTTTATTTATGTGTAACTATACGAATATTTCTTTATGGAACAGCATGATAAACATTAAACTCTCATCGGACTTGTAATAGTGAGGTTTGAAAGATAGCTACGTATCATGAAAGTGTCTGTCGGTAAACTTCGACCAGAACTTTTAAAATACAGAACGGTCTGCAACAAGGAGCGGTGAATTCGCCTATTTTATTTAGCATTTTCACTGGCGATCTAATTGGTTCTTTTCACCATGCTATAGCGTACGCTGACGACCTCATTGCGTACAGAACAGGTCCAAAGATCGAAGTCATCAGAACACTCTTGCAGCGTGACTTCGATAAGATCCAGCAATATTGCGATGACTGAAAGTTGAAATTCAACTTCCAGAAATCGGAAACAATTGTGTTTAGGACACCGTTGGTTGTGGCCTCATGGGATACGAGAAAGAACTGGCGAAAGCTGGTGATCGTTGATCTGTATGGTAACCCACTGCCAAACAACGTAGTAGTCAAGTATCTCGGCATCTGGCTAGATCAGTTTCTATATTTTAACAAACATATGGATGCGGCTCTGGCCAGAGCTAGAGGAGCTTTTGCTCTGACAAGGCGACTGTTTCACAGCAGTCAACTTGATAGCAGAGTGAAGGTGATTTGCTACATGGCCCTCATAAGGCCAATGATTGTCTATGGGTGCCCCGTGTGGTTCAATGTTACAGCGTCTCAAATGGAAAAGATTCGGGTGTTTGAGAGACAGTGTCTGCGTACCTGTCTTGGATTGCACAGAACACCAGAGTCGGAGTACAGAAAATATTATCCTAATGAGGTCCCTTACAACGGGGCTGAAATAAACAGGATCGACAACTTCATTATAAAACTGACTCGTGGTCACACTGCTAGAGCGATGACCTCGACCAATGGCCTGATTTTTGGGGCTTATTACCCCAACACTGAATGTATGGAGAAAACGCGCTTCAGTGGATTTGTCCCACCGGAGGCTTTCCTCTATTTTGATATGGTAGGGCTGATTCAGGATAGGTTGGCGGTTCCGCTAATCTACCACGTCTGCCGGAAGTCCGTGGAACGACGGCTCGTTTACAACCGAGACGTCACCGCAGTAGGCGGAGAAGCTGAAGAGCTCCTCCGGTTCAGTAGGGCGGTCTCAGATCGCGATCGTCGTGACGTTGTTAAAACGTCGAAAATGTTCTGGTGGTTGTCGGAGCAACAACATGAATTTGATAATGATAGCGAGTCGCCAATGGCTGGCTTACGCAGGTTTAGCGTGTAAGTCTTAGGGTATAGGGGGTAGGCACAGTGGCAAACAAAAAAATTACAAAAATCAAAAAAAAAAAAAACATAAAATCCAAAAAAAAAAATACAAAATACAAAAAAAAAAAAAAATTACAAAATACTAAAAACCCAAAAAAAAAAAAATACAAAACTTAAAAAACCAAAACCAAAAAAAAAAAAAAGCCAAAAGCTACTGTGGCTGCTCTAGTTTGAAGTAGATTTAAGTAGTTTTAATTAGTTTCAATTAGTTTTAATTAGTCTTAAGAAAACAAAAAAAAAATGATCATTCAAACTAAGTTTTTTAAAAAATTTTCTTAGTTTTAACTAGCTCTAGTTTTTGATTCATAAGTTATCTTAAGGCCGAAAGGCATTAGTAGTAAGATATTGAATAATTTAGAGTACCCGCCTAGGGTCAGTAAGTTAATTAAGTTATCATATAAGATAGTCTTACACATTTTTGTTAGCATGTAAGTAGATATAAGAAAAAGTAAATAAAAATGAATTAAAAATGAAATGAGTCAGGGTAAATTTTCTTTTTTTGGCCTGCCACGTTCTTTGTTAAATATAATAGGAAAAAAGTTAATGTGTTTTAAGCTTAAAAATGCATTTGAAAAGTGTTAAAATGCGTTTGGCAAGCAGTAGGCTGAAATCAAATCGTCTGGGACCGAGTTCTTTGTAATCAGGGGAATTTTTCTGATTTTTTGATGTATCACTTATGTGTTTATCACTTCGACCTCAAAATCTGTAAAATTACCATTTTCGAACGCCCACTTCTTCTTCTTCTTCTTCTTTCCATTTCTGGCGTTACGAGTAGTGATCTTGAAGCGATCACAACTCTCCCACTTTTCTGCTTCACACTAGTGATCCGCCTGTGGGGTACGCCGCGTTGACCTCAGAAAGCGTCGGCAAGCCTCCCGGTTTTGGATTGTTCCATGTCTGAGGCCAACCAAATGCTGCTGTTTTTGCATTTGCTTGTACCAGGAGTGTTTTGGCCTGCCTTTTCTTTTTCGTCGCGAATTTGTTGAAACGTTGTACGATATTGCCTTTTGGACGGGGTTCTGCGGATCTCTCCTTTGAACATGACAATACCAACTGAGCCGGTTGTGCTGAATTTTGTCCAAGATGGTACTTTTGACATGAAGGCTTCCACGGATCTTAGTACTTCTAATTCGATCAAGCTTTGTTACTCCTGCTGTCATCCGAAGCATCTTCATTTCGGCTGCCGTCAATTTGCTCTCATACTTTTTGTACATTGTCCAACATTGTGAACCGTATGTCAGAGCTGGACGGACAGCTGCTGTGTAGAGTCTTCCCTTCAGCTTAGGGGGCATTTTTCGATCACAGAAGATAGCGGAGTTTTCTCGCCACTTCATCCACCCTACGCTTACTCGATGATTGATGTCGTCATCACAAGTTGCTTCACTATTGATCATAGATCCCAGATATTTAAACTTTTCACACTTGGGAAGCACATTTCCATTCAAATAAATGTCTGGAATAGGCTTGTCTGGATCAGAAAAAGGGCAGCACAGGTATTCAGTCTTTTTAGCGCTAATACGGTACCCATTTCCTTCCAGAACATCAATCCAAACGTCAAGTGCAGGGATGTAGGATCCTCGCTTATGATGGCTCCATCGTCAGCAAAGAATAATTGTTGTACTTTATTGTCCGTTACTTTTCCTTCGAGCAAATAATCCAGAACAGCAATAAAGAGCAGTGGACTCAAGACACTTCCCTGATGTACACCTACTGTTATTTGGAATTCTTCGGTGACTCCAGCTGGGCATCTCACTTTTGTAACTGCTCCCTCGTACATGTCCATAATTATTCGCACATAGGCTTCAGGAACTCCTCGGTGTCTGAGGGCCACCCATATCAGATCTCGTGGTTGTCGATCGAATGCTTTTTCGAAGTCAACCAACACAATATGCAAATCCTCTAAGGCATCTCGGTGTTTTTCCATAATTATCCTTATACTTTGGATTGCGTCTGTAGTTGACTTACCCGCGACAAACCCGCATTGGTCATCAGAAAGCCTTATTATTTTCCGCAGTCGGCTATCCAAGACCCGCTCAACGATCTTCATAGTGTGGGACATCAACTTGATCGAACGATAGTTGTCACAGCTTCTGGTATCTCCCTTTCCCTTGTACATTGGAAGGAGAAAACTTTCCCTCCATTGATTAGGCAAACTGTCACCTCTTATAAGTTTGGAGATGAGAATCGTGAGCCATCTCAACCCGATGTCTCCCATATTTTTCCAAAACTCATATGGTACCTCGTCTGGCCCAATCGCTTTGCCTTTTTTAGAGTTCTTAACTGCCTCCCTAACTTCTTCGACTGTGACGTCGGATACTTCCGTAAAGTTAGGTGCAGCTGTTGGAAAGTGGCGCCGAGGAAACTGTTCATTCAAAAGATCATCGCAATACTGTCGCCACCTGTGAAGAATTTTGTCGTCATCCACAAGTAGCAGTCCTTGAGCATCATTTATGAACTTTGGCGAACGAATCTCCTGCGCATTTCTCCTTCTCTGAGCGGCTATTTTGAAAATGGTTGCTCCCTTATTCAAGTTGCTTTGTCTTAGCTCTTGGATTGCCTGATTTGCTTCAGCAGCTGGGGCAGAAATCTCTTCCAGCTCTCGATACAGGCCCTCCGTGCTTTTTGCTTGAAGTTGGGCGCACTTTTTCTCCGCTTCTTTTCTGCAGCTCTTGTATTCCATTTTGAGACGCGCTTTTTCATTTGTATTTCTTGAGGGGCACTTCGACCAAGCTTGGAAAGCTGCTTTCTTCTTTCTAATCACTGCTTTAGCTTCATCATCCCACCACCAGGTTTCTTTAGCTTGTTTGTGGTGTCCTTTTGAGACTCCTAACAGTGATTTGGCTCTCTCTAAGCAGGTTCGTTGTAGGCGATCCCACATATTTTGTGCCGTGATTGCATTTGAAACTGCGTCGATGGTATTACACAGCTGACTTCGCATATACGAAATGAATTGCTGTCCTTTGGTTTTCTCCAGATTGTACCACTTGATTCTCCTAGGAGCCTTTGTTTGTTTGACTTCCTTCACCGCATCCGTAAAAAATTCTGTTAAAAGAAGACGGTGTTGTTGAGCGGCAGCTTCTCCTAGTATCACTTTGCAGTCTTTCACCCGAGATTTCATGTAATTGGTTACCAAATGGTAGTCAATCTGGGTTTCATTTCCTCCACTGCTGTAAGTGATAAGGTGTCGGTCTTGTTTGATGAACATGGTATTTAGTACGATTAGACCGTATGACTTGCACATATTTAGAATATCTTCACCAGGAGTGTTCCTGGTGCCGAATCCCAAACCTCCATGGGAGTCTTCATAATCCTCGTTTGTCTTCCCGACATGTCCATTCAAATCTTCTCCAACAAACAAATACTCTTCTTTTGGGATGTTCTTAAGTAGGTTATGAAAATCAAGCCAGAATGCATCTTTTTCCTCCTGCTCACACCCTATTTGGGGAGCATATCCACTGATTATATTCCAGACCTTTCCTTCCATCACCAATTTAAGAGACATCAAACGGTCACTGGACTTCAAAATGGTCAACACGCTGTTATATAAACTTTGGTCAAGGATGATACCGACTCCGTTCCTACCTTGTTCTGTTCCATAGTAGAACATCTTGTAAGCCTTGGTTTTTACATCTAAGAAACGGGCTTTGTTTGCTGTGTTTCGCCATTTCGTTTCCTGAACACACAAGATGTCCACTCGCCTCCTTCTCATCATCTCTTCGAGTTCAAGACTTCTACCAGTCATACTTCCAACGTTCCAACTCGCGACTCTAAATTTTCGTCCAACTCGTTGCATTACTTTGCTAGCCCCCGGAATCCGTATAGCTCTGACCCGAACATTGCTGCTCGGTCCAGGACCAGCTCCATGCATAGCAATGGAACTGCCTGGCGGGGTAGTGCTTCTTATGTTTGCAAGTACTTCCATAATGCTCAAAATTTTTCAAAAATTTTCCTTTCATCCTTTTCGACACATGCCTGCTCCATTTAATGAGTTTGATTTCCCTTTTACTACACCGGTAATCTCCAGTCGTGTTAACCCCGGGATCTGCATGCATACTTGGGGAGAGTTTTTAGGTGGTATGTGTGCCGCTAGACTCACTTTGATGTTAGTCGTCTAGATATGATTGCTCCTTTAGTCGCCTTTTACGACAAGCGGGGAGGCGCTGCAGTGCTATTCTAACCCGACACTGCACGGCATTTCGAACGCCCACTCCCGGTTGAAAAAGAAACCTGCCAGACGGTTGAATCTGATATAATGGTGCGTGCACATACATACATGTGCATTATTTTTGGTAATCAATCCACTCCAAAATTGCTTCCAGCTCTAGGACTATGACTAACAGCCGGATTTTGCTCCAAAGCTAAAAATCACAGCGTTCTTAACTACTTAAAACCACATCAAAATTTGAGTATTGAGTGGAAAGTTGTAACGTACTGGGACGATGTGATTTGTGAGGTATAAGCGATCTCGGGCAGAATCGGTTGTAGGTATATGTATAACACACCTTAAATAAACAGATGTACCTTGTATTTGAAGGTATTTTAGTCAAATCGAACTCAAAAATTTCTTAGCAAATGCGGCTACATGTGTTCACTTGAATTTTATATAGTTTGAAAGGTATTTTGAAATGGGGGTGTGACAAGTTTTTAATCATAAGCACATATTTAAGGACGTAAGAATTCTTAGTCATTATATGATTGATTCATTAGAGACTACATAGCTAGAATGAAAAGCTTAAACTTTGCTGTAGAAGGCTTCTTTCTAGGCCTCATGCCAGAAAGATTTGCTTAGCTGAATATTTTTTAACTATCTCGTCACCAATGCGTTCTGCATAAAATTTGCCTTATTTTGCTACTGTTTTTATGAGATTAATAGCCATTTGTTTTGTAAGTAGTTATTGGCAATTGCAGAGAATTATCTTGACCAAGAATTCATTAATAACTTCCATTAATTTTAAATGTGCTTAAGTATTTCAGCTTTCAAGGCGCTCATTAGTATCCCCGTGTTTATCATAATTCACTTCTGATCAGCGGTTGCTGGTTTTCCAAACAATTTTCATTTTATTGCTGTTTAAAAGACTTTAATACATCTCTTTAATACAAATTTTCATTAAAGAAAAGCAATTACGCTATTAGAACTAACATGTCCAATGAGCTTTTTTTCAGATAGGTATATAAAACTTGTTTAAGCGTCCGGCCAATGATCGGGTATCCGCGTACTCATTTCGGTTTCGCAAACAGAATTTACTGCTCGGAATGAAGTAGAGGGACAGCCCAATTTCTGGAGTGACCAAAACCCACTCGGTCTCACTATTAGCATACATAGTTATTTCACATGCATGCAGCCAGCTACTAACTTTTCTATCTTAGATACACCCGGGTACCTGGTTATTGAAGGAATGGGGAACGTTCGTGCGGTCAGTTAATTTGAATTTAGAAAGTTACATAAGCTATGAACATTTGATTTTGTTAATTTGCTTTCGAAAGGGTTGGTCCATAGAACAATTGGCTTTAGTTTTTCTATAAAAAAAAGCATTTATCTATATATCTTCGCGAAAATCTTTGGTTTGACGATCGCATAGTCACGTCAGTTTATTGAAGGTATTCGGAATAGTTAATATTTTGCTACCTTATGATTAATATTATAGTTTACAGTAGTTTTGCTACCCAAAACGGACTTTAAAACTTACTTATAACGAGTACAACATTCGTTTTTACAGCTTTTGGTTTTCCTCACCTTTCTCTCTTAAATGGCCTTACTTAAAAAAAGATCGCTCGTCTTTAACATGCTATGCTTTCTTGAAAAATTTTGCTTAGCACTTGAAAATGGTAATAAGCTATATTGCATCGACATAAATTATCTAAAATTTTATATCAATGCAAATTTTTAAACTCAAAGTTTCCTACCTGGATTACCGTTTGGGTATTTTCTAATCTTGTTAAGATCTTTTTGATAAAAGTTTCGGAAGTGAATTGATCCTTCCTCTGCTTTTTATCCTGCGGCATCCTCTACATAGGGGCCGTCCATAAAATACGTCACACTAAAATTAGGTTTTTTCGAATCCCCCTCCCCCAGTGTCACACTGTGTCACACATTCTGTGACCTCCTATGAATATTACGTCACAAAAGCGTAGACCCCCCCCCCCCCCCCCCCTTGCGCATGATAAAATTTAATTGATAGTGCAGTTGTAAGTTAAAATTTCTTTTTTTATAATAAATTTACAAAACGCTAGACCCGCGCTAAAGAGCTAGCGCTCATGTTTGAAAAAATAAACATTAGTAAATATATTGAGTAACAATTTATTGTATTAAAAATATATGCATTTATAAATGAATTTGAAATTGAATTTATTTCATCAATCAGAGAACATGAACTCTTACAGACTAATCAAACTAATTTACATAATGGAAGGTGGGTATATAATAATAAAAATAAATTAAACAGCATTTGAAAAATAAATAGATATATAATCAAAAAAGAACAAAATAAATAACAAACGACGTGAATATAGACTCATATGAAAAATTTTATATTTTATTTAAAATTGCATATTTAAAAGAGTCTCTTGAACATATCACATAAAAGTTTACAGTACAGCATAATGAGTTGGCTTCCCTGATGCGACGGGATATGGGCTCATTGCGCCCGTAATTAGTGCGATGGAATTTCATATATATTAGAAATTTTTCCTGTGATATTCTAGAAGGTGCACTCCCTTCAAAAAATAGTGTTGATAGCGGAGGGCACTTAATGCTTCCAGTCAAGATGTCTCTGACGAACATAGCCGAAAGATATTTACGGCGCTTTTCAAGTGACTCCATCCCGAACAATAGGCATCTAGTATCATAGGGCGGTCTAATGATTCAATTTCAATTCAATTTCAATTTCAATTTATAAACAATTCAAGTGTACAAATAAGACTTAGTCTTTTATAGTACCTAACATTGGGTAGTAAATAACAATTTCACTTATTCAACAAAATTACCTAATTATACAAAATAATACATAATGGTTTTTTTTAGAGTAGAATAGAATAAAGAGAAGAATAGAATATAGAATAGAATATAGAGTAGAAATATAGAAAAAGAACAGTGAAAAAAGAACGAAAACAAAAAAGAGCCTGTTTAAAATTTCATGGATGCTGTGAGAAGTGGAAAGCAAGGGCATTTTCAAAATTTGTAGCATTTATTAATTTTTTAATAGTCACTGGTAGAGAGTTCCATAAGCTTGTGGCGTGGACTAAGAAGAGCCGCGAAGAGTTCAAGTAGTAATATGTTGGTCTTTCGGTACCATATTAATGTTCTAGATGATTGAGCAAATCTAAATTTGTCAAACAAATAGAGAGGTGTTTTACTCTGCATAACTTTGTGTAGGAAAATTAAGCATCTAGCATCATGATAATTTTGAAGGGAACATCCTAGGACAAGCTGATGATAATGTGATATGTGTTCGTGTCTTCGAATACCATACACGTATCTAACCATGTCATTAAAAGCGACAAGAATTTTGTGTTGCGAATGGGAATCGGGTTTACAATAAACAGTATGACCATATGTAATTAAGGGTAGAAGTAATGTTTTTATTAGCCGTAGTTTAGTGTTTACTGGAGTTAAGGCAGAAAATAGCCAGAGCTTACGCAGGCCAGCATAAATTCTTCCGACTGATTTACGGCAGAAAGCGATTTATTTATTTTAATACCAAGACTGGTTACAGTGTCCACAAAACTGAGCTGGGTTTCGGAGAGAAAAATTGGAGGCAAAAAAGAAGAAGTATCAATATTCTTTTTGGAAATTGCAATGAGTTGAGACTTTGACGGGTTAAGTGTGAGATCATTTTCAAGGGACCAACTGGAAATTGCAGAGAGATCCTCATTCATCTCTTCTGTAAGCCAATTGGACGAGATATATACAGTTGTACATCGTCTGCATAAAGATGTAGGAGTACATTCGAACAGATACTAGGAAGATCATTGATATATATGCAAAACAATATTGGCCCTAAAATAGAACCTTGAGGAACACCCATTTTCAAATTCATAGACTGAGATTGCATATGACCAATGTTGACTCTTTGGCTACGGTTGCAAAGATAACTCCTAAGAAGCTGCACTGCTCTCTCGTGAAAGCCGAAGTAGTATTTCAGCTTTTTGCAAAGTGTATCATGGTTAACTCTGTCAAAAGCCTTTGAGAAGTCCAGTAAGCAGAGAATAGTCACATTATCTAGATCATATTGAACCCTGATATCGTCAAGGACCTTTATCATAGCAGTCTCACAACTATGCTGTTCACGAAAACCAGATTGCACTGGAGACAGTAAATTAAACCTTTTAAGGTAACTAGAAATCTGCGACGCTAGAATTTTCTCGAAAACCTTTGACAAACACGGAAGAATACTAATGGGTCGAAAGTCTAAGCTAGAGCAAGCATTCGGTTTCTTAGCAACAGGGATGACCTTAGCTTTTTTCCAGCTCTCAGGAAACGACGAAGAAGCGATACAAAAATTAACCAAGTGTGTCAAAGCATTGGATACAAGTGGCAGAATCCTTTTTAAAAAACTAATTGGAATACCATCTTCTCCGCAAGCGTCAGATTTGATAGAACGAATGCTTTCGAGAATATCATATTCTGATACCACTTCAAACTCGAATACCGTTGAAGGTTCAAACAACATTTCGTTGGAGGGGACACAATTAAGTTCTTGGACATCATTCATAACAAAGGTGTTGTTTAGTTCATTGAGATCAAGGAAGTTGAGAGGTGTCTCCTTCTTACCGATTCCAATAGACCGTAAATTACTCCACAGCTTACGAGAGGACTGGTTTGAATCCAATTTCGACATAAAATAGCATTTCTTAGCTCTGCGAGTAATAAACGTAGCTTCATTTCGAGAACGGCAGAATAGTTCCCAGTTAGAGTTTGAGGGATTAAGCTTACGATTTCCTTCGATTTTTAATTGATCTATGCACGTCAGATGTAAACCAAGGACAGCTTTTGCTCCGTACAGACACAGTTTTAAGGGGAACATGTTTGTCGAGCAATTCAAACACCAACGATTGGATAAAATCCACTTTGTCATTGGGGTCAGAGAAACTACGGCATAAATGCCAGGGGAAAAACATTGCATCGGCTTGTAGTGCAACATTATTTATAGCCTTATAGTCTCTGAACTGAAATGACATAGGGGTTAACACACGGGAAAAATTTATGTCGTATGTACAAAAAATCAGATCATGGTCAGATATACCATCCAGGGATAATTGGTCTTGTAAGAGAACGTTCGAAATATCAGAAACAATCATGAGGTCAAGGAGACTCGGATTAGAGTTAGGGCCAAAACGCGTTACAAAGGAGCTTGAGACATGAAGTCCATTAGCCGCAATTTGATCCAATAATTGTTTAGCCCGACTGTCTAGTAACAGAAGATCTGCATTGAAGTCACCACAAACAACAATGTGTTCATATGAAGCAGAGAACAGTTGAAGTGCAGAAAAAAAGGGTTCAGGGGAGTAACTTCTGTTAGGATTATAACCAACACCCAAAATAGCCTTGGTGGTCCCATCAGTTACTTCTAAAATAAGAAACTCAATTCCTTCATTTTCTGACTTCCTCAAAACTCTACTTTTGAGTGATGCATTGCAGTAAACTGCAACTCCACCCCCAACAGTGTCAGTGATTCTATCGTTACGTGTTAAGTTGAAGTTATTGATATCATATATGGCACTAGGAACATCAGGTTTAAACCATGTCTCAGTAACACATATAACATCCAACCCTGAAGAATCAAACACATACTTCATAAAATCAAGCTTATCCAAGTTAAGGCTACGAGCATTTATGCAACATATCTTGAAACCATCGCGAGCACTTGAAAGTATTTTAATAACGGATCTTACAGAAGTGCTACTAACCATACCTCAAAAATGAGCCTCTCTACGAAATCAACAAAAACACGGACACAACAATCACCTCCACTTAAGCTCCACACAAGCAGACAGCAAGCAGAACCTTTTAACGTTTTGAGCAGGCTGAACAAAAAGAGCTAAGAAATTTGAATTATTACAGAGTTAAAAAAAGAAAGAACTGAAAGAATAGAGAAAACTGTTTTAAAAATACACCTAATTAGGCAAGAAACTAAGAATATTAGAAAAAAATTAAGAAATTATTGAGAAAAAAAAAAAAAAAGAAAATAGAATATTATGAAATAAAAAAGAAAAAGAAAAAATATTAAAAAAGTACCCAATGGATCAAAAGCAATTAACAAAATACATAATTCTCTGATTCTGATTCTCCAATTTAATTTAAAAAAAGCATAACGCGTAAGATTCCTTTGAACTTGTTCAATTCTTGCCGTAGAATTTGCGTAGTACGGATTCCAAACTGTGCAGCAGTACTCTAGCACGGATCTAACCAAAGAGTTGAATAGCGATATAAGAGTATAGGAATCAGCAAACTCTTTCGTATTCCTCTTGATAAAACCAAGCATCTGATTTGCTTTATTTATCATAAAGTCATAATGCGGTCGAAACGACATACTTTGATCAATTATAACCCCTAGGTCCATTTTCTGAACTACTCTTTGAAAATATATATCATTGATACTATAATCAAACTCTACAGGATCATGGTTTCTAAAACAAGACAACACTTCGCATTTTTTGATATTTAAGTCAAGGTAATTATCTTTGCACCAAGCAGTCAATCTTTGTAGTCTTGGAGAAGAAGGCTACAATCATGGTTGCAAGATATCTTGCGATAAAGCTTTAGATCATCCGCAAATAGGAGACAGTGCGAATTTTTTAAGATAAAAATAAATAAATAAATAGGGTGGCGCTACAGAGCGAGGAGCCCCTGGGCCTAGCGCATTTCTCACAACCATGCCTTGTGAGGGAATGGAGGGGACCTACAATTTTATGCCGGATCCGAACGGCTAATTGAGAAAGCGCTTTTCATGGCATGAATTTACTAACGGAGGACTTGCCAATTCCTCGCGAAAGGCGATACCCGGGAAAAACATTTTTGCGCCTCTGCTGGGATTCGAACCTCGAACCTCTGGGTTAGCAGGTGGACATGCTAACCATCGCACCACGGGTACCAATTTTTTAAGATGTCATTTATAAAAATAAGAAATAACAATGGTCCCAAATGACTGCCCTGTGGAGCACCCGATGGAACAAATATGCTTTCTGAGTGACAGTTTTTAATTTTAACTATTTGCATTCTTTCGGTCAGGTAAGATTCTATCCATGTTAAGACGGATGAATTAAACCCAAAATCAAAGAGCTTAGACAGAAGAATACTGTGATTCCCCCTTTCGAAAGCTTTCGCAAAGTCGGTGAAAATAATATCGGTTTGGTTACCATTCTCCATATTAGATACAAAAGCATTAGTCATTATCATTAAATTTGTTGCTGTTGATTTACCCTCCACAAAACCATGTTGAATAACTGAAATTCTGCTTCGAATATGACTTGAAATTCTACTATACACAATTTTTTCAAATAGTTTTGGTATGGCAGAGATTTTACATATTGGCCTGTAGTTGGTGACATCTTGCTTTGATCCGGATTTGAAAATGGGAGATAGAGATGAGATTTTCCACTAGCTTAAAAACAATCCTTTTGCCAGGGATAGATTGAAAATCTGTGTAAGAGGCTCAACCAACGCAAACGAACACTTTTTTAAAACAATGGGTGGAATATTGTCTGGACCTTCGGATTTACTCTGGTCCAAGTTCGATAAAGCCTCTTCGACTTCCGCTTGAAACAAAGTAAGTGAACCTATGTAATTAATTGCATTAGCCACGAGAAATTCATGATTGTTAATATTTACAGATATCGACGAATAAACAGATTTAAAGTAATCTGCAAATAAGTTACATATTATAATAAGTCCGTATGATTTCCGTTTATAAAATTCCAGAAATGCTTGCTGTTACGTTTAAGATCCATTCAATTGAATATAAATGTCTGTATATTTACTAATACGAAATGAATGACTTTTATTATGACAACGATTTAATGAAAACTAGTCGAGACAAATATTGTAGTAACATTTTTTTGATAAACGGCGAACGTTACGTTGCCGTAGACCCCCCCCCCCCCCCCCCTGTCACATCTTGTCACACTCAGCGAGACCCCTCCCTTCCCCCTGTATGTGAACGTGTTTTATGGACGGCCCCATATGTCAGATGTGCTAATGTCCATTCTCATTAGGTGGTTGGGTACGCAATGAGAAGTTGTGATCCATGAAACGATCTGGTGTGTTTCCATCATTTTTATAAAAGATAGTATATGTACATCGATGCACATCGAGTTGCCCTCTTGCGCCAAATTCAACTTTTGAGGTGGATCGTACCACCTGCGCAGCTAAGTTTAACATCGTAATTTATGCATGTTTTGTAAAACTACTGTAAAATTCAAGGTCTCTGTTCCAGCTCGAAATGAACTAAAATTTTTCCAAAATTCCGTACGTACTACTACCTATAGTATTAAGTATTTATAATAACTCTCTCTCGCCAATAAAAATTTTCTTAAAAAAAATAAAAATCTTATTAGTACCAAAATATAATTTACTCCTGAAAAGAAAAAGAAAAAATTTTAATTATTCAATAAATAATGTAGACATGCAAATTATGTAAATTACAAATGATTGAAAAAGGAGAGAGAAAAAAAGTAGCAATCGAACCTGTCAGGGATCTTTGGGCACATAAATCGTTTATTTGCACCCCAGAGTTATTATATTGAAAGATGTGCAATAAATTATACTGTCCTCCTGAGAAAATTGACACCTTCGCAAATCAAATTGATTAAGATTAAGATACTCCTGCGTTGCTTCCCCAAAAGTGTCGATACTTAAACGCGAAGCTTCGGGGAATATTAATTAGTTCATTAGCATTAATTATGGAAAGATTGTCTTTTACTATAACATTGTCTAAGCTCATTCCACTTTTAATGATGTAAAGGGTCTCGCTGCTTTCTGTGAAATAAAATAATTGATTTTATTCCAATGATTTTGGGTGCTATTTTTCTATTTCAGTTATTTTTTATACTGAAATGATGTACATTATTTCAGCACGTCGCCGTCGGGCTTACATTTAATTATGGAGGTCTATCATATCCGTATGTGATGAAGGCATAAAAGTTACAAGGTAGTCTGGCCTAGGAATTTGAAAAAAAAAAAAAAATTGGTTTCTTTTCACATATTTCGAAGTCGAGGGAGGTGCAATGTATGGCAGGAATGATAGACTGAGTAAATGTAAGTCTTAAATAAGGTGCCGTGAAATAAGGTCGAAGGCAATAAGGCCGAATCGGTCTTAATATACCTTTTTTGGGAAATAAGGCCGAAAACAACAACAAAAATATTTTTCTACATTATTTCCTATTGAAAAGGTAATAATGTCGAAAAGAAAAAAGGAAAATATTTGACAAAAATAAGAATGCCAAAAGTTGAGAAAATCGAAATCCGTTGAGTAATAAAATCGAATTTAATTTCTGTTGGATAAAGAAAAAAGTATTTATACTTTTCTATGTGCTTTAACTTGTCCTTACCGCTGCAATTGATTTATTACTATTTTTAACTATCAAATAGGAATATCCTGCCATATGAAAATGAAAATTTAAGTAGGTACACTGGAGATACTGTTCATCTAAACAGTGAAAAATTTTATTTTGCTATGAAAGTTTGTCAACTAACTTAAAGAATTCATTACAATGATACCCTACCCACAATTACCTGAAAATTTTTGTTTTTCATTTCAAGACACATGCAGGTGCTGGTGCATGCATATTAAAATATGTAGAAAATTTTTATGGAAAGTGCTGCGCCTCGCCGGCCCTCGCCGACCCCGCGCCGCCCGCGCGTCGCACCGGGCCGACCCCATTTCTCATTTCTCATTTAGCTTTCCCAGTCATTATTAAAACTTTTATAATGCCGCATCCCAGATGTGTAATTTGTAGCTGTGTACAATTCTAGATTACTCATTATTGGCACTGGAACACCAACTTGCAGCCACTCCTGATAGTTCGAAACTCTATAGGGTTTGATGTGACTTGCTCAGTGTCCATAATATTGTCAACTGATAGACATTGGACAGAATCCCCCAATACGTCAAACATAATTTATTAGTTTATATGGTTAACTATCTCATTAGTCGGCGCCGAAATCGACTTTTCACACAGTCATTACCGATTGCCAATATTTATTTGAAGATCAAGATAGACATGTCTTTTTAGGTCAACTGTGCAATCGACCATTTGACAGAAATCACCTCACGGTGATAAAACTTTTGAAATCGATTCAGGAGTTTCAAGGTACGTTGCCGTTCCCGTAAGAATATTGGGATAAAAAATACAGCCCATGTCCTTTTTCAGGCTCAAGACTATCTCTGCACCAAAATTCATACAAATAGGTTCAATAGTTTGGGCGGTAGATGGTAACAAAGAAAAACAGACAGACGGAGTTGATTTCGGACTTATAATTTTAGTACGTACTTCCGTTCCCATGGGAATATGGGGATAAATTAAAGTTAATGTTACTTTGAGAAACTGTAGCATTCTAACGGGGAAATAATTCATGAAATCAGTTCAGAATTTTCTAGGTTCCCGTTTACGTTTGCGTTCTTGTGGGAATACAGGGATAATATATTAATATATATAGCCTATAAGTCCATCTTCAGGCTCAACACTATATCTCTGTACCAAAATTCATATAAACAGGTTTAAAAATAAATAAATACTCCCGTGGGAATATGGTGACCGTTCCCGTAAGAATATGGGGATAACTTACAGTTTATGTTACTCAGGGATAGTGTATCATTCTAACGGTGGAAGAATGTTTGAAATCGGTGCAATAGTGTCAAAGTTCCCGTGTGCGTTCCCGTGGTAATATAGGGATAACAAATATAGCCTATGTCCTTTCTCAGTTTCTAGTTTGGGCGGGAAAAGGTAACATAGAAAGGCGAACAGACAGAGCTACTTTTGCATTTATAATATTAGTGAAGACCGGTTCCCGTGGGAACATTCGAATGAAATGTAGCTTATGTCCTTTTTCAGGTTCTAGATCATCTCTGTGTAAAATTTCATTTAAATCGGTTCTGTAGCTTGGGTGATAGATGGTAACATAGAAAGAAAAACGGACAGAGCTTCTTTCGCACTTATTATATTAGTAAGGACTCCGGTTCCCGAAGGAATATGGGGATGAATTAATTTTTTAGTTACTCGGGGATAATGTGGCATTCTAATGGTGGAAGAATTTTCGAAATCGGTGCTGTAACTTCAAAAATCCTGTATACGTTCCCGCTCCCGTGGGAATTTAGGGATAAAACATATAGCCTATGTACTTCCTCAGGCTCGAGACTATCTCTGTACAAAATTTCATTTCAATCAGTTTAGTAGTTTGGGCGGGAGACGGTAACATAGAAAGTCGAACAGACAGAGTGACTTTTACATTTATAATATTAGTAAGGTGATCGCAAAATATTAAACCAAATAATAAAGTCGAATTCAACTGAGAAATAAAGTCGAACGCTATTTTCGACAAATTTAGTGCCACAATGATTTTCGACTTTATTTCCCAAAATTGGCAACAAGGTCGAAAAAAAATTCGACCTTATTTCCCAATTTTTGGGAAATAAGGTCGATTCGGCTTTATTGCATTCGACCTTATTTCACGGCACCCTTAAATAACACTTTAAGGCCTAATGCAAACACACCGATTTTTTACGGCCGATTTTATGCCGGTCGTCCAAATTCCAATAGTAAACCAAATGTGGGAATAGGACCTGGCACTTACTCCTGATCGGTACCGGTACAATGCTGGAGAGCACCCGTCCACTGTCACTGTTTCGTCCGACAATAACGGGAAGTAATGACGTATGTGATTAAAAACACGCTTGCACAAGCACCAATTGTTACCAACCATTCCAATCCACTGCTCTCACTTCATTCAGTATTTGAAATTGCAGGTACATACAGGTACAAAGTTTTAAACTAGTTTTGGTAGTCCGTTTTCTAATCAAAGTGCCATAGGTGATTTGATTGACAATGATGTCCTTATTTCATTATATGGAATCTAGTGCCAGTCCATGGATTTTCATGAAATTTTCGGAAATGTAAGTATTTCAAATAGCATATAGAAAAAAGTTAAAAAAAAAATTTCACCGCTCTCAATTTTTTAATTGGCAGGAGGACAGCCAGTTTTATAAAAAAATTACTTAGTTTTTTAAAAAATTATTAAAAATCAACTAAGTCACTTACTACCAACTAAGTCACTTACTACTGTTTTTGAAAGTAAGTGCTTTGTTCTTTAATTAAAATTTTGGTTTATCAAATTAAGACTCAAAATCAAAATCAAAATTTTGAAAAAAGAAAAAAAAAATTTTTTAAATAATTTTTTTTACAAGTTTTGTCTTATTATCGAACGCCAAAAAAACGAACGAAAAAATCGTTCTTGTTTTTTGAAAATTTACGGTACTTTATTCCAGAAAACAAAATGTTATTAATTTTCTGCGGATTGAGCTTTATTATCGGAAGTGAAATGTTTAGTTTATTCAGTTTGTTATAGCACTATTTTAAGATTTATATCTTGTTTATAATTTGCTTAAGAAAAATAGTTTAAAACAATGGTATTGAAAACAAAAATTATTTTACTAAGCTAAATTAAATAACAAACTAATAATTAATATAAAAACAAAAGAAAAAAAAATGACATTATAAAAAAAAATTAAAAATAACATTATAAAAACAATTTTGAGTGATACGTTTGAAAAAAAAGAAGGAAGAAGAGATAAAAAAAGAGAAGAAAAGAAAGAAAAGGCAAGTAGCAGACCCTACAACGACAGAAAGAAAATACATAATGTATCACAACATTACACTGAAACTATGACAATGTTCTATAGTAGGAATACAAATTTTTTTTAAAAGTTTGAATGCTATTTGTGTTCCGCACATTTCGTGGTAAGGAGTTCCACAGACGTGAAGCATTAACAAAAAATTGGTGACCATTGTTAAGGCAAGAAAAACGCGGAATAATCATTTGATTAGTTCTAATAGACGACGAGTGTAATATTTTTTCATGAAGGTAAGAAGGTTGACCTGTAACTATTATTTTAAAGAGCAAAGTTAAAGTTCTCGCTTTTAAGAGGTTTTCAAAAGACATTTCATAGATACGTTTAGCATAAGGCGAAATATGATCATTTCTTCTTAAGTCGAAAACATATTGAACTACACAATTAAAAGCTACATTAATTTTTCTTCGGTTGTAGCTGTCTAAACAGCCAAAGATCTCGCATCCATGCATTAATATAGGAATAACTAAGGTTTTTGCTAACATTTTCCTGATATTAGGAGGAGTGAATTTCCTAGAAGACCAAAGCAAGCGAAGCGCACCATAAGCTTTCCCTACGACTTGACTAATATGGTTGTTCCAATTTAATGTTCTGTTAAAACAAACACCAAGATTTTTTGCTGTTTCCACAAATTCTACTTGGACATTATTAAGTTCAATAGCAGGGAAGTAAGACACATCAAGCCGTGTTTTCGAAATGACTAAACATTTTTTTTTTTAGGGTTGAGAGCTAAGCCACACCCAGTAGACCATTGATTAATGTTTTTAAGATCTTCATTAATCTTGGAAGTGCAGTCTTCAATTAGTCCGAGCGGACAGCTCCTGATTAGTTGAACCTCATCAGCAAACATGTGGTACTTACAGTAACGTATAACACTAGGAAACTCGTTGACATATAAAGAAAAAATGTGTTTTTAATAGAATATAAGAAATCTTAAAAAAAAATTTTGTGCGATCTCTTGATTTTAATAAAAACTATAGTTAATTATTAATATTTTATTTTTACACCGTGCATTGTCAACACACTTTCATACACTCTACGTACCGCTCTCTTCTTTTGCTGTATAACTTTGGAAACATTCTAAATTTCGGTCTGCGAGTTTAAGGAAGCATTTTTAAAATGTTGCTTCTTCCGAAAAAAGTAGAAAAAAAGTAAATTTTTCAACCCATCGCACTAGACTATAACTTTTATATTCCAAAGGCTTTAAGCGAAATTCGAAGAACGCTACTCATTTGCAGTAAATCCATATACGGACAGACAGACATAATAGCAGTACCCACTTTTTTCGTATTCTCCATCATCGTTATGTTGTGTCAAATTGTTATATAAAAAAAATTTTTTTCTTACATAATCAATAATAATTCATTCTTCATTCCACACATGAATGTGGGCATATATTTTCAACTAGGCTCCTTCCAAATATGATATCTATTTAGTCCTTTATCGAACCAATCGTGAGTTATCTTTTATTACTTTGACGTATACCCACCAAAACAAATCTGGTCCACAAATGTCGTTTGCGTCAAACCAAAATTCAGGTTTGACGCAAACGACTTTTTCATGCAATTTCAATATTTTCTTGTTTAGTATTGTTCATTGACCCCGATTAGAAAAAGAAAACTTAGAAGTATATTCAAAATTGTTTTGACTTACATGCATGTTATTAAGTAAATATTTGTATTTCATCGTTTACACGTACGCGTTGACAAAAGCAGAAAGTCTAGTTTTGGTTTGCCGTATGTGAATATAAATTAAAAGGATCCGTAAAAAGGTATAAATTGAAATTGCAACGCAAAACTGATTTAGTTGCTTGTTGAGATTTAAGGTTAAGGTTACTATGATGAGAAAAAACTATTCTAAATATTTACAGTTTAATTTTGATTGAACCGTAAATTTCAATTGCGATTTGCCAGAAAAATGGAAATGGCGTACACATGAAACCAATTCTCGGTCGATATGTCTTTTATTTAGATCCCATTTGAAAACCATCAATGCAAACACAAATATGAAATGACAAATTGCAGTTTTGCTAAGCCAACCAGTCTACTGCATATTTCACTAAGAAAAGGAGAAGAAACTTGCTTCGAATTCAAACAATTAGTATCATGTTCGAACCTGAACAGTGAGAACCAAGAGACAATTCAACATTATATACAGCACAAATAAATTCGTACCTGATGACTTCACGAAGTTTCCATTTGATTAGACGACTCTTCTGAAAATAGACGGGCTCTGGATTTGAAACACGACGGTGGAATTGAACGATATGCGGCGGTTTGTTTTTGACTTAACCATAAAATCACGTTACGTGTGTAAATCAATGAATGCATTTCGCGGATTCCGATTTCGTGGAGTTGTGATAATTCACTTTTTGCAGAATTATATGCTTTCTTAGTTTCGTAGTAATATTTCATAATCAAAGCCCATTGACGGTTTTGATGTTTCATTTCAATTATGTCAAATATGGTCAATATTGATGAATGAGCTTGCACGGTATTAAATAAAAAAGAAAACTTTTAAACGCCGTGCTGGAAAAAATTATGCATCAAGTTTATATTTTCACGGAAACTATATTTTTTGCTATACCACAATCCTTCCTTTTATTATTTGATCAGTTAATTTTCAGACTTTTCTTATATACATGCAAGTTGATTCAATCAAAATATTCATTGCCTGGGAAGCATTTGCCTCTCAAATAAAGCTCTGAGATAGTATACTCTGACCAGACAGGTAAACGTGATGCTTTTTTCATAACCATAAATTCAATTAACAGACTCCAGGATGAGACCAAAATCTCATTCATTCAGGATGTGTGTTCACGTTGATTTTACTCTGTGATGCCTCAAAGCAAAGTGATATATTTTCAATCCTTGAGCATTCATAAACTCAGACAGTCGTAAAGTGAAAATCCAGCTAAATTCATAACTTCACAATGTTACGTATACGTCCGAGTGAATGCAACGTTTTGTATCCGGCACAAGAGATGTGCGCAGAGCAGAGTTAATATTAAAAAGATGGGAATACAATATCCTGCAATTATGAATGTTATTCCAACTCGATAACCATCTACTACAAAGCTGTGTGAAGTTTGGTTAAATGAAGCTTTGATTTTAATTTACGTCTATCGTTTATAGTGTGTGATGGATTTCTTCGTGAAACATTGAGAGAAAGCGATTTTGTTTCATGATTTAGTTATTGGGATACCTAAATGTTTTGGATTCAACATAAACCATAAATTCCATTCATAACCTTACACTAACCAAAGAGGTTTTGAATTCAAAATCAAATACTTTGCCGTTAAAGAGGTCTAGTCTGCTTTTAAGAGTAGCTAGAGTATGAATGAAAAATATTAAAATCCACACAATCGTTGTAAGAGACAACACAACTTTTGCTATGTCAAAGGGAGTGTTATACTGTGAATAAGCGGTGAGCCAGTATGAAATATCCGCATGTCCGCCACATCTAAGCAAATCTGTTTCAGCATTAGGATGTCCTCCTTTTCAATATGAACACCACAGGACAATTTGTGACATGTTCATATGATTGTTTTCCTTTTCTTATGTTCAAAGATGTCAAATACAAGCATTGCACTTTCCCTCACCGAGAGATATGTAAGCAACAAACCACTTACAGTGGGGAAGGTTTCATATAAAATGTATCGGAGTTGCAGAAATTTTTTTCACTCAAATGCCATACACTGTATCTCCAAACAGACATTTACAAAGCACTCAAGGGTTGTCATAGCATGACAACGATGGCGACGCGACGCCACAACGATAAATGAACAATGTTTTCATATTTTCTCTCTTGTCTGTACCGCAATGTGGTACACATATAACGTCCTTGGGGACTTTCGTTGACGGTTTCGCTCTGAGGAATTTCGTTTCAATTTGCGATGCTAGATAATAAAAATAAAAAAAGCAACCCCTCGCCACTGCAGGGATGTGGAGACTAAAGGTATCTAGGAAATTATGATTTCCTACGTGAGATAAGAATTTTTCCACGTGTCATTATCTATCTGACAATGCCCCTCGGTGCTTTCCAGTTATCTTATCAGGCTATTTAATTTTGTGTCATTTTTTTTTTATGGCAAGTTGCCGGATAATCATAAAGCTTTGACAGTGGGGGTAACCTAATGGAACAGTATATAAAACGTCATTGGGGAGATTGAATTCCCTAATCGAGAAGCAAAGTAGAAAAATGAAAATGGAGCTCATTTCGTTGTACTAACCCGCATTTTTGACAAAGAGAAGTTCATTGAATCTGTTGCAATTCACAAAAGTGGTTCTTTTTTTCAATATTTTGTCAGTATGCGTATTAGGTATGCTGTTTTCTTTTTTTCAGTTCGGAGCCAATATGAAAAATATTTTTCATCGAATAAAGTGGTGATACGCAAAAACTGTGACATAAGAGGGCGTCTAATAAATATTTGCATAGAACTGGAAGGTTGGCTATACCACTTTCGTTAGGAGCACTAAGGAATATTAAAAAAATTTTGTTTATTAATTTTTTATCTTGTAACTACTTACATGCTAAGAAAAGTGTGTAGAACTAACATACTCTCATATATGTATAAATGTCAAACGACATTGCCGAAACTTGCGCTTTCTTAAAGAGACATCATTTAAACTTTTGAAACCAGCGCTGTTGCTTTAAGAATCAGGCAAATCATGCCACTGAAGTTTATTATTAAATATGTTACTTTTATAGCTCAATGGGGAGTTAGTCAAAAGCTTGTGGGTATTTTGATAGCCGCTGGATTTTGGTAGCATCAAGTAAAAATATTATCTAGAACGCACTAATTCAGCTCTAAGTTGGTGCTGCAGTTGGTTGATTTTTGTTTAAGAATAGAAGTTTATATATTTGCTCCGCAAAGACATTGGAAGGTGTGAACTGAAAAACAAGAAATTTTTTTTTTGTTTTAAAAATACCAGTGATATACCAATGCCGCGGTACAGCTCATGCAGCTCATTATTCTGTCTTCTTCCCTGCACATTTTCCTCGCACACGGGACCAATGATCATTCAGATTATTTTTCTTTCGAAACGACCAAAGCTGTCCCCGTCCGCTTTTGATAAAGGCCATGCTTCCACGCCATACAGCAGGACTGAGATAATCGAAGTAATATAAAATAGGAGTCAAGCAAGGATGTCTTTTAAGTCCGTTACTTTTTTCTATCTTCATAGACGATATAGTTCACTTTCTACCGGGAGGAATAATTTTTGGTAGGCTCAGAATAAAGCTCTTCATGTATGCAGACGACATTGTCATTCTTGCAGAAACATCAAACATGATGCAAATGATGATAAACAAGCTGGAACAATTTTGTTCTCATTGGAATCTGGAGGTTAATACCAGGAAATCCAAAATAATGGTCTTCAGAAACGGAAATGGGCGAAATGCAAGTAACGAGAGATGGACGTGGCTAGGCGAAGAACTTGAAAATCAACGAGTACAAATACCTTGGGTTAACATAGTATAACACCACAAGTCTCAATTAAAAAACATTTGCAAGGAAAATTAATAGAATCCAAACGTGCAATTAACACCAGTTGGCGAGGAGTTATAGGGTCAATCAATATAGCACAAAGTGCTAAATACAAAATTTTTGAAGCGGTGGCAAGATCCATAATGTGCTACGTTTCTCAAATTTGGGGAATCTATGAATATGAAGAAGTCGAAAAACTCTTAAGGTTCTTTATTAAAAAAATTTTCAGACTTCCACACAATACACCGAGTTACATGCTTCACCTGGAAACGGGACTACCTCCACTACACATTTACACTCTAACGTCTTCACTTTGCTTACATCTCTAAGGTCATGTCACTACCCAGCAATCGCCTCCCAAACGTAGTTGCAAAACATCTGCGAGACAGAAATCTTCAGTGTTTTGCGAATGGACGAGACTTCAAAACCAATATAATATTACATTGTGGGCAGGAGATACAGTTATAAATAAAAGAACGCACGATATAATAACAAAAAACAGAAGAACGCTACATGGGAGCTTTTAAGTTGCAATGCGAACAGAGCGAAACAAGAAGCAGTTACAAAACGCTAAACCACGAACTCAGAGAGGTGAACTACTTCAATGACAGATATAGCCGGGACATGATCTCAACCATTTTCAAAGCAAGAGGCGAACTTTTACCTTTGAATTACCTGCCGTACGTAAACGTCGACAAGGTGACCTGCTCTCTGTTCAACCTAAGGAGAAGATATTCGTCATTTTATCGGCATCTGCCCCATACTTAACGAAATACGGTTATCGCACTGGGTTAAGATCACCTTCTCAGTGGAAGAATCTTCTCGTATACTTGATGGAGAAAATTGGAATACTCTAAACGCATACGTGAAAACTGCGCTCAAATATCGTAAACAAATAATATAAATAACGAAGCTTTTAAAGATTTAATTTTTTGAAGTGAAAACTTCTTTAGGCGCGTTTGGCACTTTTGCGATGGGGGTAAAGCATTGAATTTGCGACCGACACCATTTTTTGGTCCATCGTAATTCGAATGTAAAGTCGTCATAGCCCAGCGTCTCAGGTTCGATTCCCGACTTCAATTTTTTTATTTATTTAAAGTGAAAACATAAATAAAAATTGTCACCTCGGCTGGGATTCGAACCTGAGACCCTAAGTTTAATAGCCATCGACTCTGCCATTGAGCCAAGAAACAACTCAGTCGATCTTTGACTTTCGTGCAGGAAAGACTATAGCAGAGCAGTGACAGTGTATTTTCAAGTGAGTGAAAGTTTAAGTGCTAATTTAGTTATCGATTTGTTAACTGAAAAGTTAGCACAGTGGTAGAGTGGCGGACTCTGAAGCCAAGGGTCGTGGGTTCAAATCCCACTCAGAGGCGACCAAAATTTTGGAAGCTTTTTTTCATAACCGGGCGGTTGAAAACGTCATTGATTGGGAAAAAAAGCAGATGGTGAAAGAGAAGAAGGCAGGGGCATCGAAAGATGCCTCTGCGAGTAAAGAATTGTTAGAATCAACAAATTCTACAGCAGCGGCAACAACAACAAATACTACAGCAGCGGCAACAACCGCAAAAATGATAGCGGCAATAACCGCAACAACAGCAGAGGCAGCTGGAACTGCAGTTAAAAGGAGGCGGTGCCTAAAATTAAAGCCGAATTTAGTGCCCCGAAAGCAGAAGGCGAAGGGAACGGCAGAGGAGGTCGATGACGATTTAATGTCGACGGACACAGAAAGCATCGTAAGTCTCAACTCGACTTACGATTATGAGTCAAACGGTGGCGAGGGCCGTTATACAGGTAGCGGCAATTCGTTCGCTGCCTTGGCAGATAACATCGACAACGACGAGGAAGAAAAACAGCGGATCCAGTTTCTCACGGAGACACTGGCTAAGTTTAATAAAGAAATTGCCGAAATAAAGCAAAGGCAAGAGGATCGTAGGCGAGCGGAGAGGGAGGCGCATCAACAACAGTCGCAACCAAAAGTTGATGCGCCAAAAGAACAGCGACCAGCAGCAGCAGCACAAAATGCTGCAAACAAAAAAACTGCGCCCGTGCAGCAACGCGGGACTACAGCTAAAAAAGCTGAGTTAAATAAAAAAACTGCTACCGAAGAGCAGCCACGGGGGACCGCGGCTATAAAAGCCGCGACACCGAGCCAGATCCAGAAGCAGCAGAAGAAGCCAGCAGACCAACAGCAGCAACCAGCAGAGCAGCAGCCAACCCAACAACAACAAAAGAAGAAGACAAAAAGCAGGGTGCCCCCTATCAACACTCTAAAGATGGAACTTCAAGCTACCAAAAACTTATGTAAGTCCGCCATTGGTGACAAATTTACAATTAAAAGATTAGGCAAAGATCGACATGCGATCCAATGCGAAAACATTGGTGACCACAAGATCGTTCGGGCGTTGTTGCAAACAACAACCACCCAACACTTTAGTTATACTCCCAAAGAGGAGAAACCGAAAACAATGCTATTCAAAGGGGTAGAGCCTACCTCTGACCCAGAGGAGCTCTTAGTTGAACTCCGCAGGTTGGCGGGCGACGATCTCGAGTTCATCGGGGTCAAGTCGTTCACCACGGCCAAGGCAAGACGGGAGAAGCGGCTATTGCCGATGTTCCTCGTCACCTTATCACCCAATAGCCGTCTGGAGAGTCTAAGGAAAATCTCCGTCCTGGACTACCAGATGGTAAGATGGGAAAAATTAAACAGGCACGGGGACATTTTACAATGTCTTCGTTGCCAACGGTTCGGGCACGCCGCATTCAACTGCCAAATGCAGTCGAGGTGCGTAAAGTGTGGAGAGAACCACAAAGACAAAGAGTGTAAGCTCGGTGAGACAAGGGTCGAAGACAAGACCCTATTGAAGTGCGTTCTCTGTGGTGGAGATGGGCACCCTGCTAATTATCGGGGTTGTCCTCGATACCAGATTATTAAAAAATCAAAAAAAGCTGCTCCAACAGCAACTAAGGATGAGGGAAGGCAAACAGCCAGACCAATTCCAAGGGCCGTCGTTCCCGAAGTCTCTTACGCCCAAATGGCGTGGGGGGCTGGGAAAACGGTACAACCTC
Source organism: Melanostoma scalare (assembly GCA_949752695.1). Lineage (NCBI taxonomy): Eukaryota > Metazoa > Arthropoda > Insecta > Diptera > Syrphidae > Melanostoma > Melanostoma scalare. The sequence continues at coordinate 140,452,991 of OX456984.1, forward strand.
CCCAGAAAGCGGCCGCACAGCCATCTGTGTCAAAGGAAGCTTCTGGGGAGTCAGAGGTGATGGTCGCTCTGCGTGTCATTCAGGCACAAATGAGTGAACTATCACGGCAAATAAGTGAGCAGGCGCGTAGGGTGGATGTAATCTACCGTGCAGTGCCTTCGCTTGCGCATCTTTTAGGTTAACGGGCGCGCTGCCGGAGAGGCCTTTCAAGATCCTAGCCGCGAATGTGAATTCGCTAGTTAGGGTAGAACGACGAGCCAACTTCTTTGAGTTGTTAAAAGACCAACGTCCTGATGTATGTATGGTTAGCGAAACTAGGCTAAACCAGCATCACAATTTGACGAATAATAATTACATTATCGTAAGGAGGGACCGACCCAACTCGACTTTCGCGGGTGGGGTTGCGATCTTCATACGTAAGGGCATTGCTCATAAAGTAATATATAGTGGTGAAGTACGCCGATTCCAGTTGCTTGAAGCGTGTATCGTATGCATCCCTCTCCAACAGGGGAGCCGGTTGTATGTGGTCGCGATCTATGCGCCGGAGGCTTCTCAAAATTCATGTTTTATAACAGAGCTTGAAACACTTTTTCGATGTCTGAAACTGAACTCAGAAGAAAACTATTTCCTTTTGGCCGGTGATTACAATGCTAAACACCAAGATTGGGGAAATCAATTAGCCAATCCAAGGGGGACCCAGCTATTCAATTGGCTGGGGCTCCACAGCATTGAGTGTAAAGTTGATCTGCTAGCTACTGACAGGCCTTCATATCCTCGAAGTGGCTCTTATTTGGATCTATTGCTTTTAGACTCAAGACTTAAACTGACCGACGACATTCTTCGACGGACGAAAAATTGTTTGACGACGGTTGAGTACGACAGTGACCACTGTGGACTTGCCGCCGTCATACTGCTTCCGAACGACCTTGTGGAACTGGAGGAGTACGTGCCGACGCACTCTTACAACTACGGTAAGACACGTTGGCCGCGCTTTTCCGGTGCCGTCTCAAGGGAACTTCGTTCGAACGGTATTGCGCCACCATGCAACAGGAATCTGTCGAACGTTGAGATCGATGGATACCTGCAACGTATGGAGGATGCAATCCGTAGTACAATGGACAGGACAATTCCTAGGTATAGGCAAAATGATCCAACGAACATGTACAGAAACGCGACAATAGACGCACTTTACAAACAAAAAAGTAGACTCCTGTCGAGACTCAAACTCTTGCACAGGAGGTTTACTGACCGACACGATTTGGAGATTAGAAATCTGAGGTCACAGATCAAAAATCTCCAACAACTTATTAAAGAAAACTATAGAATTTCCATTTCATGTTTCTGGAACAACAAAATTCGGGCTGTGCAGTCCAACAACCCGAGTATGTTTCCGGAAATAAACAAAATATTTAGGAGAAAAGATCAAAATGACCTTCAGGGTATTAAACTCCAAAGGACGACAGAGAACAAAGACTTACTTCTGACAATAGGAATAGATCCGGATGAGGCCATCTTGGATGATGACCACTTTATAGTGGAAGATGCTCAAGAGAAGGTAGAGACGGTGGGTGCTGTTTTCGAGCGAGTATATAAGGTGAATGAGTGCATTCGCCCGAACTACGACCTTGAAAATAGAGCCTTCGTTGGACACTTCTATCTTAGAGACAAGATCTCGCATTGGCGATCCGAGAATCCTGGTTTCACTAGGTTCAATGACGACCGACTTGCAAATGCAGTCATCGCCCAGCGAAACGGGGATAACACCCTGTTCGTTTCTAAGATGGACCTCTTGGACATCTTTCACAAAATAAAGAAAAAGAAGTCAGCAGGAGTCGACGGCATACCCAATGTTGTGCTGCGAAACCTCCCTTCGGAAGCGGTGGACATATACACCACGTTGTTCAACAATGCGCTGAATAACGCATATTATCCAGTGCGTTGGAAGACGGCAGTGGTCCATCCTCTCCTTAAAAAAGGAAAGGATGGTTCCAATCCAGCAAATCTCCGGTCAATTAGTCTTCTTCCGAGTGTCAGCAAGGTATTCGAGAAGGTGCTCAATAGAGCTCTGTCCACATGGGCTGAGGACAAACATATTATTCCTGAAAATCAGTTCGGTTTTAAGGCGGGCCATGATACCATACATGCCGCGTCTAAACTAGTATCTGATATTCAATGGAACAAAGCTAAAAAACAGTGTACGGGTGCATGTCTGGTTGACTTGGAGAAGGCTTTCGATACCGTTTGGTTAGACGGTCTTTTCTATAAGTTGATCAGGTATGGCATGAGTAAACCATTGCTTTATATTCTCAATGACATGCTTCATGGTAGAACGTTTGTTGTGAAAAGTTGCAATAAAACTTCGACCAGAACTTTTAAAATACAGAACGGTCTGCAACAAGGAGCGGTGAACTCGCCTATTTTATTTAGCATTTTCACTGGCGATCTAATTGGTTCTCTTCACCATGCTATAGCGTACGCTGACGACCTCATTGCGTACAGAACAGGTCCAAAGATCGAAGTCATCAGAACACTCTTGCAGCGTGACTTCGATAAGATCCAGCAATATTGCGATGACTGGAAGTTGAAAATCAACTTCCAGAAATCGGAAACAATTGTGTTTAGGACCCCGTTGGCTCGGGCCTCATGGGATACGAGAAAGAACTGGCGCAAGCTGGTGATCGTTGATCTGTATGGTAACCCACTGCCAAACAAAGTAGTAGTCAAGTACCTGGGCATCTGGCTAGATCAGTATCTATATTTTAACAAACATATGGATGCGGCTCTGGCCAGAGCTAGAGGAGCTTTTGCTCTGACAAGGCGACTGTTTCACAGCAGTCAACTTGATAGCAGAGTGAAGGTGATTTGCTACATGGCCCTCATAAGGCCAATGATTGTCTATGGGTGCCCCGTGTGGTTCAATGTTACAGCGTCTCAAATGGAAAAGATTCGGGTGTTTGAGAGACAGTGTCTGCGTACCTGTCTTGGATTGCACAGAACACCAGAGTCGGAGTACAGAAAATATTATCCTAATGAGGTCCTTTACAACGGTGCTCAAATAAACAGGATCGACAACTTCATTATAAAACTGACTCGTGGTCACACTGCTAGAGCGATGACCTCGACCAATGGCCTGATTTTTGGGGCTTATTACCCCAACACTGAATATATGGAGAAAACGCGCTTCAGTGGATTTGTCCCACCGGAGGCTTTCCTCTATTTTGATATGGTAGGGCTGATTCAGGATAGGTTGGCGGTTCCGCTAATCTACCACGTCTGCCGGAAGTCCGTGGAACGACGGCTCCTTTACAACCGAGACGTCACCGCAGTAGGCGGAGAAGCTGAAGAGCTCCTCCGGTTCAGTAGGGCGGTCTCAGATCGCGATCGTCGTGACGTTGTTAAAACGTCGAAAATGTTCTGGTGGTTGTCGGAGCAACAACACGAATTTGATAATGATAGCGAGTCGCCAATGGCTGGCTTACACAGGTTTAGCGTGTAAGTCTTAGGGTATAGGGGGTAGGCACAGTGGCAAACAAAAAAAATCACAAAAATCCAAAAAAAAAAAAAAACAAAAAAAAATAAAATCCAAAAAAAAAAAAAAAAAAATACAAAATACAAAAAAAAAAAAAAATTAAAAAATACAAAAAACTCAAAAAAAAATTACAAAACTTAAAAAACCAAAAAAAAAAAAAAAAAAAAGCCAAAAGCTACTGTGGCTGCTCTAGTTTTAAGTAGTTTTAATTAGTTTTAATTAGTCTTAAGAAAACAAAAAAAAAATGATCATTCAAACTAAGTTTTTTAAAAAATTTTCTTAGTTTTAACTAGCTCTAGTTTTTGATTCATAAGTTATCTTAAGGCCGAAAGGCATTAGTAGTAAGATATTGAATAATTTAGAGTGCCCGCCTAGGGTCAGTAAGTTAATTAAGTTATTATATAAGCTAGTTTTACACATTTTTGTTAGCATGTAAGTAGATATAAGAAAAACTGAATAAAAATGAATTAAAAATGAAATGAAATGAGCCAAGAAACACCTTAAATTTAATGCTGCTAAATGACTAAAAAGAATGTTATAGCAACATTACCTAGTAATATTACTTACCGACTTACCGACGCGACGGAGAAATGCAGAGAAGAAAGAAAGGAATTGAAGGACAGAGAAAAAATTTATACAACGCAGAAAAAGTAAAAAGCACCAAATATTTTACTACCATTACAATGAAGTGGATGAGTGAAGCTGGAAATTTCATCATGGCAGTTCGATGATTCGAACTTTACAACAAATTAAAACAGATCAACAACTATCGATAGAATTGAAATAGTTGCATAAAAATAGTTAGAAAACCATTACTCAAATATTAATTAATTTCGTTTCTAAACTTAATGCATTGTCCTTTTTTTCATTTTATTGTCAAAGCTTACGAGCGCAGTTACAAGATCTGTAGGCACTATCGTTAAAAAATTTAATGTATTGATTTTAACAGAATTTTACAAGGGTGACGAAGAAATATAGATATGATATTCCAGATTTCAATTAAGTTGCAAGTTTCAGAAGGCACTATCGTCCAGCAGCAGGAGTAGCTATCTGTAAAAGGTTGTCTGATACGACTGCCATATTTTGCTCAAATCATATGGGTTTACATACGAGGTACACTAGTATGTTTAGTACCTACTAATGTTTTTGATATCGGCGATTTGTGTGTTTGTCGTTGCCACTCTGGAAATGGACAGCAAGTTATAACAGTAGACATTTATAATTCACCGAATACGTTTTCAAGTGTAATACGACAGTTTTTATACAAAAATTTATTTATTTAGTCTGAAGACGCTTCTGCATACCTTCACGATAAAATTAGGGAGAGATTTGATGATTTCCCAATGATTTTGAGGGGTGATTTTAACATCAACTTCGCCGATGCTACAAATTTGCCACTTTTTAAATTTTTAAAAGAAGAATAGGTACTATTTTACAATGACGAATGACCGCAGCCTTATTACAACGAAATATAAAGCGACAATTGATTCAGTCTTTGCGATATATTTAAATAGATTCGAGATAAAATTGTTCGTTTCCTATTTAAGTTACCATAGACCAATTAGAATACGATGATTGTAGAGAATAGAAATGATAATAGAAGAGATGAAATTGTGAATGAAAACTCATAAGTTTCATTGGTGTTCTTCTATATGTACATCTACATTAGACTGGGCCAAAAAAAAATTTTTATTTTTGATTCAAAATCCATATTGAAAATATTGTTAAGGATAGCTAAAAAAAAATTCCAAAAAAATTTGAGCTAAGAAAAAAATTATTTAGAGGTCTATCAATCGTGTTTTATATTTCTTAGACCTAACTTTACTTGAGCGTCAGAACTGTTTAATTATTTTGAGCGCAACGAATTTAACGACAAATGTTTTTGTAGAAAATTAAATTTCCTTTAAAAAAGGTCTTTATAAAATTTTTTCTCAGACTAACCGTTTCCGAGTAATCTAGCTTTGAAAAATGGTATGTTTTTTCGATTTTGCCCTTTTATTTTGGAGTTTCTTAACTCACGTACAAATCAATATGTGAAAAATTGCAAGCATGGTCCTTAAAGAAAATTAAATTTTCTAAAAAGAAGGCCTTCTTACACTTTTTCACAAAGTGCTTCCTTCAGAAGTTATTCACGATTATAGTTGAAAAAAATAAAACGTTCTCGTTTTTTTTCGTTGTTAATTCTTTTTTTTTACTTAATGTAGCAAACTGATAGTCGAGATCATGGAAAATCAGCATTTATGTCTTTATTTGACGGTTCAGTACCAATAGATGTAAAAAAAGTGGTAAATAATTTAAAAAATCGGAGCTAAACACCAAAATCAACCAGAAAATATGAGTTAAAATCAGAAAATTTGAATGACGTTTTGAAAAAAGATATTTGTGACTTCGTTTCAATCACTAACTAATTAAAAGTTTTCGATTTACCACATGATTTTATCAATGAAGAAGTACACACGTGGTTCAGCATTGATAGTTGTAGATGTAGCTGAACGTGGTGTTGCGTTGATTGAAGAGTATAATAAATGTCGGGCGAAAAACGAAGAGCAACTTCAGTTCTTACTATTGGCTATTAGTGAATGTAGAAAAAAATTTCCTAGTTGTAACAAAAAAACTTTGATGCAGAACAAGTTATTGATTTGTGAATGAAATTGAGTTCTTAAGCTGTTAATCATTTAAACGTTGTTTATCTTGTTCCATTAATACTAGTATGATTTAAGAATCTATGAACAATTTTTTTCTTTAATAGTAATAATAAATAAAATAATGATTTTCCATGATCTCGACTATCAGTTTGCTACATTAAGTAAAAAAAAAAAAGAACCAACAACGAAAAAAAACGAGAACGTTTTATTTTTTTCAACTATAATCGTGAATAACTTCTGAAGCACTTTGTGAAAAAGTGTAAGAAGGCCTTCTTTTTAGAAAATTTAATTTTCTTTAAGGACCATGCTTGCAATTTTTCACATATTGATTTGTACGTGAGTTAAGAAACTCCAAAATAAAAGGGCAAAATCGAAAAAACATACCATTTTTCAAAGCTTGATTACTCGGAAACGGTTAGTCTGAGAAAAAATTTTATAAAGGCCTTTTTTAAAGGAAATTTAATTTTCTACAAAAACATTTGTCGTTAAATTCGTTGCGCTCAAAATAATTAAACAGTTCTGACGCTCAAGTAAAGTTAGGTCTAAGAAATATAAAACACGATTGATAGACCTCTAAATAATTTTTTTTTTAGCTCAAATTTTTTTGGAATTTTTTTTTAGCTATCCTTAACAATATTTTCAATATGGATTTTGAATCAAAAATAAAAAAATTTTTTTGGCCCAGTCTAATCTACATATATTATAAAAGATTTTCCTGTACATTAAAATATTTACTGAAAATTCAATTCTGTTTTCACTTCTGTCGGCACTCCCGGAGTGCTTCTTTTATTTCTTCCGTTTCTATTACCTTTGATTTTAAGATAAAATATATACAAATAATGAATTAAATATTACTTTGAAAAATTTTATAGCTCTCATTTTTCGGCTGACGGCACTTCAAGCCAATGCTTATATTGTGAAAATTGTAAAAAAATTTATGAAAGCTTAATAAATAAATCACTATTAACTAACTATTAAAATTTATCTCCCAAGTAACAGAGTTTATGGCTACTGCTCTATATTGAACTTTGTTACAGCTTCTGACAATTTTTATTTTAATTAATCTCTAAATGTATGCTTTACAGCATTTCCAAGCTCTTTAACCCTTCTTTGCTTTTCAAACCAATTATTTCTGCTTGAAAGATGTTCCAATTAGGAGCCTTATGCTTTCAAATAATTATGCTGCTCTAGAAAATGTCTAGGACAACAGTGTTTTACACTCTTGCCTTATTGAAATGGCTATTCTGGTAGAGACTACCAATTTTCTCACCAATTTCTCCATAAAATTTTTTTGATTTTGTTTTTATTTATTATTAAAAGTTTAATATTTCGAAGGCGCTTTGTAAATTTTCGAAGTGCAGCTTTTATATTTGTGATGAAAATAGAGCGGCACATGAAATCATTACTCAACATTGTCCTTATCATGTTATTTAACATTTCACTGTCACGATAATAAATGTTTCGTAGTTTTTTCTTTTCATATATGTTTCGAACATTTTCTCTCTCAAGATTTATGAATGTATGTTTGTAAAAAACTTATTGCAAAGTTCTAATACCAGCAAACAATTTTCACTGTTTTCATTAGTAATATTATTTTCTCACTAACACTTCAGTAAATGGTTTTTTTTATTTCCATTCCAGAGCAGAATGTGTTGCAACTAGTTTTTGATAATCTTTAAATGAGCCAAAAGTGCTCTAAGTCAAATTGCTAATGTCATTTTGTTTCTATTGTAGAATATGCATTTTAATACCACGAAAGGAGCTTTGAAGTAGCAATAAAAGTATGATAACGCTTAAACTAAATGCTAATGCAGATTATAATCGCTATGCAAGAAACGATATGGAGCTGTTTCTAGCTCTCGAAGTCGAAAAAAAATGGTCTTAATAAGTGTTACTTCTTTATAGGCGCTTATAATGCAAAATGAATTTAATGCCGCCAAATGGCGCAGTTAGAGCAAAGAAGGACCTAAAATTGTTGCTTGGGCTTGGTTTTGCTGGAAAGTGTTTTGTTTCTTAACTGTCATTTTAACCCAAAAAAGCAATGGTTGGCAAGAGTTATTCTCCGTTTGATCTCCGCACTAATGTTGTTTTCCATGTCCATAGAGGATCCTAGGTAGACGAAGTTCTGTACTACCTCCAAGTTATGTCTGTCTATTGCGATATTTTGTCCAATTCGTCGATGTTCTGTGTCCTTGTTTGATGACAACATATACTTCGTTTTGCCCTCATTAACCATGCAACCCATATTTGTCGCTTCTGTTTCAATGCTCGCAAAAGCACCTCTACGACAACACAATTTCTTCTTCCCATTACGTCAATATGGTCAAACAGACTTTTGAAAGATTATTAATCTGGTGTCGACGTTTGAGTTTTGTGCAATTTTTTCAAGTATAAAGTCACATGATAGAGGAAGTTGGGGTATTGTGGTATACATGTTTGTTTTTAACACTTAACAGAAAAAGTAGTGAAGCAAATGACCCTAATCTTTGCACATTTCTCCAAAAACTAATAAGCCTTAAAGTTATTTCTTTGTGTTGAATTCTAACATCAATTAACAAAGATGTACACAAAATATTGATATGACCTCGAAATCATCGCTTTTGAAACTGTAAGGGTAATGTGGTATACTATGCTGTCTAATGTGGTATACTATACTATACTACCTAGCCTTAATTTTTTTAATTAAAAAATTTAGATAAATGATTAAATAAATTTTTATTGAAAAGTATAGGCATTTAAACAAATAGATCATGAGAAAAAATACAAAACAGCCAACTTTGGAAAGGAACTCAATTTTATAGTGGAAAATGTGGTATACTATACTGTATGTGGTATACTATACCACATTAGCCCATGCCAAGTATACCACATTAGCCGAAGCTGTATACTTTTAAAAAATAATTTTTAAAAATAATCTAAACACATTTTTAGCAAAACTTACATGTATTTTTCGTAGAAGATTCTTTTATTTTTTTGAAAAATATATTTCCACTGTTGAAAAAGAACTTTTATAACCTCACAAACACTTTTTGTATCACCCCAAAAAAACTCAAACTCCCTCAATTACTGTTGTTGACTATTTTTCTGACAGATATGTAGATTTTTTACTCGTTGAAACACGCATTATTAGTTTCATTAATATCTGCACCTAACAAAGTAGAAGACGTTGAAGTATGCTACTTAGTTTAAGAAAAAACTGCCTGTACCACATTACCCACCTATACCACATTACCCCAAATTACTCTAGCTTATTGACTTGTAATCAATGGTCTCGGTGAGTTTTTTATCGACCTTTACGGAGCAGTGTAAATTGTCTAAAGTCATCCTGCATAGCAGTCGAAACGAGACACGGCTCTGTACAGCTCGTCTCTGTAAATACTGTCATACGCGCCATTTAAATTGAAAAAAAAAGATGGTGCATATATCGATATTATATTCTCATGACTTTTCAAAACCTGCCGTATTTGAAAATTTGGTCTATTGTGAATTATTCCGGTCTAAAACCACATTGATAAAGACCTATCAAGTTGTTGACGTGGGGTTTTAGAAATTAACATATTAGACAAGATCTTATACGTGGAGGTAGGGAGGCAAATTCGTTTATAATTGGCGCAGTTGTGAGGCTTTCCATTTTTTAGGATCGAGCATACGATACTGAGGTTCCATTCATCGGGCAAACTTGCATATGACAAGCTCAACTTCCTCTATGTCAGGAACACGGCATTCTTATGGTCATCGTCATTCTGCATGACAGCAGAATTAGTGTCTTCATCGCCGTAAAGCAGTCTGCAGAAGTAGTTTTTCCAGATCCCCGGTAGCGGTTGCGACTCTATTTCTATGTTTCATTGCTGGTCTTTACAGGCCTGAGTTCGGGGCTTGCCACTCTGGCATGGCCTTCTTACCATTTGGTTAAACTTCTGGATTTGACGCCTGGCATGGTATATCTCAATTTCCTCAAGTGAGTGCTGCTCACGTTTCTCGGTGTTCTTCCTTTCTTCTCTCTTTGTAAATCTCGTTATACTGGTCGAAAGCAGAGCCCTTGCTCTCTTTTGCATTTGCCTGCCTGAATTCTTCATCGAACCATGGCTTTCGTCATTTTGGGGGTCGAGTCTTAAACAAAATATCCTTATTCGTATCTTGGCTACAGCATGTTAGTGGTCTCAGTCAGTGTAGAGCCCATGGAAAGTTCAGAAATTTATAACAATTGAAAAGTGCCTTGCGTCGATCGCGGTTAATTTGGTTGATTGACCTGGAGATCGCCATGTATCTTATTGAGTTTTGAGATGTCTAAAGCGTGTGGTATCAGCAATAAGATTTAGCCACGAAGCAAAATCGATTGTCCTGAGTCCGTTTTCGGAAGATTTATCAAACGGGCTATGTTTTCCGATTGAATATCCAAATGTTTTGTCTTTCCCAAGTTTGATGTTAGAATGCAAGAACAATATTCTCTCTTGTCGAGGACTCTGCTAATATGCTTCTTCCAAGAGCACGTAGAAACAACCTTTTGAATTATCGTCAAATTGCTGATAAAAGTCTGGAGAAGAGTAGCTTCTGTTTTTCTTTAATTTTTCAGAAACTGAAAATGACTTTTTTGTTAAATTTTTTCCATTTGACTCAAAACTTAAAAGAACATTTCTCATTCAAAGAAAAATAATCCTTAGTAAAGCAAAGTATTGTAAAAGCTTTATTTGAAGAAAAAAAATTGACTTTTTTTAATTTAGACCTTGAGACTTGTGTACTCGAAAACCATTCACTAAACTAACTCGAACTAAAATTTTAATTTTATAACAAAGTATTAGCTTTTACGATTACCTACTTTATTATATGAAAGTAGGTGGCTTAGTTGATTTTTAAAAATTTTTCTACAAAATCAATTAATTTTTGTTACTGCCCCTCCCGCCTAAATGGAGTCAGATAGACCCCCCTATTTTTTTCTTGTCATGGCTCAATCTATCTTTCCTGAGTTCTTCCCGCATCTTATCCAAAACACCCGGTGAAACGTAGATTTAAAATACCACTGTTGAGCGGTGAAATTGTTATGTTCCGAAAAGCCTTGTTCATCGGTTGCTTTGACCTCGATTTGCTACCAATATTAGCTTGTTCCCTTACTTACGATTGAGGCTACTGCAACAAACAAAATGCATAAGTCGGGTTGGTATGCTCTATCAGTTGTTTGTTCACTGAAGACTGAAAAACAGTCTCAGTCTGCTCTGCAGTACTCATCAGAATCCAGCCATTTATATGCTCTAATGAAAGGTTGCCATGGCACTGTGAGTTGAATTTTCAACTCTTCTCATCGAATGCTGTAAACCACATTGCAACCGCTGCACTACATTATGTTCATTATTCTGGTACTCTGACAGCCATCGAAAAAAAAAATTGTTAATATGAGTAAATTCATTGAATTTTCAACATTCCTGCCTTACCTCACTGCCGGTGTAGATGTATTTTTAAATTAAATACAATACACCCCACAAAGCCCAAGTGCCGCACATAAAAGAGGTTATACCTCTCCTCCGAAAACAAAGTCAATAGAAACGCGATTCGTATTTTCATTTTGTTTTATTGCAGAGTACTCGAGAATGCTTGAAATACGGTATTTATTTGGTGAACAGGAATCAACAATAGGCAGCAATAACAACGTGGGTATTGAGGAAAGCTTTTCAATTTTAAAGGATTTGCTAGAGAGGTTTTTGAAATAAATACCGCTTTCATTTATTGTGAAAATGAATATCAATTACCCGGGCGCGTGTAGAGATAAACGAATTTTGAAATATGTGCGTACCTACAATGTCTTGTTTCGGCATTAGAAGGGTGCCAATTCATTGTTTGAAGTGTGTACCTATTTATGTACCTGCCAGTATTTGAAGTGGAATGATTTATGTTGTGGCAGTTGGCAGATGATTCAAATAGTATATATTTTTGAATTATTTATCTGTGGAGCGATTTAATTTCTGTTTAGAAAATGTAGGAATGATAACAGGTCCACAGGTGCCTCAATACACTGTTTTTTATAATTAGAAATAAAAAATTCTCTTTGGGCAAAAAACGCAGTGGAGCCTCGTGGCCCAATGTACTTTAAGGGCATTTCAATGCCGTTATTGAAGGATTAAATTAGAAAGAAATTTCCATGTAGTGTGATTACTCTCGTAGGACTTTTTAATTCCTGACTAATACTCGCTCTCCCTCATAGGAAAACATTGTAAACAAAACGCAACGAGAACAAAACATAATTAAAAACAAATATGAAGAGAGAATCAAACATTCCTATGCTGAAGTGGAATGTGGAGACAGCGCCATTACGATAGATGACATTGGGCTAGAAAGAGACTTAATTTTTTTAATAAATAAGGTAATGCAACACAGTGGCGTAGATAGGGGGGATCAGGGGGATATATCGGGGGTGATATATCCCCTGACCCCCCACCCTATCATTGGGACCGATAATTGTTCAACATAACCAGTCATGAACCAAAAAAGTTAAAGAAACACAATGTGAAATTCAGTAGCTACTTCCAACGTGAATTAAGTCTTTTTACTACTCACAGGATTGCACATTCTATACTTTCATTCTACAGGGAAAATACAAAGTCAATTTCATCTGAATAGCCCTGTTCTCATTGTACAATTAGTTGGACAGACTTCGTTTGATGGAAGTTGGATGGTCTGATGTACTTTGCGTTCACACTTATCCAGCTTGTCGTCCAACTTTATGTCACATACCCTTCCACTCCATCCAACTTCTAGATTTTCAAAAATTTTTTGAAAACCATCCAACAAGTTGGACAAGCGGTCGTATGAAGGGTTCATACTATCAAGCATTGGTTTGTCAAGCCTAAGTCTGTCCAAATAATTGTACAGTGTGAACAGGTCTAATGAAATTTCGGCAAGTCACCTAATCTTTTGAATTTAATTTTTTATATCGATTTTCCACGACTGGTATGAATAAAATCTCTTCTCTTAAAATCTCTAATACAGCAGTTTACCAAACATTACTGTATTAACAATCCAGGTGATGTTCTTGCAAAGCTTATAATGGAAAATCTTCAAAATTGTGATCAGGCCATTTCATTTTTGACCGGCCAAGGCTACGACGCGTCTCCATAAGTCAAAAATTTCTGAATTTTTTATTTTGCTATATAGATAACGTGACCATACGTCCCGCTTTGGGCGGGACAGTCCCGCTTTCAGGCAGTCTGTCCCGCTGTCCCCCGCGAGGTTGAGATTGTCCCGCTTTTGCAATTTTTGTGAGGGCTGAGTTTCTTTTAATTCGATAAAATTTAAGCAAAAACATTTTCATTCTTTTGTATATTGCTATTAACTCGGAATGCGTGCTAGCAATATATTCGAGGCTAAAATAAAAAAATAAATTTAAGTGGAAAACAAAAATATGTTTCAAAAATCCAAAAAGGCTACTGAACTTGTCCCAAAGTGGTCTTATTAAAAAAAAACCCTGAGGCACAGTTTTCGTCAATTCAAACATGTTTTGAGCAAAAATTTAGATCTACACGTACAAAGTCTCAAGCTACTGTGGTAAATGTGCTGTCAACCATGGCAACCAAAGATTTAAAAGAGCATTTACGTAAAGCCAATTTATTAACAGATGCTTCAAATCATGGCTAAATCAAAATAGTCCCAGTTTTAATTCGCTATTTTTTACCATACGAAAGCGTAAAAGTTAAGGTTTCAGAGTTTCGGGAGTAGCCAGGCGAGACATCGGATATTATTGTACATTATTTGAACTGTTGCGTTTTATGGAGATAACACGAACTGCAAATTCGGGGGAAATAATAATGTTTACACAAAGTTGAACCAATCACTCGGCAGACAGATTATAGGGATTGGATGTGGAGCCCACATGGTCCTCAACGCGATCAAAACTGCCGCTGATTGTCTTCCTGTGGATTTCGAATGCATCATAGTAAAATTTACTCATCTACAGCGTTCGAGTAGAAGCTTTGAAAGAGTTTTGTATTTCTACCGAGACAGAGTATCACAAATTGCTGGGCTTTAGTAAAACAAGGTGGCTTGCGTTGATGTTCGCGCTTGAGAGAGTTATAAAAATGTTTCAGCCTTTGAAAAACTATTTTCTGAGTATCGACAAATGCCCAAATATTTTAAAGACGTTTTTCGAAAACCCCAACTCAGAATTGTGTTTATATTTTTTGCACGCACAAGCAGTGACCTTTCATGAAGTTGTTTTGAAAATCGAAGCACAAAATGTGTCGGCTATAGAGTCTGCGCGGGAAATTAATCGTCTCCGAGATAGACTGGGACTAAAAGAGAATACGATTTTCCTTCCCCACATGGTCCGTAACCTGATGGTAAAATTGCAAGAAAGAGCAGAAGAAAAGGAAGCAGTTGACCAGAACGTAAAAACTACGGCGCGGCGGGCGGCTGAGTTTTATAAAACAAGCAAGGAATACTTGGACCAAGGGTGTCAATTTAACACAGAGCTAGAAGTGTTTGAATGGGCAAATTTAACAAAAGTGCCTACGTCGGAATAGGTACAGAAAGTGGTTGATTTACTAATCACGAATGGATTTATTAGTTTAGCAGCAGCCAAGATGCTCAAGTCTTTGACGAGTTATGTGTCTGCCTGGAAGTAACGCACCTGTGGAAAGAGTTTTTTCTCAAATGAACAAGGTTTGGACAAGTGATAAAACATAGTTGAGTGTCTCAGTAATGCTATTTTGATATCGAAGATAAATAAATAAATTATGTACTGTTTTTCACACTTTTCTAAAAACAAGACCCGACAAATTCGTTCAGCCGATAAATAGAAATACCTAATAATAAAAAGCCTTGTAAGTCACTATTAACTTTTTTTTATTACATAGTTCTGCAGTAGTTCTGCAGATGTCCCGCTCTGACAAAAAAATAAATGGTCACGTTATACAAAGATCAATTGAAAAAAAAATGTGTGGGGTCAGCAAAAGGAAGCAAGAAAACTAAACGAATTCTAACACAAAATATACTAACGGAGA
This sequence comes from Melanostoma scalare, assembly GCA_949752695.1. Taxonomy (NCBI): domain Eukaryota; kingdom Metazoa; phylum Arthropoda; class Insecta; order Diptera; family Syrphidae; genus Melanostoma; species Melanostoma scalare. Next base: position 140,468,152 of record OX456984.1, read on the forward strand.
TTTTAAGCTCAATATCTCGACGGATACATTAGGATACATTCTTAAAACGCTTTACAAAGTCACAAAACACAAAAAAAAATATATCACATTTTAAGTCTTCCTAATAAAAAAAATTTTTTGCTCTAATAGCTTCTTAAATGTCAACAAAAATAAATAAAATAAATTTGAGGTGCACAACTAACTACTTACTTAACAACGATGCTAAGAACTTGATAAGAAAAAAGTAATGAATTTTAAAATTTTTTTTGCTTCAACAAAGCTCATGTTTGTGGTGCTGTCGAACGGTAAATACAGATATTTTCTTGATTTTTGTTTTTGCATTGTTATTGCTGGAGGTTTTATCTTTCAAATGACACCAATTTTGTTGTATTTGGAGAACATTTATTTTTCATTAAAGTTCCGCTACATTGGCCAAATTACAGACTGTGCGACGGAGCAAGCAATATGTCTGATCGATACAATGGTGTTCAGGCAATTATTCACCAACAATTTGCTTCAGATGCTCTGTACGTCCATTATGCAGCACATTCTTTGAATCCTTGCTGTATCTGTTTCCAGAAAAATACCAGCTATTAGAGACTGCCTAACCACAATTGAAGCAGTTGACAATTATTTCAATCTGCACAAAAAAGACATTAAAAAGGCTGAATCTGACTCGATGGATCTCAAAATATCAATCAGTTGAAGATTGTGAGAAGCTATTTCCGTTTGTGTTCGAGACTCTTGACCAAATAAGAACATTGGAAGGTGACGCAAGGAACTTAAAAAACGCTATGGATTTCAAGTTTTTGATTAGCTTAAAGGTTAAAAGTATGGTTTACCAACTGTCGTTGTCAATAAGTCGTGAGATTCATAGAGTGAATTTAGACTAGGTCCAAGCTATGAATCTCGCCAAAGATTTAAGGGATCAACTAAAAATTAAACGGGCAGAAGATGACTCTTTTTCGAATTAAGTGTTTGAAGATGCAAAAAAATAGTAGCTGAAGTCCTTGATATTGAAGTTAAACATAAGAGAATGGTGAACAGACAAAAGAATAGTTCGAACCTTCGGTTCCAAGTACAGAAGAATATTTTCGTGTTATGAAAACAATCCTTTTCTCGATTTCTATGTAATGAACCTTGGAGAAAAATTTACAAACCATGAAAACATACTAGAAGGGTTTTCGGTTCTTTTCAAGGATTCTTCGTCTGAAATATACAAAGCAGCTGAAAAATTTAATGAAAATGTAGAGTCCATCTTCGGTTCTTGAAGAATTAAAAACTTGGAAGAGATATTTGATCCGAAGGAATAATACCTACTTCCTCTAAGAATTCATTGGAAGCGCTCGATAGCTGCCCCAAAGAAAACTTTCCTAACATATAAAGGGTTTTCCAATAGGTATGATATGATTTCACAGTGGCGTTTCGGCCATTTGTAGTATGTCATGATATGTCATTTGTTTTTTATTGCACTCAGAAGTGTTTACAATTTCACCATTGGACCACTGTGAACGTCGTGAGTTTTTTGATTTTGCTATGGAGCAACTTGAAAACGACAACGATTTTTTAAGAAAATCATCTTTTCCGATGATGCTCACTTTCATTTGACTGATGCGGTAAATAAACAAAACTGTCGATTCTGGTGCGATGAAAATCCACAAAATATTTATGAAAAACCATTACATTCACCTAAATTGACAGTTTGGTTTTTGGGCTGGTCGAATCGTCGGTCCGTACTTCTTTCAAAATGAAGCTGGTAAATCCATTACTGTCAATGGAGAACGGTATAGATCGATGAAAACCAACTTTTTATGACCAAAATTAGAAGAAATTGATCTTGACTACATTTGTTTTCAGCAAGAAGGGGCTACATGACACACAGCAAATGAAGCAATTAAGTTATTGCGATAAAAGTTTGGAGATTCAATTATTTCAAGAAATGGTGACATTGAATGACCTTCAAAAAGTTGTGATTTAACACCATTAGACTATTTTTTGTGGGGTTATTTGATGTCATTGGTCTTTCAAGATAAACCACATTCTCTTCAAGCTTAACAAGTTAATATTGAATGCCATTCATGATACACGACTTGATTTAGTAGAAAAAGTGCTTTAAAATTGGGTTCATCGAATTTGTTGCTACATAAAAAGTCGTGGTGGCTATTTGAATGACGTTTTATTTAAAGCTTAATTGTATTGATTGAACAGCACATTAAATAAAAAAAGTTTGAATTTCCTTAACAACAAGTGTGTTTTTTAAAAAAACAATAAAAAGGACAGAATTAAAAGGATTTTATTCTATGATAAATTTTTTAAATTAATATTATTTCAGCTATTACATCAATATTTGTTTTAGTTTACATTCAAATTAATGCGCATCGTATTATCTTTAAAAAATACACAATTTCTTATGGCATACATAATGAATTCAATGAAGTCTTATTACCTATTTGTTTTTTTTTTTTTAATTATTAAATCTTTTAAAAAAATGAGCGAACTAGGTTTATCCCCCCTTAGCCAAAAGCTATCTACGCCACTGATGCAACAGATAGGTGTGGCCCGGGGCCTAGCGTCTCTTCAACTTGTCAGGGAATGGTGAGGACCTAAGATTCTCTGCCGATTCCGAACGGATGATTAAGAAAGCGCTTTTCATGACTTTGAATTACTATTGGAGGGATTGCCAGTTCTTTGGAGTCAAATGACTCGGTACATCACCATAATTTGATTTGATTTGATTGTGCACCAAATATCTAACAACCATACTCTAATAATAATATCGCAACTATATATTTCTCTTTCTGTGCTGAATAAACCCTTAAGCTGAACTCTAGCTGGCAGATAAGAAAGTGGACTGAGAATGTGGTAAAAAAATTTTGTAATCGAAGCAAAAAATGTATTACTTCATTGTTTATTTTGCTGGATGTAATGCCGCATTTTTAAGATAGACCAAACAGAGTACGACTAACATAACGAACTTGAATGAGATTTTGTTTTTAACTTCAACAAATTTCTTCTTATTTGAGCTTATTGAAGTAAGTTTGCAATATTTTGAGACTAATATAAACGTTAACATGTTCCACGCAATTTCTTTTTACTTGCTGAATTGGCCATTAAATGCACTTGCTCTCTCAAGCAAAAAAATCGATATAAGAAAAGAAAAACTAACAAAAAAAACAAACAAAAGAAAACCCAGAGTGGAAGATAAAAATATGCAGTAATTGGAATGCAATTTCCCGACAAAGATGACAGATAAGTGGAAAGGGAACTTTGATTTGTTTGTGGCGAGGATTTTGTTGAACAGAGGAAAAGCGGTAATTGGATTTAAACTGTATCAATTGTTATTTTCATCTACTCGTAGCTTCGTTCCTATGATCATCACATTATAAAGAGTTATTTATGTATTGGGAGCAAACCTGTAAGTTCTTGAAAAGCCACTGCTCGTAAACTAAAGAATAGATATTTTAATATTATTACTTAGGAAAGATAATAAAAGTGTTCTGTAGATGAATCAATACTTTCACATGGTGATGTTATCCGTCTTTTCGCAATTCAATGGCTGTTTTAGTTACAGTCCTTAACATAATTGGTAATGAAATGGCGGATAAGCTGGCTAAAATCAGGTCAGCACCTCAGTTCTAACGCCACCAGAACAAGAAAAAAAAAAGCAGATTCAAACATAAATTTCTAAAAACAGCCAATGACAGGTGGTCATCTTTAGAAACATGCCGAGTCTCCAGAAACCTTTAGCCAGATATTTCCAAGAAAAAAAAAACAGAATTTCTACTCCAGCTAAGCAGACCTCGGCTCTCTTTGTTGATTGGCATTCTCACGGGCCACAACTCGTTGGGTACCCACATGATAAGAATGGGCATTTGCACATCCGACTTATGTAGAGGACGCAAAGATGAAGAGGCAGAGGAAGGATCATTCCACTTCCTCTGTGAATGTCCTAGCTTGGCCCACACTAGGAAAAACGCCCTTCGAGAATACTTCTTCGACGAACTGAGCGACATCTTTAACATCCCAATGAGCAACGTCGTGAAATTTGCTCTGGGCTTCAAATGGTTCTGTGGGGGTTCCCTACACCAATAAACCAATCACCAGCCCAACCCTATAGTAGTAGTAGTAAATAGATTTTATTTTCTTATTCAAATATAGTTATGTATTACAAAATCAAATAAAGCATGGCAATGCCGTCTGCCCGGTTGACAATCCAAATAAATTACATAAATAAATTAGTTGTGTCTAAGTCTCTTAAATATCCTAAACAAATTTTTCTTATTTTGCTTTTTTTTTTTTTAATTATTATTAATTTTTCTTACTTCAAAAGTTTCCGGAGATAATTCTGTTTCTGTAAGCTTGCGCTACTTTGCAGTACATGAAAAGTTTTTGCACATCCATTTCGTTTAAATACTCTATCATTTCACTGTCGGTTAAATAATTGCAGCCGAAGAAAAAGCTCCTAGTTTCTATTAAAACCGGGCATTTTCCTAGAAAATGGAAAATATCTTCTCTTTCCCCCCGATTACACAGGCTGCATAAGCTGGGAAGGTCCTCTCTATGTGGCATATAATTCAAATGAAGAAGTTCTGTACGAAGTCTCACCATCATCGAGATATGCTCCACACTATTCTCGTCTCTGAAGTAGTTTCTTTGTCCTAGGTTATGGCATAGGACATAGGCGACTGTAAACAACTCGGTGTACAGAGATGGTGGCATCTTCGATATATTTCTCTCTAAGCTTTTCATCCACCATTGTGTGATTGACTACTTAGGTAGGTGGGTCTGATGGAAAGAACGATGAAATTTGACCTATATCCCTTTGCAGCTTGTAGGCACGCTTGCGATCGCACAGGCATTAGCTCGACGGTGGGGTGGGATCTTGCTGCAGATATCCTAAGCACACATGTTGTCGTGCCTATATGTTTGTTTTTTTTTTTTTTTTAAAATGATCAAAAGAGGACAGGATGAAAGTTAGAATGAAAGAAAATAAAGAGAAAGTAAAAAGTTTAAAGAAGAGAAGAAATTAAATGAGAAATCAAATGAACCACAGCTATTATATGTTTCAGGTTTTGTGAAACATTTGGAAGTACCCTCCCCTTTTGCACCCAAAATCTAATTTTTGGATACACCTTGGTTATCCTCTTCCCCAGCTTAATTAAGATAACCCCTTTACCGAAAATCCTCTCACTATTTTACCAAATCATTCCTGAATAGCTAAAGATAAATTATTCCAGATAAACCATTTTAGATATCTATCTTTTTGATTAAACTTGTTTTTATTTTACGAGAATTCATTTTCGTATCTTAGTACAAAATATACAAACAAAAAAAATATGATTGCCAAAGAAATATAATATGTGTACAATATGGTACTTACATGTGAATTTCCCGTCACGGCGAAAGTTGTGGCCACAATTTCCCTCGTTGACTGCGGGTGTTGAAGTTTTATTTTTGTTCAACTTGTTGTTTCTTTCTTTTTTTTTTTTTTTTTTTTTTTGTTTTATGTAAGATATTAAATATTTAGTTTTAATTTCTGTGGCAAATTAGGTTTTAAAAATCTGAATTTGGATTTTTTTTGTTTCTCATCTTTATAGTTGAATGTTTCGGTGTTCAGTTTTTTTGTTTCTCGTAATATAACCTATGACCATGTGGTTTTTAGTTATGTAGGCGATCAATTGATCATGCCCGTGATTTCTTCGAGCTTGTTCGATCTTTTGCAGATTTTTAATGCAGATTATTATAAATGTGTGGTGATACCAGGAGAATATTTACTCCAAATTTTGCGGACGCACTTTAGTGGCTTTTATGAAAGCTTTATCCACTTTTGACAAGCTACGTCCGCAGTTATCTGTGGGCGTATTTTGTCAATTAGAATTATGCGTACAAATACAAATTGATAAAAAAAATTACCTTTTCAATTTATTTGGCTATATATGGGGTTTACAAAAAATCTTCTATAGGGATTGAAGATGATCCCTTTCTTTCATGGGTCTCAAACCAAAGTTGGGTCAATTGATTTGTCTCGAAGCTCGATAATTGATTTTTTAATGAGCAAGTTTTAAAGGTGGGTACTACAACCTAACAAGAAATAGATTTTATAATATGGAAATTCATCCAATTTGAAATTCTTGAATTAAATTATTTCTTACCGAGACTTAGGAACTTAAAAGGTATATTATTCCTTTTTTTGTTTAAGAAGCAATTTTATACGGGACTTCTTACAACTATGGAGGTTGAGATTAGAAAGACACGCTTAGGAAAAGAAAATTCTAAGATGGGTTAGTTTCCGAAAAAATGTATTGATTTTAGTTCAGTGGATTTTCGACACTCGATTTAATTTTTGTAGGTTTAGGCTTGCCGAATTCGAAGATACAATGTGTGTATGACATGGCTGTTTACATGATGCATTTTATTTATGTGGTGCTTACATTTAATTTTAACTTAAAGCATTTGTTTTGAAGGTGTACGCTACAAAGTCAAGAATTTTTCAAATATTCCTTATTTAAAAAGGCTTGAAGAACGTACATATTTTAGTTTGATTGTTCTTAGAACGTGTGGCCTCGACCCATGACCTTGAGAACATGCTCTACCGATTAAGTTACGACCGCAAGTCTTTAGCATGATAAATGCCGACTTTTTTTCCATCTAAGTTCTCTACCTCATACATTGAATTACCTATTTGTCGTATTATTCTGCACTTCACAAATTTATCACATAATTTAGCATTTAGATTTTTAGAAGCATCGCTCAGAATGAAATTACGTCGATAGCATTCTGTTCCGGTAATAACAAGCGTTTCGAGCTTCTCAGATTGTAGGACTTTTCGTTTTTGGAATGTGCTAATTGGAGATTTTCTTTAACTTTTTGCCGTATCAATTCTAGTCTATTGTGCTGAGGTAAGCACTGAATTTCACTTTCATTTAGAGCATTGAGATTTCGAAGTATATTATACATGCTTGCATGAGTAACCATATGTCTACCAAACAAAATAAAGAATGGAGTCATTCCAGTAGACTGGTGAACCGAAGTCCATAAAGCTTGTTGTATCTCAATCAAATGTTTGTCCCAATCACGATGATCATTTTTAATGTAGCTACGTACTGCAGACAAAATCGATTGGTTGACTCTTTCAGCTGCATTTGATTGCGGCGAATAAACTGCGTTTCTCATGTGCTTACAACCATATTTTGCTAGGAAATCTTGAAAATCTTTCGCAATGAATTGTTTCCCATTATCACTGTGAACGATTTCTGGTACTCCATACTGACTGAAAACAGCTTGTTCTAAAAATTCAATTACAGATTTAACATTTGCTTTTTGCATGGATTTTAAAAATACACATTTCGAAAAACCATCTAAAACTACGAAAATAAATGCTTTGCCACGTTTGCTTCTAGGATATGGACCCATAAAGTCTATGAAAATTTTATTGAAATGGTCTGTCTAATTGTTTTTGAGTTACCATAGGTGGTCTTAAAGTTTTGTTAACCGATTTGGTCTGTTTACAAATTGAGCAATTTTGAACAAAGTTTCGAATCTGAGTAGTCATGTTTGGCCAGTAGTAAAAGCGCTTTACTCTATCTAGTGTTTTTATCATTCCACCATGGGAACAATTTGGTGGATTATGTGAATTTTCGATGATGGATTGCGTCAACCCTATGGGTATCCACAGTATCCATTCACATTCACTCTTCAACAAATCTTCTTCTTTTGGAAATTCGCGTTTATACACATATTTTTCATCTACACTTTAATGTCAGGAAAGTCCGATTGGTTTTTTTCGATGGTTGAAATCAAATCTCGATAATCTGGTGAGTCGAACTCTGAAGAATCTAGGTCTACTGCCATGTAAGTTTCTGAATTAAGCGAGAGCTCATCCATGAATGCACGTGACAATGCATCGGCTACTACATTTTGTGATCCTTTTTTATGTTTAATATCAAAGGTGAATGCCTGAAGCTTTAGTGACCACCGCGCTAACCTACCGCCAAGATCCTTTAGGCTCATAAGCCATTTAAGGCTTGCGTGATCAGTCACCAAAGTAAAAGGCAGACCCTCTACATATGGTCTAAATTTTTTTACCGCTTGCACTGCCGCGTAGCATTCCTGCTCCGTAACGCTATAGTTACGTTGACACTTGTTCAACTTTTCAGAAAAAAAGGCTATAGGTTTCTCGTTCTCATCTTCATCATACTGGTATAAAACACCACCAATACCGCAGCTAGATGCATCGCATTGTATGACGAATGGCTTCGTAAAATCTGGATGACTCAACAAAGGAGCAGATATTAAGGCTGTCTTCAGAGCTTCGAAAGATGCTAGTGCATCAGGGTTTATCACAAAAACCTTTCCTTTTTTAAGTGTGTCCGTTAAAGGACTGGCTATAGCAGCGAAATTCCTAATGAACCTCCGGTACCATCCGCACATTCCTAAGAATCTCCGCACCTGTTTTTGTGAAGCTGGAACGGGAAATTCTTTTATGCATGAAACTTTCCCGGGGTCAGGTTTGATATTGCCTTGGCCAACGATATACCCTAAATACTTGAGTTCCTTGAAACAAAAGTGTGATTTTTCGACGTTAATTGTAAGATTTGCGGCTGTCAATCGTTCGGCTACTTTTTCAAGAATTTGAAGATGTGTGTCAAAATCCTTTGAAATTATGAGTAGGTCGTCAACATAAGGGAAAACATACTCTCTAAGTTCACTGGGGATCACCTTATCAATTACTTTACACATGGTCTGTGCTGCATTTCGCAAACCGAAAGGCATAACTGTAAATTGATATAGTGGTCTCCCTTGAACAGTGAATGCTGTTTTCTCTTTTGCTGATTCCTCTAAAGGTATTTGCCAGAAGGCATCTTTTAAGTCAACACTGCTTATGAAATGAGTATCTTTCAAACGACTAATTATTCCTTCAATATTTTGCATCGGATATGCACTTCCTTTCGTATGAGCGTTCAGCTTCCTGGAGTCCAAACAGAGACGAACTTTACCAGGTTTCTGAACTAAAACTATGGGCGAACTCCAGGCGCTGTTGCTCTCTTCAATAACTCCAAGGGCAAGCATCCTATCAAGTTCTTTGAAAATTATGTTTTGAATTGGTACCGAAACAGGGTAATGCCTTTGTTTTATTGGCTCAGGCTCATTTGTTTCAATAACATGCATACCAACATTTGTCCTTCCCAGACCTAATTCGGAAAAAGATGGAAATTGCTTTATGACTTTTTGAAGTGACAAGGATTGTTCGTTAGTTAAGACATGCGGTTCAGGTTTTGATTTTGGTATGTCAATGTCTATATCTTTGGCTATTTCACTTATGATGTTTGGCGCGATTTTAAATTTTTGCCAAAAATCTATGCCAAGATATAATGGCTGATTAAGTGAAGGTATAATATATAAATCTTGGTTGTGAGTTTGATCACCGTATGAAACTTTAACATTTACTCTGCCTATAATAGCTTGAGACTTGCCATCAGCGGTTTTGATAGATGACTTAAATTTAAGAATTGGAATTTTTAAACGATTCACAAAATCTAATGAGTCGGCTCCTAAACACGAAAGTGTTGCACCACTGTCTAACAAACCTTTGATTTCAGTTCCATTTATATTTATTGTGGCATATGGCCTTGGATCATTATTTGAGTGTAATACACAACTACTTATCATTGAATTGTAGAATGAACGTTTACGATACCTATTGCGAACCTTTTGTAATTTACTTGTTGGTAATTTATGATTGATTTCGTTAACGTTGAAAATTTTTGCTCTTAATTCGTTGTAATGTCTTACTCTTTCTTCATAACTTTTGTTTCGAAAAATGTTTCTTTTGTGTTTATTTATATTTTCATTTTTATTGGTATTTATATCTGGTATTATTTTGTCTTGGCCAATGTCTTTATCCGGTAATTTAATAGTATTTTGAAAATCAGGGTAAGTATTTTCAGAAGAATCTACTTTGGTTGATCGGGATTTGTCTGTATCGAACGAGACATTCCCGTCAATGTTAGGTTCGGTTTCGAGTTTTCCTGTTTTTGATGACATTTTGGACAATTCAATACTGTGAAATTATCAGTTCCACATCGATAGCAAAACAATCTATCAAAAGTTGATGGACAATTAATGAACAAATGTCCAGTTTGTTTACAATTAAAACATTTAATTGTATTTTTATTCACGCTATTTTGTTGCCTATTCAAAGCCGAAACTGAATCATATTTATTTATTTGTGTGTCAACATAAAAATCATCTCTATTATCATCCAATTCATTTACACTTCTAAAATTTCTATTTTGAGTAGGGTACCTAGAACTTAGCATTCTTTCAACTCGCTTACACTCAGCTCTGAAGTGCTCTAAGGAGGTTATTCTCATTGGATAAATATAGCTTAATAATTTTGAATTAATATTTGATCTAAGAATATCAATCAAATCATCATCCCTCATAGGATCTTTAAGTTGACCCTTAAGCTGTAATACGGATACAAAATAATCCTCAAAGTTTTCTTGTGGCAACTGCTTTTTGTCCATAATTTGCTTAATAATTTGAAAATCATTCTCATGACTTCTGAAACGCTTCAACAAAGAATCACGCAACGTAAACCAGTCACCTCTAGGATTATTTCTCAAATGTTGCCAAAACCAATCTTGAGCTATGCCAGATAAAAGAATATGGAATTGTCGAATAACATCATCCCAAGAAAATTTGTAATTATTCTTCAAAGTTTCGATGCGGAACACGAAATCTTCTATTGACATTGTTTTGGAAGTGCCATCGAATTTCACTCCCCAACGATCTATACGCAATGTTTTATTATCATGTACTGACAAATTTCTGTTTTGTTCCCTATTCACATCTGTATCCAAATACGAATAGGCTCCTCCATACAAATAATCATCTAAATTTTGATTTAAATTATGATTTAAATTTTGATTTGAAGGCAACTTGTTAAAATTATTTTGATTGGATGGTTGATTATAATTATTAGTGTCAAATCCTAATTTATTGATATTTTCATTTTGTTTAGGCTGAGAATCGCTCTTACTATTATAATTATTTAAATTAGGCAAAATCTTTTGAATGCTATTTTGAATAAGACCTGGAAGCTTCAACTCTAATGTCTTAATGATAAGATCTTCGATATGCTCGTCTAGTCTTTGCATTCGAACTGAATTATTATTAACTACTTGTACCCGTGGTGGATGTGGTAGGTCATGGTCTATACCGTTGGCAATAGTACGATCAGCTGGTTGAGTACTTAAGCCACTCGCAACCTTTTCTAGGCTGTCAACATTAAGCAACGGGAATGCAATGCTATTCGAAACATGAGTAGTATTATCATTTCTCTGAAAAGTAGAAATTGTTGGAATGTTGCTATTAGCTGTCACAGTTGTTGTTGTTGTTGCTGATGCTGTATTATCAGCACAATACACTCTAATTTTACTCGGAGAGAGCATTTCTCTATTGGAATTATTTAAATTACTATTTACAAGAGGACGAAATTCGTTTCCATTAAGAGACAAGTCTTGGACTGAAGATGTTAAAGGGGAACGCTGTACAGGGTTTAGATTAGATCCAAAGCTTCTGTTGGCTATGTTGACTGGTGAATCAACGAGGTTGTCATTGTAAGAGCGTGTTTTGGGACCTCTCTTAGAAATAGGATTTCGCGTATTTTTCGGAATAGCTCCGTTAAGTGATTTATTATTATTACTCATTGTCTCTTTTAAAAATAATGATTTTATCAGAACAGTTAAGTTAATTTAAGAGTTTTTGTTTTGGTTTTTGTTTTATTTGCGGTTTTGCTATTCAGAAATGATCGATTTTTTTTTTTTTTTTGTGAGGGAGTTTAGTCAGCTGTGTGATGTGATGTTCAAATGAAAATAGAAAAGAAAATATAGAAAAAAAATAGTTAAGGTTGGAATTAAGTAATTTCTCCGGACTTTTAACTCATTTACTATTCTGCATAGACGAGGACTCAGAGAAACACATTAAAACAATTTAAATTATAATTTGTATCGAAAACGTTAATTAATGCAGCACGAAATGTTTCAAGTGAACAACTGATGTGGACTCTTAGATGACGTAAACAAATTAATGTCGTTTATATATCAAGTGCAACAATAAGTTTATGTTGAAAATAATAATTTTCTATCGGACTTCTTGATAAAAAAAAACCACAAAGCCAGTGGCAACACTACTTAATTTAAAAAAAAATTAACTGTAGGGGACTCACTGATAATTTAAATTTAAATTGGAATATAAAGCAAACAATATAATTTTGTAAAATACAAAGCTGGAATTTGAAGGCAAGAAATTATAATTTGCTTTTTCTTTAGGTATTATTGCGAAAGCAATAATGAAGCCTTAAACGTTGGGCGCCAATGTGTGATTGACTACTTAGGTAGGTGGGTCTGATGGAAAGAACGATGAAATTTGACCTATATCCCTTTGCAGCTTGTAGGCACGCTTGCGATCGCACAGGCATTAGCTCGACGGTGGGGTGGGATCTTGCTGCAGATATCCTAAGCACACATGTTGTCGTGCCTATATGTTTGTTTTTTTTTTTTTTTTTAAAATGATCAAAAGAGGACAGGATGAAAGTTAGAATGAAAGAAAATAAAGAGAAAGTAAAAAGTTTAAAGAAGAGAAGAAATTAAATGAGAAATCAAATGAACCACAGCTATTATATGTTTCAGGTTTTGTGAAACATTTGGAAGTACCCTCCCCTTTTGCACCCAAAATCTAATTTTTGGATACACCTTGGTTATCCTCTTCCCCAGCTTAATTAAGATAACCCCTTTACCGAAAATCCTCTCACTATTTTACCAAATCATTCCTGAATAGCTAAAGATAAATTATTCCAGATAAACCATTTTAGATATCTATCTTTTTGATTAAACTTGTTTTTATTTTACGAGAATTCATTTTCGTATCTTAGTACAAAATATACAAACAAAAAAAATATGATTGCCAAAGAAATATAATATGTGTACAATATGGTACTTACATGTGAATTTCCCGTCACGGCGAAAGTTGTGGCCACAATTTCCCTCGTTGACTGCGGGTGTTGAAGTTTTATTTTTGTTCAACTTGTTGTTTCTTTCTTTTTTTTTTTTTTTTTTTTTTTTTTTTGTTTTATGTAAGATATTAAATATTTAGTTTTAATTTCTGTGGCAAATTAGGTTTTAAAAATCTGAATTTGGATTTTTTTTGTTTCTCATCTTTATAGTTGAATGTTTCGGTGTTCAGTTTTTTTGTTTCTCGTAATATAACCTATGACCATGTGGTTTTTAGTTATGTAGGCGATCAATTGATCATGCCCGTGATTTCTTCGAGCTTGTTCGATCTTTTGCAGATTTTTAATGCAGATTATTATAAATGTGTGGTGATACCAGGAGAATATTTACTCCAAATTTTGCGGACGCACTTTAGTGGCTTTTATGAAAGCTTTATCCACTTTTGACAAGCTACGTCCGCAGTTATCTGTGGGCGTATTTTGTCAATTAGAATTATGCGTACAAATACAAATTGATAAAAAAAATTACCTTTTCAATTTATTTGGCTATATATGGGGTTTACAAAAAATCTTCTATAGGGATTGAAGATGATCCCTTTCTTTCATGGGTCTCAAACCAAAGTTGGGTCAATTGATTTGTCTCGAAGCTCGATAATTGATTTTTTAATGAGCAAGTTTTAAAGGTGGGTACTACAACCTAACAAGAAATAGATTTTATAATATGGAAATTCATCCAATTTGAAATTCTTGAATTAAATTATTTCTTACCGAGACTTAGGAACTTAAAAGGTATATTATTCCTTTTTTGTTTAAGAAGCAATTTTATACGGGACTTCTTACAACTATGGAGGTTGAGATTAGAAAGACACGCTTAGGAAAAGAAAATTCTAAGATGGGTTAGTTTCCGAAAAAATGTATTGATTTTAGTTCAGTGGATTTTCGACACTCGATTTAATTTTTGTAGGTTTAGGCTTGCCGAATTCGAAGATACAATGTGTGTATGACATGGCTGTTTACATGATGCATTTTATTTATGTGGTGCTTACATTTAATTTTAACTTAAAGCATTTGTTTTGAAGGTGTACGCTACAATTGTAATTAACTTATAAAGTTGACCTTTCCATACGCTAACATTTTCAATGTGCAAGTTTAGCTCCATACCACACCATTGCGCGAGCTCGTTCCATTCCGCACACCAGCTGTATTTCCGGTTGACTACGTATAAGGCAGCTTTCTTGGGAAGTCTTTCACTATCCATGTTCAAAACTTTGATAATATAGTCCACCTGGGCTTTGAGGGTTTTGACGAAGAGTGGTGATAATCCTGTTTCCAGCATCAAGGCGTAGTTTGGTGTGCTTGACGGGAGGTGGAATATCCTTTTAATGTAGAACCTGAGCAACTTTTCCACACTTCCATATTGCTTGTATCCCCATACCTGTGACGCATAGGACATAATCGATTCAGAAACTGCTTCAAATACACGGAATTTACAACTTTGAGCTATACTTCTGTTAAGCTGCGTCCGCACTAAGCCGAATGGCATCAATCGGCACATGCCGATCGGCAATACCGAATTGGTGTGGACGTCCCGATGGGCCTTCCTCCTTACCAAAAGCCGACCCGAATTCGAACCGAATGAAATGGATCGGATTGCCGGTCGGCATAGTGGGGACGCACCTTTAGAGAAACACTTTTTCCACGTAGCTCCAATAGCTCTCTTTGCTTTAACAAGTTGTTCACTCAGATGCTTTTCCATACTTAGGTTTTTTGTCAAACACACTCCTAGGTATCTAAATTCGTTCACGACTTCAATAGGTGTTGAATTATAGAACCATCTTTCGTTTTGGCTATTTCTTCCTCCACCATTCCTGAAGATCATTATCTTTGATTTGTTTAAATTAACTTGAAGATTCCAAGTTGTACAGTACCTATACAGTTGATTGATCATCAATTGAAGCGATGTCGTCAGCGTAAAAGAGGGCCTTTATATTGGTCCCCGCAAATTCTACATCTCCGGAAATGCAATCCGTTAGATCCTCTATAAATAGCGCAAATAACAGAGGGCTCAGTGCACACCCTTGTCGAGCGCCAGACTCCGTTTGAAACCATTCAGATAATTGTTCCCCATTCCAAACTGCTGCCTTAGTTTCCTTGTACAGATTCTGTAAAACTTTTCCAAACTTTGTGGACACCCCAAGTCCATAGAGCTTGTAGATAAGCGCTTGCCTATCCACCGCATCAAACGCTGATTTGAAATCGATAAAGAAGCTGTAAAGCTTTTTTCTGTTTTGAAGGAAAGATTCTCCGATGCTTTTTAGAACAAAAATATGATCGACCGTAGAGTACCCCGTCCTGAAACCAGCTTGATATTCACCCAATAAATGGTTTTGGTTGATCCACGTATTGAGTCTCTGTTGCAAAATTGCCGTAAATATTTTGTATGACGCATTAAGAAAACTTATCCCCCCATAGTTCTCCGGATTTTGAGTACTTCCTTTTTTGTGAATAGGAAAAATTAGGGATTCTTTAAACTCATGTGGTACGGTTCCAAGTGCCAAGATTTGGTTGAAAGAATAATTGAGCTTATTTTTAAGTTCAAAGGTTCCGTACTTATAGAACTCAACAGGTATTCCATCGGAGCCTGCTGCCTTGCCATCTTTTAAACTTTTCAACACGTTAATTATCTCTTCATGAGTTATTCGCGCATCTAACAACTGATTTGCGATCCTCGGTTCAGCGTAAGCAATGATTTCATTACTGGAATGGTGATTTAAAAGTTCCTTGAAATGTTGGTAGAGTACACTTGGTGTTAGATCTCGATGAATCGTAAACTTATTTCCGTTCAAGTGTTTTACCAAACTCCAAAAATCGGTAGATTAGATTTCCTGCACTGCGCAAGTCTCCTAGACTCCTCTACGAAATAATTATTTCGCTTGCGTCTACACATCTCTTTGAAAATCTTATTTGCTTCTAAGTATTGACTTTTGAAAAATTCATTGTCATGTACACGAAGTGACTTCAACCATGCAAAAGACCTCTGTCTAGCACTAAAACACTCTCCATCAAACCAAGGTTCAACTGGTATCAAGCTCTTCCTGTTCATCCTAAGGGTTGGATAAGCAAATCTTATAGAGCTTGTGATCGATGCTAATTCGGAATCGCTGCTTCTATTTAGCAATAGGTTTAGATTATTCTGATAGCTTTCTAAGTTACTGGAATTCCACTTAAGTTTTAGTAGCATTTGTAGATTTCTAGTGCCAGATTCTTCATTAATCTCAATTTGGAACTCCGTACTAGTCGGCAGATGATCAGAGAATGTTTCTACAACTACCTTGAAATCTCGCACATAGTCAGCCCACTTTCCAGCTACCATACAGTAATCTATGACCGATTTTCCTTGCCCTCCAACAAACGTAAGTTCACCAAACCTATCAGATGCCGATGTCCCGTTGACAATTCTCAGTCCAAAAGTGTCACAGAGCTCCAATATTTTTTTTCCTCTTGTATTACACATTTCATCTTTAGATTGACGCGATATTCCAGCTTCTTTGTTTTCCAATCCAGCTTCATTTCCACATCTACTGTTAAAGTCGCCTACTAATAGCACGTTTGGATTATCATTTAACATCATAAACTCGTACTATTTCTCAAAGTCAGATTCCCATTTATTACAATTTAGGTATATTGGCAGGATTATAAGTTTTTGGTTTCCAATATTTAAGTGTACAAATGTTATTTCATTCCTGGTTTCAAAATTATATATCACATTTTCCACAGATTTTTTAATTCCAAAAATGCAACCTCCACTCGCCCTTCCTCTCGTGTGCGTTCTTACAGCTGGGATCCATACAAAATCAAAGTTATTGAAGTTATTACCAAATTTAAAATAATCTACTTCAGTCACAAAAGTTTCAAACAAAAATATGAAATCATAGCTGTTAACATAGTTATAAAAACTGCTAAATAAGTTTTTATTAGCTAAACCTAACTAAAGCAAGGATTGAATATTTAATTGTTTCGACATTTAATACGTTTTTATTACATTTAATATGGCAGACGGCATTTTGATTACAAATTACAATTTTTGTTATTTTGGTTCAGAATGGGACGGTTGCTGCACGCCTCTATTGTGTTTCCCACATAAGAATTTGCAGAAGGAATATCTGTCACCTCTGTGACATCCCCGACCAGTTGATGTAGAAACGTCAATCCATCATTGCTGTCACGTGCAAGTTTGTTGTTTTTATCAAAATAAAACGTGAAATTACTGATTTTTAATGTTTCACCTCTGATTTGTGGTTTTATTTCCTTATTTATTGCAGTTATTTTGTTTTTTAGGTGCACAATTCGTCTCCTTCGCTCTCTTGCCGCCATTGGATAGTCCTTATGCATCGAAATACCAGTGCCGACAATATTTGCTTTAACTCTAAGCAGTTCAATTGCATAATTTTTATCTTGCATTTCGACAATAACATTTGCAACATTTCCAGTTGAGTGCAGCTCACGTATATTTTTTATTTTCTCAACATTTGATGATTGTAGCATCTCGAGACATAGAGTTTTGGTTTTTTCTATGGCGCTTACACCATTTTGTTTGGGCATGTGAACAATTATATTTTGTTCCTTAGACTTCCTTTCAAGCAGCTCAACCTGTCGTTCCAAGGTTACACAGCGAGACTGCATATTTTCCAATTGGACTTGCAACGATTTGTTATTTTGTTGCAAGTTAAGTATTTCCTTACTTATACCCTCCATGTCTGATTTTGTTGCCATATTTTTTAATTTGTCATCAAGAAGAGATGAAACAGACGATTGAATGAGAGTTCTTAAATCGTTTACGGATAAACTTCCAACCATCATTGTCGCCGACTCAGTCATTGCTCAATTGTTTGATGACAAAGGGGAGGCCCAACCCTATACCTCTCTAATACTCCCACCTCCTCATCCTATGTTTTCCCGAGGAGTACAATGGATCCTTGAGATCCGAATGAGGTGCCACTTGAGTCTGCACACCCCATTCAACCTAACCCAACCTAACTGTCCTTAAGGATATAATTTTTGAGGCTTGCTATTCCTAACTCACAAAGTTTTTTTTTTTTTTGATTATTTGTAAATTTTTAGAGTGCAATTTTATCTAATCACTCCCCCTCTCTCTCTCCCCCTCTCTCTCTCTCTCTCTCTCTCTCTCTCTCTCTCTCTCTCTCTCTCTCTCTCTCTCTCTCTCTCTCTCTCTCTCTCTCTCTCTCTCTCTCTCTCTCTCTCTCTCTCTCTCTCTCTCTCTCGCTCTCTCTCGCTCTCTCTCTCTCTGTTGTGGTAATTTTATTGCATTCTTTTTAAACACTTTTCATGCCACAAAAACACACCTTTACTAGTGGATATACGCGAGTCGAAGGTACCGTAACCGATGACTCCTGCAGTTCTCTCCATGAAGCTCTTCGTGGTCTGAGCTGGAAAGATGAAGAAGGCAGCTCGGAGGTATTACCTCCAAAGCTAAACTTTCATCCGGTTGTTGTGTAACTTTTTTGTTACACAGAAAGTTTTAGAAGATTGTTAAGAACTCTCGTTCTTAACTTAGACGGACACTACAAATGTAGCGTCTTGTCGTCTTTCTTAATTTGGGATTGGGGAAGGGAGTTTGTTTGGTGGGTTTTAAGGGTGCACCATCCCGGAATTCTAGGCTAAAGAGCCAGATTTAATTATACTCACCTTAATTTATCAGCAAAGCAAAGTCCTCTTCTTGTTCAAAAGTTTATCAACCAATAAAAGTCTTCTCGGTATATCTCACTTACTGTTCACTTTATTACTCTGTCTCTCATTCATTTTTCATTTACTATTTATACCTTAAAATAGCTTACATAGATAAACTTAAACTATGTCATGAAGTGTTGGTAAATTCATGATGTCGAAATCATGACATTTCGACATCGGTATTTCTTAAATGTTTTTATACTTATTCCTCAGTCATCAAAACAATTTGTCCTATAAAATATTCGTCACACATTTCCTTTACCACTCGTCAGCATTATCTGTCTTCTGAGAGTTCATTCCAGTTCATTATTTGACCGCAATAATTTGTTTGCATTTTTCTGATGACGCTTCAGTATATGAATTAACTGAATCGTCACCCAGATAGTTGCGCTTTTTGTTTTGCGTCATACACTTAGCGATCGAATGTTTGTTTACAATTCGAATGCTTTAGTGCTGACCTTGGCCTTGAAGCTGGAATGAAATTAGGGTTGGTTAGGATTTTCGTGTGTTATACAATAATACACAACACCTCCCCCCTTTAAAAGAGATAATTTTTTGTTTGGAAGAGACAAAAAATGCTAAGTCCGTCTTTCAAGTGGTATTGAAAATATGTGCGGTGATCAATTATTATTTTGTGCGTTTAAAGTTTGGGAACTGTCGGTGACTCAGTCATAGGTTATAGGAACATTTTTTGTAATTATTTTATACAATTGTTATTGTTTTTCAATTTGTATTCTAATTAATCTTACATATATATATATATAATTTTTTTTTTTTTTTTTTTTTTTTTTTTTTTTTTTTTTTTTTTTTTTTTTTTTTTATTAATTTTAGTACGTTGCTATGTTTATATACATTTTTAGTATTTCTTATATATTATATATTTGTATTCCTTATATACTCTAATTATTTGTTTATTGATTTCTAAAATTAATTTTACATATATCTAATGTTTTTTTTTTTTTTTTTTTTTTAATTTTAGTACATTGTTATGTTTATATACTTTTTTAGGGACTTTCAACTTTCAACTTTCATTTAGATTAAAAATCGGTTGTTATAAAATTGATTGGGGAATAAGAATTTTATTGAAAAAAAAAAAACTTTTCTAACGACTTACAAGAAAAATATTAACTAGAGAATAATTATATAATGTTGTGTATTTGAAAACAATATGTTGTGTAATTGAAAACAAAATGTGTAAAATAAAAATGCCAGTTTACTGAATATTAAATCATAAGGTACAATTTTATAAAGGACAAATTAAATTTTTATTCTTAACGTTTTTTCTCTTTTTTTTTTTTTTTTATATTGTTGTTAAGTGTTGATTGGAGTTTCCAGTAGTAATCTTTTGTGTCTCCTTAGTTGTGCAATTCAATGTTTTCCAAAATGATTTGTATTTATTGTTTACAGGATTTCGTCATAGGTGTGCGTCCTTGGTGAGTGTCATGGAACATGGGTCCTAGTCGAATTAAATTTTTGTTTGTCCTGAAAAAGTAATATAATTAGGATGTGGGGATTTATCCCTCTTTTTTTCAGCTCAGTGGGGGTATTTCCCTCTTTTCAGAAAATTAGCTTTTATATTTTTTTTTTCTCTCTCTCTTTTTTTTTTTTTTTTTTTTTTTTTTTGTTTTGTTTTATTTATTTTATTGTGTTGGGGATTTATCCTTTTTTTTTTCAGTGGGGATATTTCCCTCTTTTCAGAAAATTTGCTTTTGTTTTTTTTTTGTTTTTTTTTTGTGTCTAATATAATTAATTATACATTTTGAATCGTCTCTATCTCTAGGAGTTCGTCTTTCGATGGCAGGTTTATTCTGTTTTTTAAATGTTTGGCTACTGTACATATAAGGGTCCCTTTATCGATAGTTTTTAATTCTTCCGGGATTCTAACATTTTTCAATACATAATCCGGGAACTCTTGGTCTTTGTTTTTTCTTTCCCATTCTTTGTCTAAAAATTGATATACTGCAACCATTGCACTAGAGCACGAGACTCCTAGACCGTTATAACTTTTTATAGTTCTATTTTCATTATTGACTACGATCAAGGTCCAGTGCAGTCCCCGTACTTCAATTGGTAAAAAGAGAAGTCTGTATTGAAAAATGTTTCTGTCTCCGATCCACCTCGTTAGATGTACATTATACTCTCCTTTTAAAATACGGTTAGTTACAAATTGTAAATTAAAAACAGTGTCTCCTGGTGGGTATTGTAACTTGTTCATGAAGTTGTACATTTTTTGTTGGTCGACGAAGTTGTTTTCCCTCTGAGTTAATTGATTGGTCATTTTGTATGATGATGGACGGGATTGTTTTTGTAAACTTGCCATTGTAACTGTAAGGAAAATTTCATCAATATAGTTGTAATTTTTTAGATCTTTTCATTGATTTAAATTTGTCGAGGTTTTGGTTGTGCTTTGGATTGGTAATTGGTTTTGGTGGTGGTGGTGTAACGGGGGGTTTTAATGTTTTTAGTGGCAATTCATTTGGGTGGTGTATTATACTAATAGGTGTCGTTAGTCTAGGTATTTCGTAGTCTGGTTTGTTGTTTCTTTTGCGTCTTGACAGGTATAATATTATTAAAACTACTGTTGTAAGAAGAAAAATGACTGTACTTAATGAAATTGATGTTATTGCCCCAATTTTGTGTTTGTTTCTTTCATTACGTCTTGTCTCGAAGTCTACAATGTTTTTCTCTAGTGTTTCAATGTCCAATGTATTTTCTTTAATGGATTTGTTTGCGTTTACTCCTTTCAATATTATTATTTTCTTATCCATAATCTTATTTACTGTGTATTCACTTGTGTGGTTAAAGAAGATTTTAGGTATTTCTATTTCTGGTTGTTTAAATGTTAAGTTAATGTGGTCGGTTTTTTCATAAAGTATTGTTTGTTCTCCAATATGGAACAAGCAGGGTTGGAGTAGTGATATAATACCAGTTCCTCTCAGAATTGTACCATCTACCATTCCAGGGCATTGAATTTTAATCTTAGTTGAATTTCTCACGGAATAAAGCCATGAATTTTGATGAGTCAATTTTATCAAATAATTCATTTGATTTGGTTGAATTAAGTATTTACAGTTATTTTTCTCATTGTATGGATTAAAAATTAATGAAATTGGACAACTCTGGGTGCTGGGTCCAGTAGTTATTGTTGCCATCAATGGACCGACGTACCATGTTTTGTTCATTTCCATCGGTACTTTTTTTAATAGGTTGTAATCTTGTCTAGTGAGGAGGACAAATTCTTTTGATAATGAATTTGTTGCTAAATAATCTTCTTGTATATCTAAAATTGTTGTTACTGTATCACTATTTTGAATTGGGAATAGATGTATTTGTTGGAGATCAAATGCTTCAACATTAAAAGTAGGCACTATTATTCGAATGATTACTGATCCATCCATATAATGGGTTCTTATTTCCATTGTCTTGTTTAAAAGTAATAGTAGTACCTTTCTATTTTTTACTGTTGGGTTAGGACATGCTTCCAGATATTTTTTTAGAAGTGTTTCGGAAGTGAATAAAAATGGATGCAATTTATTATTTGATAGAGATGTCAATATTTCGATTATTGTTTGTTGTCTTGTTTGTATATTCATGATGAGAAGAGTTATAGTACTTAGCATGTCGTGGAGTTTCTGTACCTTCATGGTTACGTTGTTGATTTTGAGCAGTTTGTTTATACTGTCCGTTATATTTTTCTGATTTTCTTCTAAATTGACTAGGGGTACTTGTAATTTGTCTAGTGTTGATTTTATTACCGTTATCTGATTTTTTTGAAGTTTGTTTATTATTTCTGTGTCGCTTTGAAGCTCTTCTATCTTGCTGTATATTTGTTTCTCATTTTCGTTGTCCATTGTTCCAAATAAATAATGTAGTCCTCTTCCAATTCCATCGAATAAAGATCTCTTTGAGCGTTTTGTATTGAATATTGTTTCTATAATTTCAGTATGTCTTCTTACTGATGTGATCAGGTTGTTAAGTAATGGTGTCTGTCTTTCGCATATGTCATTTTCTTCCATTGATTTGCAAATTATGAACCAGGATTCCTCTGCCCTATTTATTATAGATGTGATTGCTTCTATTTCTTCTATTTTAAGTTCTGTTATAAGATTCCAGGTATCGTGGTAGAAAATTACTTTTCCTATGTCTTCAAAAAGTACTCCTGTATTGTTAAGCGTTTGTGTCGAATGTGTCTCGAAAGTTCCCTCTCCCATGTATATTGCCAACGTTATAATCAAGACTTTTAGGGTATTTTGTCGTACCATTTTATAACTAAAAAGAAATAAATTATATTAACGATACGTTTTCTTGCTAAGTTCTTTCAAAATAATGCTTAAGTCTATTGTTGTGAATTGTGGTTAGTTTCTTTTTAATCCGAACCACACTGTTTGTTGGGTTTATTATGTCCGTAACTTCATATGGTCCTATCCATACTTCTGATAGTTTGTGTTGTCGGTTTTCGTTCTTGATGAGTACTTTGTCACCTATGTGGAATGTTACCGGTTTATTTTTCTGGTCGTAGTAAGTCTTGGATTTATTTTTACTGTTTATTAAATTTTGTCTAGCGATTTTGTAAGTTTTCTGTAACTTGTATCTCAAAGTATAAAAGTAATTTTCGTGGTCGTATATGGGTTCTGGATCCTTCTTCAAATTTGATGGAATATCCGCCGTAAAGCCAAATAGACAGTCCATTGGTGTAAACTTTGTCCCTTCATGAATGCTATTATTATAAACAAAGGCTGCTGTTCTGAGGAATTGGTCCCAAGATTTAGTGTTCTCATCGCAAATCGTTCTTAGATATTCTACTAAAGGTCTGTGAGCTCTTTCTAGCGCACCATTTGACTGTGGGTGGTAAGCAGATGTTTGAAGTTTTTCTATTTTTAGTAGCTTACATACTTGTTTAAACAATTTACTAAGAAAGTTTGTTCCTTGGTCTGTGACTAATTGCTTCGGTATTCTATATCTAGTTATTATTTGTTCAAAAAACAACTGTGCTACAGTTTCAGCTTCTTGATTTGGCATCGCACAAAAATCTACGAATTTTGTTAAGTTGTCCTGAAAAGTAAGTATATATTTGTTTCCCATATGTGATTCTTGTAAAGGTCCTACTATGTCTAAATATACTTTCTCAAATGGTCTTCCGCAAGTGTCTGTTATTGTCATTGGCATTTTCGTCTCTGAGCTTATTTCCATTTTTTGGCACTTGGGACATCGTTTTATATAGTTTTTAATATCCCTAAACATATTTGGCCAAAAGTATTTCCTTTTAATGCGCTTGTAGGTGTTCTGAACACCTTGATGACCCCCGAATGGTGAGTCATGATATTCTTTTAGTATCGTTCTTATGTCCTCTGAGTTGTCAATTTTTTCTCTATTGTCCTTATTGTCTTCGGTTGGATAGAGTTCGTCAGAGTTGTTTGTTTGTACTTCTTTTCGTGTTTCCGTTTTGTCAGAATTTTTTGGTTCGAGTTCCGCTACGTCTGTGTCTTTTACTTCTGTTTCAGGTAGTAAAGCCTGTGATCTTGTCACTGCTAGACATGTAATATTATTCGAATCACTGCCGTCGATAGTCTGTATCGGTATTCTACTTAAAGCGTCTGCGTTGGTGTTATTTTTCCCTGCTTTGTATTTAAGAGTACAATCGTATTCCGATAATTTATGGTGGAATCGAATAAGTCTTGACGTCGGGTCTCTGGTTCTAAAGTTTCCTGTAAGCGGTTCGTGGTCCGTATATACCGTAAATTTCCTACCTAATAGGTAACATCTAAAATTTTTTGTTGCCCATACAATAGCTAACATCTCTTTTTCGCTTGTTGAGTAGTTACGTTCTGCTTTACTTAGTGTTCGGCTAGCATACGCAATTGGCTTGTCTTTCCCTACTTTGCCTTGCGATAGTATAGCTCCTATTGCTTCATCACTAGCGTTAGTTGTAAGTATGAATGGTTCATCGAAATTCGGATAAATAAGAAGTGGGGGTGATATTAAGAGATCTTTAAGTTTTTGAAAAGCTTCTTGACACTTTTCTGTCCAAATAAACTTAACATCTTTTCTTGTTAAATTTGTCAAAGGTTTTGCTATCTTGGAGAAATCAGGGATAAATTTCCGATAGTAATTTGCTAATCCCAAGAATGACTGAATTTGTTTCAATGTCTTAGGAACCGGGAAGGTTTGCACACAACTTACTTTACCCGGATCCGGATGTGCTCCTTCAGCGGAACATTTGTGTCCTAAATAAACTACTTCCCGTCGTAGAAATTGGCATTTTTCCACATTTAATTTGAGATTGTGTTCCCGCATTTTCTCGAAAATCAACTCAAGTTTCCTATTATGATCTTCAATGTTCTTACCGTAGACTACAATATCATCTAGGTATACGAAACACTCTAAACCCTGTAATCCTGTCAGAATGTAGTTCATGAGACGTTGGAACGTAGCTGGGGCACCTTTAAGCCCAAATGGCATGCGTTTGAATTCGTAATGTCCGTATGCTGTGCTAAACGCCGTTTTTTCCCTATCGTCTTTATCTACCAATACCTGATGATACCCACTTGCTAAATCCAAGGTGGTGAAATACCTGGCATGTCCTAATTGGTCGAGAATGTCCTCAATTCTAGGTAATGGAAAAGCGTCTCCTATCGTGCATTCGTTGAGTTTACGAAAATCAACGACTACTCTCCAACGCTTTTCACCATCTGGGCCTGCCTTTTTTGGTACTACCAAAAGTGGTGAATTCCAAGGGCTCTTACTTGGCTGAACAATATCGTTTTATTTCTTTGTTTCTCCGGTAATCTGTACATTTTTGTATTTATCGGGGCCTGATCTTGCGTGATTGGAATTTTGTGTTCGATAGTCGATGTATGTGTAAGTTGGTCACCTTTTAAAAAAAATATATCGTTGTACTGTAGACAAAGGTCAAGTATTGCTGTCCGTTCTTCCTTGTTTAGCGTGTTATCTCGGTCGAGTTGGGTCGTGAGCATTTCTAAACGTTCGTTTATATTATTGCTTGTACTGTGGTAACAAAAAGCTGACGCTTTAGTTCGTGTTCTTTTATAGTTATCTAGGTTTATTATTTCATAATCTCTCAAATATCCTACTTCTAGCTTAAATTTTTTAATGTTTATTTCATTTTGGTTTGTATTTATTATTGGGATTCTTATTTTTTCTTTATTGTTCACTACTATACAGTTTCCTAAAAATACACCTTTGTTCATCTCTTTGGATAAACATATCATGGGTTCTTTATTTTGAAATGGTAATTCTACAATCATTTTCGATCTAGAAGGAATTTTCAACCCCTCCTTTAGATTGAGTTGAATTGTTTTATTGCTTTTTGGTTGGTTTTTTATTACTAAATTTATTTCAGAGTTATTCTTTTCAACTATGCTACTGTTTTCGTCTTTGTTTTCTTGGTCAGACTCCCCTCTTGGTAAAGATACAAATTTTTGTGTTGGCCCTAATTTGAACTCTAGATCACCTGAGTTAATAGCTTTAAGAGTTTTTAGTCCTGATTGGAATATTTGTCGACATTTATTATAGTCTGGTGTCTCATTGTACTTCAAAGAAGCGACATATTTTATGAACTCCAGAATTGCATTTGGTGTTTGATTGTGGTATAGTTTTTTCAAACTTATAGTAACATTACCCATAAAGATTTCTTTTGACTTTTGGACCCTTAAAGGAATTTTAAGAAGATTTTCTTGCTCCCAAGGCAACATCACTCCTGACCACTCGATAAGGTTATATCCAAGGATCTCGGAATCTCCTCGCATGGTGATTACACCTAGGTGAGCATCTCTAGAGGTGTACTCAATTGTACCGTGGTGCATTTTCTTAGGATTTGGTTTGAAATTTTCTTGGGTGTAGTGGCTTGCTAAGCCGAAATCTACCAGATACGCTTGAGTGGTATTGTCTTTTTCACAACCTAATAAGATGTTTGTTCCTTTTAAATCTGTATGGGCATAGGTTCTGCCGTGAATGTATTCGTACACATCTAATATCTGTAATGCTAAACGGTAGATGGTATGTTCTGGAATTTTTCTTCCGTTTTCAAAGAAAAGTTTCCAGATATTATCTCCGTACCGTGGCATGACCAAAAAACGGTGTAAAACATTATCATAGTCGTGTGATCCAGTACCTACTAGATAGGGTATTCCTAAAGATTTTATATCGTGAAGTTTTTTGAACTGTGTAATATCCTCTGAATGAGTATTATTCATATAGAAATGCATCTCCACAAAGAGTGTCCCACTATCGTGTGGTTCAATCTTCGCGACGTACTTATAGTCAGATGTTTTCTTTTGTGAGTTTGAGGCTTTACATGCTGAGTATACTTGACCGAAACTTCCTAGACCTATTAGTGGTCCTATTTTCCATGTATTTCTAAATGAATCTGTAATAATTTCTCCATTGGGAATCGGGTTTACCTCCGAGTTCTTGACTTCTAAGCTGTCCTTATTTTTCATTGGACAGTGTGTTTTTAAATTTTGGGTTGGTGCTTTATACTCAGCATTTTTTTTATTGTTATTCAAATTGTTATTTATGTTTACAATTTCCTCACAGTCATTTAGAATGATTCTATTTTTGGGACATTTATTGGATTTGTTGACTTTGAGTTCTTCCTGCTTCCTTGAATTGAAATCGAGCAGTTTTACTCTTTCGTCATTTACTTGGACCTTTCGCAGATTTTCCCTTGTTTCCACTTTGCGAGGTGAAATTGGAGATGCTTCGGTTTCAGTGTTTGGACAATCCTTCATTGAAGCGGATAAAGATTCGAATTTAGTGCATTGACTTGCATTTTTATACTGCAGTTTACATTTTTCTTCTTGTGAATCCTTTACATTCAATTCATGTCCTGCCTTATCTTCGTGATTTATATGAGTTTGCTGACAGTTTGTGGTTGCCACATTTGTGTCAAGCCCTGTATAGCAACATCCATTGTGCGAAATGGTTGACTCATATATGTTGTTTTCAAAAGAATGTACCAGTGGTATGCTATACACCTTCGAGTCTCGCGCCGGTAGTGCTGGAAAAGTTAATAATTTGTTAGGGCCGTCTATGTTACAATAGTTCCCTAGAAAATTATATCCTAGTATTCCATCTCCCGGGATGGCTAGGTCATCTTCCACTACTTGAAAAGCGCAACGAGGAAATGAAGGCATTTGTATAGTGCCAATGCGTTCTCCTAACGTAAAACCAACACCACAAGGCGTATTAATAGTCATTCTTTTATGTGGTCTGAGGAGGTTTATATCTCTAATAGCGCTCTTTTTTAAGAGGCTGACTTCTGATCCTGTATCTACTAATAATTTGATGTGCTTTATTCTGCCTAGCTCAATTTCCATTTCAATTGAGGGTAAAGAAATTTTATTTAATCTCTCTTGTTTGAAAGGGTGCCCGGAGATTCTCTTTTTAAATTTGTTTTGAGTCGAGTCGGGGATCTTTCGATCGACTATTGGGAGTTTTTTGCTCTACTGTTTTGCCATTTGTTTTTGAAATGACATTGGTCTACTGAATGGGTATACCTCCCACACCAGTCACATGTTGTCGTCATATGAAATACTCCTGGTTGAGTATTATTTATATTATCATTATTTACTCCAGGTGCGTTATTGTTACTCTGTGTTAGGGCGCTTTTGCATAGTCCCCTTTTCCTTATAGACTTTGCGAATCTTGTGTGGATACTCACACACCTTTTGTTAAAGAACCGAGCGACTAAAGAAAAAGATCCGATCACCTTGGAGGTTAGTAAAAGAAGAAGGTTTTATTTCAACACTATCAGAGGCGAACCTATAAATGGAGGGACTTCCCCCATCAAGGCGACCTCTTACATAAAATATACGTAACTTAAATCTAGTACAATTCGGGATTTATTGCTTAAGCTGAATGCACATGAACATTACCGCCCGCCTTGCAGCAACAGGTGCAAAGATAACATAATCAAATTTGTAAATTAATGAGAAACCTTTTGTTAACGGAGGGGATTCACTCACTCCGTTTGGGAAGGAATGTTAGTATAGGAAAGATTTAATAAGAACTTATAGCTAATTTACATATTCGTATATCTATGAAAAAATATGGTTTAGGACAATAGTAATTTTAAGTAAGTTATTAATATAAAAAATACATGAACCTCATAGTTTCAATCAGCATACAGTGGTATTTATTACGGATTATTCAAAATAAAAAACCGATTAAGCGAGTAGCGTAATTCAAAAATATAGATAGATAAAATTCATATGCACTTGTCCAAAGACTTTGGACACCAAGTTAATGTCTACCTATGTATTATTTTACTCAGGAGTCAAAACGCAGAGCTTAACAACTGGTCTCTTAAGAACACCAAGTTGTGTTTTAACATCGGCAACGCGTACAAATCCGTCTGAACCTACATAAACCTTTATAACGCGACCAAGACGCCATTCGTTAGGAGGAAGCCTTTCATCACATATGACAACAATATCTTCTACCGAAACATTTCGTTCAGGGTATTTCCACTTATAACGCTTTTGTAAACCTTTCAAGTATTCATGTTTCCAACGGTCACAAAACTGGTGATGCAAAATTTTGAGTTTTTCCCATCGCTTTGCATAGCTAAGTGAATGATGGAGAAGGTCAGGTTCTGGAAGGGCTAGCAGAGGACCACCGCGAAGAAAGTGGCCAGGGGTTAGTGGAGGCAAATCGTTTGAATTTTCCGACATCGTCGAAATCGGTCTAGAGTTCAGACAAGACTCTATTCGAGCAAGTATAGTGGAGAATTCTTCAAAGGTGAATTTATGATCGTTTGTCATTCTATAAAAGTGTTTTTTAAAGCTCTTAACGGCAGCTTCCCATAAACCACCCATATGAGGAGCTCCGGGTGGAATGAACTTCCACTTAACATATTGGTTTCTGTAATGACTACTAACACTTATTGAAAATGATTTCAAAAATTCCTTGAAATCTTTTGCGATGGCTCGACTAGCACCGACAAAGTTCGTTCCGTTGTCAGAGTAGAGAACCTGTGGTAAACCACGTCTGGCAATGAAACGATTAAGGGCAGCCATAAAGGATGAGGTCGATAAATCACTCGTGGCTTCCAAATGAATTGCTTTGGTTGCAAAGCATACGAACACACAAACATATCCTTTAGAAAGCTTACAATTCCTACCGGAAAAGCTTCTTATTATGAAAGGGCCAGCATAGTCCAGGCCAGTGTGTGTAAATGGCAAAGAAAAATTTGATCTTTCAGGGGGCAGAGCTCCCATAATTTGTTTTCGGCGATTACCAGCCTGTTTTACACAATCGAAACATTCTCGGTTACACCTTTTGATAAGATTTTTGACTTTAGGGATCCAGAATTCACATCTTACTAAGCGCATAACTAACTGGATTCCGCCATGTAATGTTAACTTGTGATAGAACTTTATGAGAAGCGGAGAGATTATTGATTCATAAGGTAGAAGTATAGGAAACCTCTCATTGAAAGATAGAGTAGAACATGCTAATCTTCCGTTTGAACGAAGAATTTGATCGGAATCAATCATAGGATTGAAACACATAAGTGAGCTTTTGCTTGAAATTGGCTGTGATCGAGCTAGAGCGATGTATTCTTTTGGGTAATGTACCATTTGAGTCAGTCGTATCAATAATTTTTTGGCTTTATTAATTTCATCATGAGTCAAAGTATTGGAGTTTTGGCGCATATGTTCCTTATAGCGAGGATGGGTTCTATGCACAAAGCGTAATACATAAGCCATGACATGCAAAGTCTTTGGCCAGGAACTAAATCTTTCGATTAAAGTTTCAATATTTGGAGATAACACAGTACTGTGTGCTTTGATTGGTTTCAGCTCCAAATCGATTTCTGGCGGTAGAAAGGCATGTGGCCAGGTTGACTCAGATTGACAAAGCCAATGAGGACCATTCCACCATAGAGTACTCGTTTGAAGATCAGCGGGTACCATACCTCTCGTAGCAAGGTCGGCAGGATTGTCCGCTGAACGGACATGACACCATTTACAGTTTTGAGTCAAAGTTTGTATTTTGGAAACTCTATTTGCAACAAACGTTTTCCAACTAATAGGGGGCTTTTGAAGCCATGCCAAAACAATTGAGCTGTCAGTCCAAAGTATTGTTTCATAGTTTGATATATTCAATTCAGGTAAGACATGATAAGTTAGTTTTGAAAGTAGAACTGCGGCGCAAAGTTCAAGTCTTGGTAAGGCAATTTGCTTAAGCGGTGCTACCTTGCTTTTAGCACAGAGCAAATGCGAGCACCAACTGCTGGAGCTGTATTGTATTCGAAGATACAACGTGGCTGCGTATGCTTTCTCAGACGCATCGCAAAAGCCATGTATTTGAATAGTACAATCAGGTGAGTAGTTTACCCATCGAGGAACTCGAATATTTTGAATGTCAGGTAAAAGGTCAAAGAAAGTTTTCCAGCGATGGCATGTCAGCGTCAGGAGCGGTGTGTCCCAAGACGTTCCATCCTGCCAGATTTGCTGCATGATTATCTTAGCAGTGACTACAACAGGTGCCAACCAACCTGCTGGGTCATAAAGTCGTGCGATGACAGAAAGAACAGCACGCTTCGTTGTGAGATAATCACGCTCTTCAAATTTTGAGAAAAAACAAAAGGAGTCTAATTTTGCGTTCCACCCAATACCTAAAGTCTTGGTAACACTCGTGACTTCAAATTGCAAAAAATCTTTGTTGTAAAGAAAAGCTTCGGGAATGGCTTCAAGCAAGCCGATGTCATTTGAGGTCCATTTCCGCAAGTTAAGTCCAGCAGAACTTAACGCAAGTGACAACTGTCTTTGTGCTTCCAGTGTTGAATCGATATCATGCGACCCTGACAAAACGTCATCGACGTAAAAGTCGTTGCTCAATATATGTGAAGCAACTGGAAACTGTTCTTTAACATCACTTGCAAGTTGCTTTATAGTACGTAAAGCAAGATATGGTGCACAGTTGACACCAAACGTTACTGTATTTAATTCATAGTCTTTGATCTCTTCGGAGGTTGAGTTTCTAAATAAAAGCCTTTGAAATGAGGTGTGGTCTGGATGCACCAAGATCTGACGATACATTTTTTCAATGTCCGCACAGAAAACATACCGATAAAATCGCCAACGCAAGACGAGGGTCATTAAATCAGTTTGTAAAACAGGGCCTGTGTGTAAAATTGAATTTAAACTAAAGCCGTTGCTGGAGGGGCAGGAAGCGTTGAAGACTACTCTCACTTTGGTTGTAGTACTGCCCGGCTTGACTACAGCATGATGTGGTAAATAATACGAAGCTCTTAAATCAGCTTCAGATATTTGTTTGGGAACCACTAAATTCATGTGCCCTAGGGTAGCATACTCTTGGATTATTTCATTATACTTGGAATGGAACTCCGGGTTTTTCGAAAGGTTTTTTTCCATTCGTAGAAATTGCTTTAGTGCACTGTCTCTTGAAGCACCGAGTGCAATCGCAGGATCCTTAAAGGGCAGGCGAACAATGTATCGGCCTGTGTTATCTCGAGTTGTGGTATCAGAATAAAGTTTTTCACAATATTCATCTTCAAGTGATAGAAGTTTTGGCTCAGGAAGCTCTTCTAATTCCCAAAACTTAGATATTTGATCGTCTATCGAGGCTTCAGTATAGAATGATAAAAATGTCGAAAAAGACTGAACCTTACTTGTTTGAATGGGACCTGATAGAACCCACCCAAACACTGTTTTCTGTGCAACTAGGGAACTATACACTTGATGTCTCAAACCTTCTAAAATGATTGAAGGATACAAGTCGGCACCTATCACTAAGTCTATATTTGAGGCTTTGTAGAAGAAAGGGTCAGCTAAGTGTAAATTGATGTCGCCTGAAAACTCTTCAGGGGCTAAGTGGTGTGAAGGCAAATAACCGGTGAGTCGCTTGAGTACAAGCGCTTTTATGGGCATGCAAAATGAATCCATATATTTAGAGCCCATAGTAAAAGAACACAATTTAGAAGACGAGGTAGTAACAACTGCACTTATGCCGGAAATGTCAGCTTGTATAGGTTTAACTGGAAGCCCTAGCCGCTTCTGAACATTTTCCGAAATGAAACTTGCTTCTGATCCTGGATCTAGTAGTGCACGTACTGTAAACTTGGAACCGAGATGACTTATCTCAACTAAAGCAGTAGCAAGAAGAATGCGCTTTCTTCCTTGCGTAAAATATGTTTGAACTGGAGGGGTTTGTTGTGAAGTGGACTGTATTTGATTTTGAAATGAACTGCTTGTACCAGAAGTTTGCAATGCAGAAGATTGATTTGATAGTTGTTTTGAAGGAAAATGAATTAATGTGTGATGCCTTCGTCCGCAATATGTACAGGTATGAGCACTTGGACAATCCTTAGCCAAATGTGTAGGCGATAAACAATTGTTGCATAGTTTGAAAAGATTCACTTTCGACACTCTGTCAGAAATTGAAAGCGAAAGAAACTTTGAACAAAGCCGAATAGGATGAGATCTTTTACACAAAGAACAAGAAAAGTTTGATGATTGAGTATGAAATGAACGTTGTGGCTGGTTTTGTTTAATAGCGTTGCTATTCTTAGGAATACGGTCTTTAATGCTTATACCTTTAATGTCTGAAACAGTTTCCAGGATTTGATACTGATTTGTCAAAAAGGAATCCATTTCTGACCACTTTGGAATATCACGCGGCCTTTTAAGGGATTGTTCCCACATTGATAGGGTTTTTTCAGGAAGACGATTCGAGCAAAGGAACACAAGAAATGAATCCCAAGAAGAAGTATCTATTTCATACGAGTTTAATATAGAGAGACAATCATTGATATCACTTTGTAGTTTCTTAATACTTTTTCCCGATTCAATGCTAACTATTGGAAGATTGAATAGAATTCTTAACTGATGGTTGACTAGGATTCTCTTATTTTCAAACTGATCAGTTAAAGCTTTCCAAGCGAGGACGAAACTATCAGAAGTAAGTGGAAATTTTGCAACTATGTTATGTGCTTCACCCTTTGTTTTGGAGCGTAAGTGGAACAGTTTCCGAACATTACATAGCTTAGGATGTTTAATATACACTGCTGAAAACATATCCCTGAACGAGGGCCATTCTAAATAGTCCCCAGAAAACACATCCGTATCGCAGGGAGGAACTTTAATACACGATGAAGATTCACTATTGTTAACGGAATTGGTTTTATCCTTGGACGGAGACCCTTCTAAGTCCGATTTGATTAGCTCTAACTGCCTAATTGAATCTATAATTTCGCTGAGACACGAAACATATACTTTCGACGAGTAATTGTATTTTTGCTTAACAGATTGAATATCTTCTGAAGATGGCTCTTCGTTAGAGACAAGACAAAAATTGAAAGCCTTTCTAATCTCACACCACATTTCCTTAAGCTCAGATTTAAAGGTTTCTAAAGAATGTGTGGTTTGATCCACCAATGGAGTTTCTTGAAAACATTTCCGAAACTCGGTTAAAAGATCGGTTGCCGTAATGAATTCATCGATCCCAATCATTTTATGTCAAAAAAAAACTAAGATGTGGTTTAAGTTCACTGATATGACCTTTTTTGATTATTTTAATAGAAAACTTTTTTAAATCAACTCACCCAATACCAACTTATTCGTTGAATAAAATTATTAATGTATCCGTTTGATTCCGTATATTGATTCTTAACTGTTTGTTCTCACTTAACTGATCACACCTAACGGATTAAATTGCACTTTGATTGCGATTTGATTTATCAGACATTGGTTAGAAAATCTAACCTCTAAGAACCACATGTAGTTTATAACCACTTTTTTTTCTAATTTTAATTCTACCTTTTATAACATGACACCAGATTCCTAGGTATGCTCGTCGCGTATTTGTTTAAAGAACGTAAATAAGCCCAGGTAAGCTAATTTAAATGGTGTACACTACCGAAACAATTTTGCAATTAAATCTAGCGATTTGTTGCAGGAATTTTATAATTCTATACTTCTGGATTTGCAATGCTTTTTTATCGCGAAATACGAACGTTTATCGAAGTAAAAGACTTAAGATTACGCGAACGAATTTTAATAAATAATAATTTGACCACTAAGCTGACTGAAAATTAATGTTCACGTACCTGTTACACAATGCCAACTGATCTTCTCATTGACAAGCTATGTTAATTCTGACGACAACTAGGAAGCGGTACTTTGAATGTTCTTCGTTCTGCTGTAGATGACTGTGAGCTTACGGAGGTTGTTTTTGTTGCAGGTAAACGTCTGAATATGAGATCAATTGTAAAAGAATATAGGAAAACGATGGATTACTGTAGATGATGATAAGGCGTGAGAGTGGTGATGATGACAATGCGTGGGAGTGCTGGTGATGATAAGGTAATTTAATTATCTTATGTAGTGCGATGTATGAGTGATTATGCGATAAACTGGATGATTGATGGATGATGTTAAAATATGTATGTACGCCTGAGTTTTTGATGATGATGATGAGTTCTTATTTTTATAGATGGCTTTTTTTTTTGTTTTTTAGAGTTGATCGATGATCGTTTTAAGGCTAGCTTTCAAATAAAGACATAGGGATCTTTATGTTGGATAAAGCTATATAGTTGAACTGTATGTAGCTGATAGGATATAGGGATCCTGCTTTGGCGATCGTCGATCGGATTTTAGGCTAGGAGAAAATTATTTAAGAATATTTTTACACTGCGATTAAGTATACTTAATTGAAAGTAAATATATTAAGCAAAATGTAGGGATTCTGCTAGTGTAGGTGATGATCGTCGATCAATGCGTTGATTAGCTCAAATGGAGATATAGGGATCTTCAATTGATGAGTTTTACCACGTGATGGCTTCAAGATATATGGATCTTGGAAAATTTTCAAAGAAATGTGTCGAGTTCCACTTTTTAAATAAAACTATCCGGTTCGTTTGGACCAAATGTTAGGGCGCTTTTGAATAGTCCCCTTTTCCTTATAGACTTTGCGAATCTTGTGTGGATACTCACACACCTTTTGTTAAAGAACCGAGCGACTAAAGAAAAAGATCCGATCACCTTGGAGGTTAGTAAAAGAAGAAGGTTTTATTTCAACACTATCAGAGGCGAACCTATAAATGGAGGGACTTCCCCCATCAAGGCGACCTCTTACATAAAATATACGTAACTTAAATCTAGTACAATTCGGGATTTATTGCTTAAGCTGAATGCACATGAACACTCTGGTTATTACTATTATTCTGGGAATGCCGTCTAAAAGGATTTTCCTTGTGTTGTTGGGAATTCTGGTTGTTATTAAAATTTCGATTTTGTGTATTACTATTTCTATGATCCTGAGTTTTGTTATTATTGTTTCCACGGTAACTTTGGCTATTATTATTATAGTTTTTATTATTTTGATAATTTTTTCTTCTGCAATTTATAGCCTCATGTCCATAATACTTGCAGATTTGGCATATAGGGGTATTTTGTCTTTTAAGGCATTCACTATATGTATGGCCTTTGAGTTTACAAAAGTTACAAATGATGTTTGCTTTCTCGTTCGATCTCTGAGGTGTCTGGGGGTTTCTTGAATTGGACTCATTTCCCGTGAAGGCTGCATTACAAGACATTGCTGGGATTGTTTCCACCCTTTGTACATGTTTTTCCATGCTGAGAGCAATTCGTATTAAATCTTCAAAGTTCTTATTCTCCAACGTGAACAGATACTGGCCTAGTTGTTTGTTAGATATACCTGACGCGAGAGCTGATTTTGCAAAATCAGATAACTGAGTTTTTACAATTTCTGCTTTTTCCCCATATTTGATTTCGGCTGCATCTCTACATTGTGTAAGAGAGTGGCGTAACCTGCTAATGAAGGTATTTAAGGTTTCGAATTGACTCTGGCGACTTGTTATCAAACAATTAACAAGATCGTTGTAGTCTTCTATTGGAAGGTATGCTCGGTTGAGTACATCTTCAAATTCCTTAAAATCTTTTGGTTTTGCCGTTTGAATCAAATCCAAGGCATCTTCTCTCAATTTTGTTTGGAGAAGTTGAAGGAAGAGTTTTTCATCTTCGTTTGGGATATGTTCTATAATGGGCCTTATGCATGTTAAGAAGGTTTGGAGTTTTCGAGCAACTTTGGAATCGGTGCCCCCAGAGAATTCAGGGATGCCGACGGATAGCTTGAGGAGTTTTTCAAAACCTAGAGACATGTTGGTTGTTTTCGGCTTTT
Source organism: Melanostoma scalare (assembly GCA_949752695.1). Classification (NCBI taxonomy): domain Eukaryota; kingdom Metazoa; phylum Arthropoda; class Insecta; order Diptera; family Syrphidae; genus Melanostoma; species Melanostoma scalare. The sequence continues at coordinate 140,505,083 of OX456984.1, forward strand.
CGATTTTGGTGTTAGCTTTTTCTTCAGTGTCGAATATTAAATTTTGTGAAGAATTTAATTTTACTCTTCTTAACTCCTTTAAATCGTTTTGCAGACGTTGTATGGTGCAAACGTAATACTTTTCCTGGGATTTCAATTTTTCGGTTTCAGAGAAGAAGTTTAGCTCCTTAGCCTTAAGGAGACGTATTTCCTTTTGGGCTTTTTTTAATTTGGTTTGCAAAGAGTCTACTTGTTGGTTAAACTTCTCTATCGAAACCTCGGCTTGCTCATTTATTTGTTCTGCTTCTGATTGTCTTGATCTCAGTTGAGCCAGAACATCGGTTTGTTTTCTATACTGCAGTTCTAACTCCGAGATTTTTCTTTCTTGTTTTGTCAGTTGCTCTTTAACTGCTTCTGCATAAGTATATAAGATTTCGTCAGTGGTTTCCAGTCGTGTAAACTGTCCCCACTGAGAGCTTATCTGGGCAAACCTTAGGGCAAAAACTTCTCTTCCAACTAGTGATTTTAGTTCACCAAGTAGGATGTTGTTGAAGTTCTTTATTTCCTGTGCCTGTTCCTTTATTTGTTTTTGTAGTTGTTGGATTTCACCGAACAATTGTTCAGGATTAAAGTCCATACAAAAAAGAAACAATTTGCGAGAAAAAAAAAAACGAAAATTTTTTTTTTTGTAAGAAAATAGGAAACTGCAACAACCGGATTTTAAAACTTCGACAACAAGACAAGAGAAAAATACTTCCACCCAAAAATCCGAAAATTCATTTCAACCACTGGAAAAATACATTTGTATTATTTGGAAATGATCTTTATTGAATATAGGTATATAAAGTTTTTTTTTTTTTATATTTTACTTATTTTTGCTCTTTACATTTTTTTTCTTGGTTATCCCTTTTTTTTTTTTCATTTTTGACCAGGTCCCGAATTTCCCTGATGTACTGCCTTTTCTTTTCGCCAGTACAGAGAGCCGCCAGTTGGTGGAGTTGGGCTAGTTGCCTCCTTACCCTTACCACGTGACCACCCCTACGTCGTTTACTTTCGTAGGGCTGTGGTCCTCCTGGTACCTGGGGGGGTTCAGTCTCCAGAGGTGGGAGCGAGGGGATTGCTGGCTGGTTGCTCCTTCTTCTCCTATATTCCTCTAAGGAGATCGGCTTCGGGCCTGCTGTCTTGTCTTCAGCAATTTTTTGTTGAATTTCTTCTAACATCTAAAAAAAAATTTTTCTTTCTGAAAAAAATTTTTTTTTTTGATAAGAAACTTTTTAAGTTTACAAGGGAAGGTCGAATGGTGTACCTGAAGTGGAGTGATCCTCAGGATTTTAAGTCGGAGTTTAAACTCCAAAGTGACGCACCATCCTACCGGCTGCGCCAAAATGTTGTGTAACTTTTTTGTTACACAGAAAGTTTTAGAAGATTGTTAAGAACTCTCGTTCTTAACTTAGACGGACACTACAAATGTAGCGTCTTGTCGTATTTCTTAATTTGGGATTGGGGAAGGGAGTTTGTTTGGTGGGTTTTAAGGGCGCACCATCCCGGAATTCTAGGCTAAAGAGCCAGATTTAATTATACTCACCTTAATTTATCAGCAAAGCAAAGTCCTCTTCTTGTTCAAAAGTTTATCAACCAATAAAAGTCTTCTCGGTATATCTCACTTACTGTTCACTTTATTACTCTGTCTCTCATTCATTTTTCATTTACTATTTATACCTTAAAATAGCTTACATAGATAAACTTAAACTATGTCATGAAGTGTTGGTAAATTCATGATGTCGAAATCATGACATTTCGACATCGGTATTTCTTAAATGTTTTTATACTTATTCCTCAGTCATCAAAACAATTTGTCCTATAAAATATTCGTCACACATTTCCTTTACCACTCGTCAGCATTATCTGTCTTCTGAGAGTTCATTCCAGTTCATTATTTGACCGCAATAATTTGTTTGCATTTTTCTGATGACGCTTCAGTATATGAATTAACTGAATCGTCACCCAGATAGTTGCGCTTTTTGTTTTGCGTCATACACTTAGCGATCGAATGTTTGTTTACAATTCGAATGCTTTAGTGCTGACTTTGGCCTTGAAGCTGGAATGAAATTAGGGTTGGTTAGGATTTTCGTGTGTTATACAATAATACACAACACGGTCTTAGCTGTTGGCCAGTGCGGTGCTATCACCGGACTAATTGAAGCTGAATAAGTGGATCCCACTCCAACGATGGCATCTTCTGGAGAACAGCTTTCAAAGCGCCAACAGAAGCTGGAGAGAAGGCGAGCGGCAAAGGCTCAGTGCAAAGAGGACGCCAGGGTGGCCGAAGGCACTGAATTAAGTTGCAAACCTTTGGTGACGGCGGCGAAAAGGGACAGGTCGGAAGATTCTCACCCACCAATTCAGGACGGTCTCCTGTAACCGAAGTCACCCCAACTTCTGCAAACGCGAACAGGGTCAAAAGGAAGAAAGTTTCCGGAAGCTCTGCAAATCTTACTGTTGGTCTAACTAGAAAGTCGGTGAATGAACTTAAGGAACAGGCAAGGTCCACGGACACTGGCTGGAAGGGACGAAGCCGGCATGGTTAAAACTCCTGGGGGTCCAACCGAAACGTTATTGAATGAAACCGTGACTGCTAGTCAGTCTGGTCCACGGACACTGACCATGAAGCCTCGAAAGGAGCAATGATAATAAATCAAATTAACCATCAACATTCTAAGGCTGCTACTGCACTCCTATGTAGCAGGCATTCCGTGTTGAATACAAAATCTCATCTCGTAGCAATCCAAGAGCCATGGGCCTGGAAGGGCCGAGTTCTTGGTCTTGGAGGGCTACGAGGGTTCAATATTCTCTATGACGAACGGTCTGACTTACCCCGGACCTGTCTCATCATACCGAGCTCTTTTGCAGCAACTAAACTTGATCACTTCTGTGCTCAGAACCTGGTTGCGGCTATGGTGAACTACGAAACGAAAGGTGAGTGGAAAACTTTCGTCGTTGCGTCAGTTTACTTTTCCTGGAACTCCATTCTACCCCATCCCTCAAGACATGTTGTGGATTTGGTGGGAGTTTTGTGAAAACCGGAAGTTGGGGCTTATCATGTGCTGTGATGCTAACGCTCAAAACATAGTTTGGGGCAGCGTCAAATGCGACATTAAGGGCAACCATCTTCTTAGTTACATTCTGTCTTCTGACTTAGACATTAACAATGTTGGTAATAGGCCAACTTTTGTTACGGCTATACGACAGGACGTAATTGACATGACACTATCTATTAGATATGCCAAGGAGATTACCAACTGGAAAGTGTTGCTGGACGTGTCACTCTCAGACCACAGATACATTGAATTCCATGTAGCAAATGTGGTTCCCACTCCTTTAGTTACAAGAAATCCCAGAAAAACTAACTGGACACTTTTCAACGATGAGCTCGGTAATTTTGTCAAAACTCTACCTAAGCTCTCAACATCACAAAAAGTGGAAGATGCAGTTCTAGAAGTGAATTGTGCCCTTACAAGTAGCTTCGAGCTGGCATGTCCAGCTAGACAATTACCTAGTAGATCTATGGTTCCGTGGTGGAACAATGAACTACAGAAGCTTCGCAGGGAAACCAGAAGTATTCTGAATAGGTCCCTCAAGACCAAATCAGATGTCGACTGGAACCTGTATCGATCTAAACAGAAGGACTTTAAAAGGTTAATTCGAATGCTTCTTACAAAGAATTCTGTGAAAGTATAGAAACACTCAGTGAAACTAGTCGACTTACTAAAGCCCTTAAAAAGAGCAAGGTAAACAAACTAGAAACGCTCAGGAAATCAGACGGTTCCTATACCGAGTCCAAGGCAGAGACACTCAGTTTTATCCTGGAAACTCATTTTCCAGGAAACCAGATATCAATCGGACCACAGCAATCTATTTCCCTTAGATCAGGTAAACCCGATAAATCCAATCGACTAAGCTGGTACACGTCTTGCTGGTACACGACTTGCTTACCAAAGAGGAAAATCTTGCGAGACCGCACTTCAAAATCTTGTTAGCAGGATTGAATGCGCGCTTGACAGGAAAGAATTTGCGCGCGGCATTTTCATCGACATTCATGATGCTTTTGACAATGCTAGCTTCGTTGGTATGTGCAATGCTGCCAGAGAACACGGTGTGAACGAGTCATTAGTGTTGTGGATTAAAGCAATGCTAGTGAAGAGGACCGTAATCGCTGAGGCGGACTGTGGACAATATGTTGCAACGGGAGTGAATAAGGGCTGTCCACAAGGTGGCGTTTTATCTCCTCTTCTGTGGTGCATGTTGATCGACTCCTACTTGTAATGCTCAATGGTTCTAACGTTCATGCCCAAGCATATGCAGACGACGCCAACGTCGCCGTGCTCTCGGTTGGCTCCAGCCTCCGAGCTGTCTGTTCCCGAGCACAGGCTGCGCTTTATATGATTGACACCTGGTGTGTTAGAAACGGTCTCTCCGTCAATCCTCTTAAAGCCGAGGTTGTCCTCTTCACGAGACGTAGAAAATTGACTGGTCTGACCCAACTTACGCTTAAAGGCGTCAACATCCCCTTTTCAAATGAAGTCAAACATCTTGGAGTGATCCTGGATAACAAGCTTCTTTGGTCGAAACATGTCGATTCTAAAACTACTAAAGCACTGTCAGTTTTCTGGCAATGTAAAGGAGCCTTTGGCAAGACATGGGGTCTTTCACCGAAAAGGGTCCTTTGGATCTATACGGCTATGATAAGACCAATCATCTCCAATGCGTCAGTTGTTTGGTGGAAAAAGCTCTCGCGTAAATACGTTATTGCCTCGTTTGCCAAACTTCAAAGAACAATTTGTCTGGGTGTTACGGAGGCCTTCCCCAGCACACCGGGAGCTGCTCTCGACGCACTGTTGAATCTTCCTCCCCTTGATACCTACATCATGGGGTGTACTCTCAAGACAATTTCTCGTTTAAAGCGATGTGGTCTCTGGCACAATTCGCACTGGAGCTTTGAGGAACTCGCAAGCAGCATATCTTTTGACTCACGTCTAATGGATATGCCTTCTGACACGATGATCCCAAGGCTCAAACTGCGTCAAAATTACTCAGTCAACTTTCCTTCGGTTCAGGACTGATTCGCTCCGGAATCTGAGCCTGGAAAGAACTATTATCGTATCTTCACAGATGGCTCCAAAACCGACGAGAGTTCTGGTGCTGGTGCCTTTTTTGAGAACGAGAACATACGACTGCAATCATCTTTGGGATCATACGCATCCGTTTTTCAAGCGGAGGCTTATGCTATCCTAATGGCCTTGAGCCACGTAACGAACAATGGATGGACGGGGAGAAGTATCTTTGTTTGCAGCGACAGCCAAGCTGTGCTTAAGGCCCTTCTCAACCCTCTAACCACTTCGAAAGTGGTCCAGGAATGCAAGAGCTCTCTGAATGCGATCGGAAGATTAAATTCCTTGAGTCTCATTTGGGTTCCAGGCCATCACGGCATGACTGGAAATGAGATCGCCGATGAACTTGCTAGGCAGGGATCTCAGACAGCTTTCTCAGGATCTGAACCGTCGCTAGGTCTGCCAGCGTCCTCAGTGAGGGCTTCAATCAACGATTGGATCTGTGAAGAGCACAACCGTAGATGGCATGCCTCCATTGGATGCAGACAGACCAAGCGTATGCTCCCCAACGTTAGTAAGAAGACTGCAACATTTTTGCTAGCTCGTAGCAGAAAAGACTGTAGAAAGCTTATTGGCGTTGCCAGCGGGCACTTCTCTTTTGCCCAAGCATTTGAACGTGTTAGGCTTAAGTGATACCACACTCTGTGAATCTTGTGAAGGACACCGCAGAGCACTTCCTCTGTGAATGTCCTGCTTTTTCTCGCATGAGGTTACAGATACTCGGCGCAGACATGGTGAGAGCTGGTAACTTAGGCTCCTTACCATGGCAGCGTCTTTTGGCTTTTCTCCGAACATCTGGAAAGCTATAACAAATAGAAGGTTGCTATCTGGTAGTACAATGGACCGGTATTTAGGTCTGAGTGCTCCAGCTGGTATTTTAAAAACCTAAAAAAAAAAAAAAAATGCCACAAAAACAAATTAACAAAATGGTGGAACACCGCATGCAGATGACAGTTCCCTCTGCTTTTATAGCTGCGATTAGATCCTTTACGATGAAAGTTTGTTATCTATAGCAGGCTTTCTATAATTATTTTAGCTACTATAGCGGTCTCCACTTGCAGTATTCAGAGGCTGTGATAGATTTTAAGTATGTGGACACCCAGGCGTTAGGATTCCGTCTGAACTTTAAAGATATTACACAAAGTTCTTCTGAAAAAATATTTTTTACACCACCTAACAGAGCTTCCCCTTTCTAATAATTTCTCAAACGAATTTCAGAGTATTCAAGAAAAGCAAGTGGGGCAGGGGCGGGAAGCTTTTGGTAGACTGACACCAAAATGAACATATAATGGGATCCTCACAAAACCCTCTAAAAGGGCATGAATAGGTAAGCAGGCGCATCATGTTTTTGAAGCAGGGCCAAGCTCCGAACTAAAACTTGTGAGAAATGGAGGTAGACTACAGTTTCAAGTCGATTACCTCAGACAATATTTGCATGCTTCTAATACATACTTCAAACTCTCAGATTCAATAAGCAGATTTGCATACCATTACGCCACAGGCATCTCAAAGTAAAGAGTTTTCCCGTTTGAGCTTGAAAGCACTGTATTTATTCAGTAAGTTCAACATTTTCATCATGGTAAAGTACACGAACGGACAACGTCTGCAAACTATACAAATTTTCTTCCCAAATTACGAATCGGTGACCGCTTAACTCCAATTTTCGGTCGTAACTCTCGCCATAGTCAACAGACAATGGCAAGTTCAAAAATTTGAGTGTACATATTCGTTGTTGCATGTAGCCGTGTCAGTGAGGCAACGGGTTGATGAAAGTAACAAAATACCGCTCCCGTTAAGGCGTCCACAGCAAGCGATCCAATTCAGTCAAATCCACGCGCGGGGCGCGTCCAATTGGGTCCATTAAATCGACCGCTGCAAACGTGACTGTGGTGGCCATATGAACGCAATCGAGTTCCTTTCATAATTTTTTTGATGTACTTCAAGCCGATAATAAAGTTTTTGAAATATTTCAATTAGTTTGCTTTTTAAGAAAAAGTTAAGAAGTTACAAGCGAAAAAAGGGTAGGAACCAACTGCTTAAACCGAAGAATGCTGATTTCCAATGAATTCTAATTGAGAAATATTAATTGAGTAGGAAAGAACAATTTCTGAACAGTGGAATAATAAGTTTCTATATCTCTTTTTCACAAATACAAATTGAATGCAGTATTTGTGAAATTGAATGAACTTGAAAAAGGATAGAAGAAAGTATTATGTGTCATTCCCACCTTCTCTGTTCATGATCCACTTAAGCTCACAAACGTAGGATTCACCTAGGCTCGTGTTTTTTAATGAACCTAATTATCTTACTCACATCGGCCGCCTGCGTTACTAACGCTTCATTGTAAGCTCAAAATGGTTCCATTAGGATGAGGATACATTAGATCCATTGTGGTATGCATGACAATGGGCCCAACGCCAACAGGCCTTAGTGTGTTTGATGAGCTGACAGCCACTTTAGCCTAACCCAGCCTCTCCGTGTTTGGATTGCGCACACATAAGTTTTTCAATAAGGTTTAGTTTTTGTCTCTTAATCCTTACTAATATTATAAATATGAAAGTCACTCTGTCTGTCCGACTTTCTATGTTACCGTCTCCCGCCCGAACTACTAAACTGATTGATATGAAATTTTGTACAGAGACAGTCTCGAGCCTGAGGAAGGACATAGGCTATATATTTTATCCCTAAATTCCCACGGGAGCGGGAACGTATACGGGAACTTAGAAGTTACAGCACCGATTTCGAAAATTCTTCCACCGTAAGAATGCTACATTATCCCCGAGTAACTTAAAAATTAATTCATCCCCATATTCCTACGGGAATCGGAGTTCTTACTAACATAATAAGTGCGAAAGAAGCTCTGTCTGTTTTTCTTTCTATGTTACCATCTATCGCCCAAGCTACAGAACCGATTTAAATGAAATTTTATACAGAGATGATCTAGAACCTGAAGAAGGACATAGGTTACATTTCATTCGAATATTCCCACGGGAACCAGTCTTCACTAATATTATAAATGCAAAAATAGCCCTGTCTGTTCGCCTATCTATGTTACCATTTCCTGCCCCAATTAATGAACAGATTTAAATAAAATTTTGTACAGAGCTTCCCTAGAACCTGAGGAAGGACATAGGCTATATATTTTATCCCTAAATTCCCACGGGAGCGGGAACGTATACGGAACTTAGAAGTTACAGCACCGATTTCGAAAATTCTTCCACCGTGAGAATGCTACATTATTCCCGAGTAACTTAAAAATTAATTCATCCCCATATTCCTACGGGAATCGGAGTCCTTACTAATATAATAAGTGCGAAAGAAGCTCTGTCTGTTTTTCTTTTTATGTAACCATCTATCGCCCAAGCTACAGAACCAATTTAAATGAAATTTTATACAGAGATGATCTAGAACCTGAAGAAGGACATAGGTTACATTTCATTCGAATATTCCCACGGGAACCAGTCTTCACTAATATTATAAATGCAAAAGTAGCCCTGTCTGTTCGCCTCTCTATGTTACCATTTCCCGCCCCAACTAATGAACAGATTTAAATGAAATTTTGTCCCACAAGAACGCAAACGTAAACGGGAACCTAGAAAATACTGAACTGATTTCATGAATTATTTCCCCGTTAGAATGCTACACTATCTCAAAGTAACATTAACTTTAATTTATCCCCATATTCCCATGGGAACGGAAGTACTTACTAACATTATAGATCCGAAATCAACTCCGTCTGTCTGTTTTTCTTTGTTACCATACCTACCGCCCAAACTATTGAACCTATTTGTATGAATTTTGGTGCAGAGATAGTCTTGAGCCAGAAAAAGGACATGGGCTGTATTTTGTATCCCAATATTGCTACGGGAACGGCAACGTTCCTTGAAACTACTGGATCGATTTCAAAAGTTTTTTCACCGTGAGGTGTGTCAAATGATCGATTACACAGTTGACCTGAAAAGAAATTTCTATCTTGATCTTCAAATAAATATTGGCAATCGGTAATGACTGTGTGAAAATTCGATTTCGGCGCCGACTAATGAGATAGATAACCATATAAACTAATAAATTATGTTTGACGTATTGGGGGATTTTGTCCAATGTCTATCAGTAGACAATATTATGGACACTGAGCATTGAGCAAGTCACATCAAAACCTATAGATTTTTTCAATTAATTAGAACTATCAGGAGTGGATGCAAGTTTGTGTTCCAGTGCCAATAATGAGTAATCTAGAATTGTACACAGCTACAAATTACACATCTGGGATGCGGCATTATAAAAGTTTTAATAATGACTGGAACAGCGTAATTAGAAAACTATTGATTCCCCATATTTCTTTAATTCCCACTGATTAGTCGTTTTAGTTTAAAAGAGTGTATCAAACTCGCAAAACCTTTTTATTTGACAAAAGATGGAAAAAGTAAGAACGTCGTGTGCAAAAATGTACTGAAATAAAATAATATAACAATAGTTTACTAAATACACTAATACACTATTTACACTATTCCACGCGGACGAAGTCGCGGGCACAGCTAGTTCCTTTTATATGTTGTTTGAACGTTTTTATTCACTTTATTAGGTTTATTACTTTTAAGTGCATAACATTATAAAAAAAACAGTTGGCAGGCCAGTCGACACGGTTTGACAAAATATTTTGTCAATAGATAATGTACACTACGCCAACCATGTCAGAGCTTTCAAATGAAAAAAGCTCCTTAAAATTCAAAAATTCTATCTTCTTTGCACTGAATATTCAAACACAAAACAGAGTATTGTGTTGCAACAAATTTTTATGTAGATGACACGTTGCTGTAATCAAATTAAGCAAATCACCAGGTGATGCAATTCCCAATAGATTTACAGCAATTCCGCAAGCAATCACATGTAATGTACGAAACACAATCACATGAGGACTATGAACATTGAACAGTCATCGTGTCTTTTCAAAATACTCGACAGTTTTGCGGTCAATCTCTTGCTTTGCTGGTCAGTAATGAATAATAAAACTTCCGGTCTATTACTCTTGTGTTGTGTAGCTCTTGCACCAACTCAACCAACTTTCAAACTAATAACCTTCGTTAAAAACATTCAGAGAGATGCTTGTATTCAAAGCATTCTTTGGTTGAGGACATTGAAGAAATCATTTGACATCCAGTTGGGTGAGAGTTTTATCAAAGACATTTCAACTGCCTTACATGTCCCTATAACAATCTCTACCGATACCACTTCGTTTTCAATGAAAAAGGTATTCAACGAGAATACCTATGCTCTCGATTGTGGTAATGGACTCTAATGAGAAGGTGATCCTGCAAAGACTCCTGGAGTATATTCAACATATGCGCTCATGTAAAATCATTTTTCTCCTCCACAATCAACAAAAAGAGTACGTGGGAGTATTGAAAAACTTATTCAACTTTTTATGGAATAATTACATGATAAACGTGATTGCGATCTTTCAGGACTTTCATGACTCAACAGTATTCTATCGGTACACTGGGATTCCAATTTTTAAAATCGAAAAGGTTAACTGGGTTGAAAATCAACGGAAAACATATTTCCCAAATCGCTTACATGATCTCAAAGGAATGTCCTTGCCAGTTATATTCGGAGGACCCGAGCCAGCGATGATTTTCTCAAAGAACACAAGAGGTGGATATATTATCAAGGGCTACATTGGAGATTTTTTTCATGCTCTAGCGAGAAAGCACAGGGCCACATTGAATAGTTCGAATATAAACTTCAAACTTTCGGTATATGAGCTGCGAGAGTTGGTGTTAAATGGAACGGTTGAAATATCAGCAGCCACTACATACTTTGTTATTGAAGAATCAATGAATTGGATTACCTATCCCTACAATAATTTTGATTGGTGTATAATGATCCCCGTTGAACGGAAAGTTCCCATCTCCAAAGTGTTTGGAATTGTTTTTCAGTTGAATGCTCTTCTAATCACCATCGGACTGGTTGTAGTTTTATCAGCGTTGCTGGAACTCACTTTAAAACTTTTGGGTATTAAGAAAAAGATTAGCTTTTTCAATGACAGCTGCTTACGTGAGATACTAGGACAATCCTTGGTGAAAACACGCTGCTCGTCAATCACTCTAAAAATCATATATTCGTTGATATTCTTTTTTGGAATCATGTTGGTCATTGCATATAATGCATTTCTTCAAAGCCTAATACAGCTACAGCTGTCATACAAGTAAGACGTGTAATCTATGGTTCCATAAATGTGATTCTGAATTTGAGCCTAACAACAAATCTAGTTGAATATTTTATTTCATAACCACTGTCAATTTGTTTTTAAACTCGCTGCGTGAGTGCAGAGTTAAATTTGAAAAACTTTTATATGTTATTTGTTGCATAAATTCGTCACTTGATATTTCATAATTTTTCGAACCGTTGTAAATATACAAAAAATCACACACACCATGTCAGATATAAAGAACACACGGCTAACCACAAAGAGGCAACAACGGAAACCTCTGACGGACTCCCCTTCCTGTGCATCACAAAGTCTGAAATCACCATTGCTGCTTAACACATTGACATCAACACAACCACCTGAAGCATCGTCACCATCGCTCAAAACAATGACGTCAGAATGTTTCTCCAGCCTTCATCTCAAAATCACTCAACAAGGTGAGTTAACTCGTAAATCAATTTTTAGTCTTGAAGAAAAACTATCGGCTCGAATTGAAACCATCAACAAAAATATTTGCGAGAAGTTGATGCTTATTGAGGTCGAAATGGAACCTTGAAGGAACGGATTTCAGCTTGTGAAGAAAGTGCAACCAATTTTAGCCACTTGCAGTCGGAAGTTGTTAGCATCAAAAACCAACTTCAACGAGAGCTAGTGCAACTGAAACCAGAAGAACACATAAATAGCACTGAGCTGCTGGAGTTGAAGGCACAAATTGAAGTACTGCACTCTAACAACCTCACATCCGACGCGGTTTTGATAGGAATCCCCTTTTTCCCGGAGGAAAGTCTTGAAAGAATTTTCACAAACATCTGCCAAGCTATTAACCTTCAAACACCCATCATAAACCGAATTTTCCGAGTGAAACAAAGATCTGATTCTGTCATTATTATCAAGTTTGGGTCAGCTCATGATAAGATGACGACTCTAAGGGCTATGTCGGCATTTAGGAAAAATCACTCGCGGCATTTTTGTTTACGGGATGTCGGCTTTGAATCCAACCGAAAAGTTTATTTGCACGAAAGCCTCACTCCAATAAACCGAGGCATTTTGCGACAAGCGATTAAATACAAGCACGAAAAGCGTATAAACTCTGCATTTTCAACACCAGGAGTTGTTTATATTAAAATGACATCGACCACAAACAACATAAAAATTGACAGCTTACAAAAGCTCAATGAAGTTGTATGCAGTTACAAAAATCAACAAACGAGAAATCCCAGAGGCTCTGAAACCATCAAATGAATCCAGTTTCTCCCAAACTTTAAACTTTTGAATTTCAATTTTTTTCTTTTTTTTTCACTTTTCTTTTTATTTTTAATTCCTTTCAATTTATCAATTATTTGTGTAAATTTACTTGAAACGTTATTAGTTTTTCTTCTCTTTTTTGCTATTTTTCTCTTTTCATTTTTGAACGTTATTATTCTTGAAATTTTCTTATTTTCTTGTCCGTCTTCTGATATGAACGAAGAGCAAAGTATACCAGAAAACAATATTCCACATCCTTATGGTGGTTCAAACCGCGTTTTTCATAAAACTAATGTTATGTTAAACATTTTTTGTAAAAGGTACTCGGGCCTTTCTATTTGTCATATTAATGCACAAAGTTTAATTAAACACATTGATGAGTTTAGATTAGTTTTTGAAAATGAGAAGATCGATATTATCTGTGTATCGGAATCTTGGCTGAATTCAAACATTAATGACCACGTGATACATCTCAATGGATATAAAATTTTTCGCGCCGATAGAATCGACAAACGTGGGGGCGGTGTAGCAATCTATGTTAAGAAAGGTATCCAATGTAGGTTATTATATAAATCTGATGGTAGCAATGACTTATTTGAATTTTGTTTTGTTAAAATTTTGTGTGGGCAAGATAAATGCTTGATAGGAGCTATCTATAAGCCCCCAAATTTAACAAATTCTGTAGTTATAGCTCATCTAATAGAAATTCTAACGGTACAACACAGTAATATAATAATTTGCGGGGATTTTAATATTGATCTATTAGATAAAAGAAACAGTGATGTAAATCGTTTTGTCAATGATATAACATCGTTAAGCTTATTTCCCGTAAGCAATCAATCACCTACCCATTTTAGCAGTACAAATTCCACACTGTTAGATCTTTTCCTAGTGACAGATATGAATCGTGTTCTTTTCTATGACCAACTTGATGTTCCTGGTTTTTCTAAGCATGACCTTATTGTAACTTTCCTTGATTTTCATGTTGTGGAGTCAACGCAAAGTAATATCATCACATATAGAGACTTTAAGGCAATAGACCATAACTCCCTGTTTAGAGCCACATCAGCAATAGACTGGCATGAACTTCGTTTAATGTCCTCGATTGATGAACGGATTGAACATTTTACCCAAAAAATCAATTATCTCTTTGAACAACATGTTCCATTAAAATCTTTTACCCCTCCTAATAAAAGTTGCGAATGGATGACTTCTAGGATCCAAAATCTTCTTAAACAAAGGGACAGCGCATATAAGAGATGGAAACGATTTAGAATTCGAGAGTTTTTTGATGCTTATAAGTCTGCAATTAATAGCACTAAACGAGAAATTAGAAATTCAAAAATCCGGTTTTTCAATTCTAGGTTCAGCTCTTGTACAAATATTTCAAAAACTTGGAAAAATATTAAGGCATTAGGGGCCTCCAATAGAAAAACTTTTGATGGAGACGTCAGCGAGACGAGCCCCGATGATTTAAACAGAGATTTTGCTTCCAATTCGAATGCCTCAAATGAAGGCGACCATTTTCATGGAAGATTATATGCTGTTGAAGAATCGCTCATTCCAACAGTTTCGAGGAGTTTTAGCTTCCAAAGAGTTACTGAGTTCGAAGTTCTAAATGCAGTTACTTTAATTAAGTCAAATGTAATCGGACTAGATAGAATGCAGCCAAAGTTTTTGAAAATTATTATTCATGCGGTGCTCTCTGAAATTACTTATATTTTCAACAACATTTTAACCTACTCCACATATCCGTCTTCCTGGAAGATCTCCAAAATTATCCCTGTCCTTAAAAGTACTGCCTCTAGAATTAAATCCTATCGACCTATATCGATTCTGCCTTTTCTCTCTAAGGTTTTTGAGAAACTTTTGAGCAAGCAGATGCACTCTTTTCTCAATGAGTTTAACCTTTTATCACCTGAGCAATCCGGTTTTAGACCAAACCACAGTTGTACTACGGCACTCTTAAACTTGGTAGATGACATCCGAATGGAACTGACTGAAGGTCATGTAACTTCTCTTGTATTGCTTGATTTCTCAAAAGCCTTTGACACAGTTCCTCACAACATTCTTATTCTTAAATTGAAAAATTACTTCGCTTTCGAATCCACAGCATTAAAACTTATGGAAAGTTACTTGACAGGTCGCTCACAAGCTGTCTACTGCAACCAAAAAATGTCAAGTTTTCTTCAAACGAAAGCTGGTGTCCCACAAGGATCCACCTTAGGTCCACTATTGTTTATCTTGTTCAATAATGACATTCCTTCAATTTTGAAATGCTGTAAGGTCCAAATGTACGCGGATGATGTGCAGATGCATTTTAGCTACCCGATAGGTCAAGTTGAGGATGCCACTGAGCGAATTAATGAAGACCTTAGCTCGATAGCCTCTTGGTCGAGAATGAATAAGCTTATGCTGAACTCCAGTAAAAGTCAAGCCATATTAATTAGTCGCTTAAGCATTGACACTCAAAACTTACCAAAACTCTGTTTAGAAGGATTAGTGTTACCCTACCTCACCAGTGTAAAAAATCTCGGTGTTACATTTAACCAAAATCTCACCTGGGGAAATCATATTATTAAAATAGTATCAAAGATATATGGATCCCTCCGTATTCTATACCAAATTGGGAACTGTCTTCCTTTCAGGACTAAGGCAATGTTGGTTAAGTCACTTTTATTCCCAATCATTTTTTATGCCTACCCAGTTTTCTGTGACCTAGATAGTGTCTCCTTACGTAAGTTGAAAGTAGCTATAAATAGTAAAGTAAGGTTTGCCTATAACATTGGTCGAAGAGAACATATCTCTGGTTATGTTAAGGCTTTCCTTGGAATGGAGTTACAACAGTATCTCGAGTTTAAAACACTGACTTTTCTTTTCAGTCTTAAAGAAAATAGAGTGCCCGAATATCTTTTCCAAACAATTCAATTTGCATCTTCTTCCGGAAGAAGTAGAAGTTTCGTGCCACCTTTTACGAACTACTCTATAACTCAAAAACAGTTTTTTGTCTGCGCCATAAGACTCTGGAATCGCCTTCCGCTCAATGTCAGACGGTCTTCAGGTATGAGGGATTTTCAAGAAAAGCTTAAACAACATTACTGCTCATAAGCATATTTACAAAAGAAAAATTAAAAAAAGTTCATGTAAATAATGTAAATAATAATTTAAATCATAATTTAACTATAATTTAATAATACTAAAATAATTAATTTTCATTTCATTCATTAATTTTCAAATTCATTAATATTTAAACCCTGTTTATATTGTTCACAACTAAAAGATAATATTGTATCTACGTGTAACATAATTTCTGTACCAATAAATACAAATACAAATAATGACGAGCCCTCCATCGGAAAAGAAACTACTTTCCTTCGACGATATCCTTGCATCTAAACTCAAAGTAATTGGTTTCGCTAAGGAATTGAAAATGTATTTTGATCGTTATCCAGACTTCAGAAATAAGTTCGAAACAATGTTTCGTTTGGAAAATGACTTCAATACTTTTTTCCAGTTACGAGAAACTCTAAACACAGATTTTGCATACATGGTCAACAGTTTGAAGTGTAAAAATTTTCAGATTCAACAAGGGTTTTTCAGTCGACCTTTGTTTCGTTTACCAGAAAGCATGTGCTTGTTCAGAGGAATACGGGACCATTCTACTCTAAATGAGAACTTAATTTACAGGGAAATATTAAACTTTATTATTTTAGAAACACACTCATCAGGTTTGTTGCAGTTTTGGGAAAGGAGATCCTTTTGCGAATCTATTCAAAACGGCAAAATGAAAATGAGAGATTTGGCTATCAAAACGCAATTGGAATCGATGAAAGTTGCTGACTTGAACTGGATTTGGATGACATTGGCTATTGCCCTTGCCTTTGATACTTTGTGCTTTTTTGGTGAAGTTTATTCTTATTGGAACATAAACGGAAAGCGGTAGGCATCTGGGCATATCGACAATAGAAATAATAATTTGTTTGTGTAGGATAAGCAAATAAAATTTAATTAAAAATATGCCGCTGTATACATAATGCGGTGGAGCTTTAACGGCAGATATCTTTGTATTTTTCGCCCTATCATTTGCTGGTTCCTTTGTGTTTTGTGTGGTGTCATTGGCTGGTAGGTACCTACGTCCTACGATGATACAAAGCTAGAAAATGTAGGTAATGTTTTCTTAAGTCAGGCGCCAACCTTTGTTTTGGAACTACAAAATTTATAATTTTTCAGGGAATAACACTTTGAAATTTTGTGCATTTTTTAAATATTTTCAACTAACTCTGAGAAAAAGCTACTTAAGGAGGTCTTTAATTATCCCCGAAGAGTGTCCGTATGAAAAACGCAAGTTCAAAAATTATTCAAGATATCCTAAAGAAGTTTTAGTCACACCTTAAACGAAAATCACATACAAAGAGCTGAATAGAAGGGTATACAGTGGAATAGAACTCTGAAGATAAACTAAGTCTTTGCTAAGTGCTAAGCCATTTTTTTTATTTGGATGACTCGTAACAGCTTGCGTGTTGCTTGTGCCAGCCTAACGTATGGATGCGTATGGATGCGTAGAGATAAATGCGAGGTTTTTTGAAATTCCTTTTATGTTTGACAGGAGAAAGTAAGACAATGTACCCCATTCTGTGATGTTTATAAGATAATCTTTTCAAAATCTCAATTTCAAACGCAAGCAGGACACTTACTCAAAACCAAATATTCGCTCTTGAAGCATTTTAAATAGCAAATTTGTTTGAAATTTCAATGGCTTTACCTTACTTACTTACTTAGGTGGGCATTACAGTTTGAGGTAAACCTGGGCCTCAACCAACATCCATAACGACTTCGATTTCGGGCGAGCTCTCTCCAGTTTCGCACTCCAAGTCGGTTGAGGTCTCCATCCACTTGACTGCGCCACCTAAGACGAGGTCTTCCCCTTCCGCGATTTCCCTGCAATGTGCTTTCGAAAACCCGTCGAGCCGGAGCGTTTGGGTCCATCCGCTCTACATGACCCAACCATCGTAGCCTCGCGATGCGTACTCTTCTGGCTATGCCCATGTCGCGGTACAGCTCATACAGCTCGTTGTTGTATCTTCTTCTCCACACATTGTCTTCGCATACGGGACCAAAGATCATTCGGAGAATTTTTCTTTCGAAACGACCAAGAGTTTCCTCATCCGCTTTCGATAAGGTCCATGCTTCCGCGCCGTACAGCAGGACTGGGATGATTAAGGTCTTATACAAGGTCACCTTGGTTTTTCTAGAGAGGGTTTTGTTTCTCAATTGCCTTCTTAACCCAAAGAAGCAACGGTTGGCAAGAGTTATTCTCCGTTTGATCTCCGCACTGATGTTGTTGTCCGTGTCTACAGCGGATCCTAGGTAGACGAATTCCTGTACTACCTCGAAGTTATGTATGTCTATTGTGACGTTTTGTCCAATTCGTCGATGTTCTGTGTCCTTGTTTGATGACAGCATATACTTCGTTTTGCCCTCATTAACCATCAAACCCATTTTTGCCGCTTGTTTCAATACTCGCAAAAGCACCTATGACATCACGCTTTTTTCTTCCCATTACGTCAATATCGTCTGCGTAGGCGAGTAACTGTACAGACTTTTGAAAGATTGTTCCTCTGGTGTTGAAGTTTGAGTTTCTTACAATCTATTCAATTATGATGTTGAAGAAATCGCATGACAGTTTGTCGCCTTGCCTAAAACCTTTTTCGATATCAAAGGTCTCGGTGCATTTTTTACCTACCTTGATGGAGCAGCGTGAATTCTCCAAAGTCATCCTGCGTAGTCGTACGAGTTTTGCAGGGATACCGAAACTAGACATGGCTCTGTACAGCTCGTCTCTGTAGATACTGTCATACGCGGCCTTGAAATCGATAAAAAGATGGTGAATATCGATATTATATTCTCGGGTTTTTTCCAAGATCTGCCGTAATGTGAAAATTTGGTCTATTGTGGACTTCTCTGGTCTAAAACCACATTGATAAGGACCTATCAAGTTGTTGACGTGGGTTTTCATTCGTTCACATAATAACAGCAGACACGATCTTATAAGCGACGTTAAGAACCCAATCAACAATTTTTGGTTAAAAAACCGCTTAAAAACCTGATTATAACTGGGGTTTAGAAACCAAACAAGTTTGAAATTGGTTCAAAAGACGTCTTAAAGACCTTTCAGGAGCATCTTCATGACCGAAAATTGTCAGTTACTTTGTAACCCCAGACAAATTGAAGTTAAAAAAAAAACACTGTATTTATGACCCGTTCCAGGTTATTTTGCTACCAATTTATTTAAGCTTTTCTAAAACCGTTTGTTGACTGTTTACGCAAACCTATTTTTGATGTTATTTCTCTACCTCTTGCTAACGTTTTTTGAACGTCGTTGAGACGTATTTTAGAGCCGTTCCAGTAAGGGTACATCGCTACTAATTTTTTTAGCTTTTTTATAACCGTTTGTTGACGGTTTATGGAGAACTATTTTGTGGGGGTTATTTGTTAACCTTTTGAAACGTTTCAATACAACGTTTTGTGAACGTTTCAAAAAGTACAATGCCTTGTATATTCAACGCAAAAAAAAGAGTTAATGTTGCCGTTGTGAACAAAATCCTTCGAGTTATTAAGCTGAAAAAGAAGTTTTTTTTCAAAATTAAACAGATAAGAAATTTCCTTTGGACATTTATTGATAAAATAATTAAATTATAATATCAATAATAATTAATTAATTAAAACAATATACAAAAGTAAACAAATAACAAAATAAAATACTTTTTTTTTCAGTGATGTTTTTATGGTGTATGTTCACTGGAATGTGGAAGTTGTTGTAGTTGTTCTTTCCCTGAAAATAAAATAAACAAAAGAAAAAAAGAATAACCATTAGATATTTATGAACATTTTAAGATGTATTAATTTTTACTTACATGCATATTCTGAGTCTGAAGCGTGCGCCTTTAAAAGGCGGTTTAGTTATGGAGCGGTTTAATTAGGTTGTTGTACTTGTTGCACTTTCATCCCTGAAAATAAAATTTAAAAAAGGAATAAGATTTACTATAAAGAATTAAGAAGAAAGTAATTAATTAATTTAGGCTACTCATAATCATATTACATAAAACAATTTCGAGTCAGAATTACATACATGCAAAACATAATTAGGTATGTGTATCAGAATTTATAAGTAATAAGTACGTTGCTTGAAAAAATTTACGATTCAAGTTATTGTTTTTATTTTACTTACAAGCATTTTCCAAGTCTGAAACGGGCTTGCTTGAGATACGCCTTGAAAAAGGCGGTTGCATCTGCATCGCTGAAGGTTGGAAATCTTTCCCTTACGGCTTCCAGAATGACGTCGAATGTATATTTGTAGTGCTCGAAACTCTTCCTAGTCGCAGTTCCCAACCAAGAAAATTGCATCAGCAATTCGTCGCAAAACATAAATTTGGCTATGGTGCGAATATTTTTATTCGAGGTTAAACCTCCAAAAGAAACCAGCTTCCGCACCTTTTTAAGTAAAAAAATAAAAAACGGAACAATGGAGATACAATTTTAAGAAAATATAAAAAGCTGAATTACCAATAACCTCCTGAATGCTGCATCTGAGCTTATTTTTCCCTCCAGCTCATTCAGTTCCTCTATGTTTTTGGTTGGGAACACGTCTTTTGGAAAATTTTTCCAGGAGTCTTCTTTTTTCTCAGCACTACTACACAATTTGTCAACGATGATCTGGAGCGTAACCTCCGTTTTCGCAGCAACAATTTTTAATGCTTCTATTTCATTCAAAATAGAAGTCAAAGTCGCCTGTTGCTCAATGTGCGTTGACCGTATAAGTTCGAACATGTCCTGGTTCTGCTGGCTTGAAACGGTAGGTGTTGGTTCCTTAGTTGCAGAAGAATCACCGTCAATTATGGTGGACATCATCAGATTGAAATCGTCTATAGGGTCCGGTAAATCAATTATTTTCTCGCTTTCATTTTCATCGGCTGGCAAAATCTCAGCCACCTTTTCATGAAACAGAAGATTTCGGAATTAAATATGTAATGTAACAAAAAAAAAAAACAAAGAATATTTACCGATAAAAAGACCAGGAAAATGTAAGAGAAAATAAATGAAGGACGAAATCAACGGAATATTGTTTCACGCAATTCTGAAAAAGTTTAAAATTGACAATTTACGTTTTCGTTTTCATAAATTAGTTGACTTTAAAGGCACGAACAATAAGCAGACACACTTTACAAAATACGCTATGTATGTATGTATTTTAACCGTAAAAAAAAAGTTATTTCACAACTAGTATGCCGTTCTCATTAACGCAGTCCTTTTTTGTTTTGTTTTTATAATTTTTGTGAACACATAATGCAATACATAGTTAGAATCAATTCAAACAATTTTTTTCGAACCAACTCTAACAGCATATTACAATAGTATTTTCTAGCTATGTACATACAAAACAAAACAAATTTCACTAGCCCGAATTGTATTAAACGATCACAATTGCATGCAATATAAACTTACCTTAAATTTCACTTAAGATTCTTTCACTTAGATTCAAAAGCAAACTTTTATTTTTAATTTTTAAAACTTATAAATTTTTTTCTTTGCTGTGAGCAACTTTGCTAGGTATGTTCTTTCCACTTTGATACACAAGACAACAATGAGATTTTGATGTTTGACTAGACTTGAAGATAGACGATTTTGGGTAACCAATTTCTAACTCGTGCTCTTAAGAAACCTCAAAATAACGATTGAATTTTACCAGGAACTAACTCCAGTCAAATAAAGGTTTGGGTTAAACCCAATATTTGACCGTGGTTACGACATAACTTTTCTCTATCCAATTTGTAACCAAGGTTTTAAGAAGTAATATTAGAACTGGTTTTATTTTTACTTCATAATTGCAAATCGGGTTACTTGATGGCTAAAAAAGAACCATTTTTAAATGCAGGTTCCGTAGACGATTTTGGGTAACCAAATTCTAACTCGTGCTCTTAAGAAACCTCAAAATAACGATTGAATTTTACCAGGAACTAACTCAAGTCAAATAATGGTTTGGGTTAAACCCAATATTTGACCGTGGTTACGACATAACTTTTCTCTATCCAATTTGTAACCAAGGCTTTTGTAAGTTATATTAGAACTTACTTGATGGCTAAAAAATAACCATTTTTAAATGCAGGTTCCATAGACGATTTTGGGTAACCAATTTCTAACTCGTGCTCTTAAGAAACCTCAAAATAACGATTGAATTTTACCAGGAACTAACTCAAGTCAAATAAAGGTTTGGGTTAAACCCAATATTTGACCGTGGTTACGACATAACTTTTCTCTATCCAATTTGTAACCAAGGCTTTAGTAAGTTATATTAGAACCGGTTTTATTTTTACTTCATATTTGCAAATCGGGTTACTTGATGGCTAAAAAATAACCATTTTTAAATGCAGGTTCCATAGACGATTTTGGGTAACCAATTTCTAACTCGTGCTCTTAAGAAACCTCAAAATAACGATTTAATTTTACCAGGAACTAACTCAAGTCAAATAAAGGTTTGGGTTAAACCCAATATTTGACCGTGGTTACGACATAACTTTTCTCTATCCAATTTGTAACCAAGGCTTTTGTAAGTTATATTAGAACTTACTTGATGGCTAAAAAATAACCATTTTTAAATGCAGGTTCCATAGACGATTTTGGGTAACCAATTTCTAACTCGTGCTCTTAAGAAACCTCAAAATAACGATTGAATTTTACCAGGAACTAACTCAAGTCAAATAAAGGTTTGGGTTAAACCCAATATTTGACCGTGGTTACGACATAACTTTTCTCTATCCAATTTGTAACCAAGGTTTTAAGAAGTAATATTAGAACTGGTTTTATTTTTACTTCATAATTGCAAATCGGGTTACTTGATGGCTAAAAAAGAACCATTTTTAAATGCAGGTTCCGTAGACGATTTTGGGTAACCAAATTCTAACTCGTGCTCTTAAGAAACCTCAAAATAACGATTGAATTTTACCAGGAACTAACTCAAGTCAAATAATGGTTTGGGTTAAACCCAATATTTGACCGTGGTTACGACATAACTTTTCTCTATCCAATTTGTAACCAAGGCTTTTGTAAGTTATATTAGAACTTACTTGATGGCTAAAAAATAACCATTTTTAAATGCAGGTTCCATAGACGATTTTGGGTAACCAATTTCTAACTCGTGCTCTTAAGAAACCTCAAAATAACGATTGAATTTTACCAGGAACTAACTCAAGTCAAATAAAGGTTTGGGTTAAACCCAATATTTGACCGTGGTTACGACATAACTTTTCTCTATCCAATTTGTAACCAAGGCTTTAGTAAGTTATATTAGAACCGGTTTTATTTTTACTTCATATTTGCAAATCGGGTTACTTGATGGCTAAAAAATAACCATTTTTAAATGCAGGTTCCATAGACGATTTTGGGTAACCAATTTCTAACTCGTGCTCTTAAGAAACCTCAAAATAACGATTTAATTTTACCAGGAACTAACTCAAGTCAAATAAAGGTTTGGGTTAAACCCAATATTTGACCGTGGTTACGACATAACTTTTCTCTATCCAATTTGTAACCAAGGCTTTTGTAAGTTATATTAGAACTTACTTGATGGCTAAAAAATAACCATTTTTAAATGCAGGTTCCATAGACGATTTTGGGTAACCAATTTCTAACTCGTGCTCTTAAGAAACCTCAAAATAACGATTGAATTTTACCAGGAACTAACTCAAGTCAAATAAAGGTTTGGGTTAAACCCAATATTTGACCGTGGTTACGACATAACTTTTCTCTATCCAATTTGTAACCAAGGTTTTAAGAAGTAATATTAGAACTGGTTTTATTTTTACTTCATAATTGCAAATCGGGTTACTTGATGGCTAAAAAAGAACCATTTTTAAATGCAGGTTCCGTAGACGATTTTGGGTAACCAATTTCTAACTCGTGCTCTTAAGAAACCTCAAAATAACGATTGAATTTTACCAGGAACTAACTCAAGTCAAATAAAGGTTTGGGTTAAACCCAATATTTGACCGTGGTTACGACATAACTTTTCTCTATCCAATTTGTAACCAAGGTTTTAAGAAGTAATATTAGAACTGGTTTTATTTTTACTTCATAATTGCAAATCGGGTTACTTGATGGCTAAAAAAGAACCATTTTTAAATGCAGGTTCCGTAGACGATTTTGGGTAACCAAATTCTAACTCGTGCTCTTAAGAAACCTCAAAATAACGATTGAATTTTACCAGGAACTAACTCAAGTCAAATAAAGGTTTGGGTTAAACCCAATATTTGACCGTGGTTACGACATAACTTTTCTCTATCCAATTTGTAACCAAGGCTTTAGTAAGTTATATTAGAACCGGTTTTATTTTTACTTCATATTTGCAAATCGGGTTACTTGATGGCTAAAAAATAACCATTTTTAAATGCAGGTTCCATAGACGATTTTGGGTAACCAATTTCTAACTCGTGCTCTTAAGAAACCTCAAAATAACGATTTAATTTTACCAGGAACTAACTCAAGTCAAATAAAGGTTTGGGTTAAACCCAATATTTGACCGTGGTTACGACATAACTTTTCTCTATCCAATTTGTAACCAAGGCTTTTGTAAGTTATATTAGAACTTACTTGATGGCTAAAAAATAACCATTTTTAAATGCAGGTTCCATAGACGATTTTGGGTAACCAATTTCTAACTCGTGCTCTTAAGAAACCTCAAAATAACGATTGAATTTTACCAGGAACTAACTCAAGTCAAATAAAGGTTTGGGTTAAACCCAATATTTGACCGTGGTTACGACATAACTTTTCTCTATCCAATTTGTAACCAAGGTTTTAAGAAGTAATATTAGAACTGGTTTTATTTTTACTTCATAATTGCAAATCGGGTTACTTGATGGCTAAAAAAGAACCATTTTTAAATGCAGGTTCCGTAGACGATTTTGGGTAACCAAATTCTAACTCGTGCTCTTAAGAAACCTCAAAATAACGATTGAATTTTACCAGGAACTAACTCAAGTCAAATAATGGTTTGGGTTAAACCCAATATTTGACCGTGGTTACGACATAACTTTTCTCTATCCAATTTGTAACCAAGGCTTTTGTAAGTTATATTAGAACTTACTTGATGGCTAAAAAATAACCATTTTTAAATGCAGGTTCCATAGACGATTTTGGGTAACCAATTTCTAACTCGTGCTCTTAAGAAACCTCAAAATAACGATTGAATTTTACCAGGAACTAACTCAAGTCAAATAAAGGTTTGGGTTAAACCCAATATTTGACCGTGGTTACGACATAACTTTTCTCTATCCAATTTGTAACCAAGGCTTTAGTAAGTTATATTAGAACCGGTTTTATTTTTACTTCATATTTGCAAATCGGGTTACTTGATGGCTAAAAAATAACCATTTTTAAATGCAGGTTCCATAGACGATTTTGGGTAACCAATTTCTAACTCGTGCTCTTAAGAAACCTCAAAATAACGATTTAATTTTACCAGGAACTAACTCAAGTCAAATAAAGGTTTGGGTTAAACCCAATATTTGACCGTGGTTACGACATAACTTTTCTCTATCCAATTTGTAACCAAGGCTTTTGTAAGTTATATTAGAACTTACTTGATGGCTAAAAAATAACCATTTTTAAATGCAGGTTCCATAGACGATTTTGGGTAACCAATTTCTAACTCGTGCTCTTAAGAAACCTCAAAATAACGATTTAATTTTACCAGGAACTCACTCATGTCAAATATAGGGTTTGGAAAAAACTTAATATTTGACCGTGGTTGCGACATAACTTTTTTCTAGCCAATTTGTGACCAAGGTTTTAAGAAGTTATATTAAAACTGAAGTTATTCTACAACCAAGGTTACAAATTGTTGATTGGGAAGGCTTATCCCTCTATAATTGGCGCAATTGTGATTGTCTCCTTTCTTTAGGATCGGGCATACGATACTGAGGTTCCATTCATCGGGCATGCTTTCTTCCGACCATATCATGCAGAACGGTTGGTGCATGCTCCTTTCCAACTGATCTCCAGCTGCCTTGAAAAGTTCGGCATCAAGGCCATCTGCACCAGCAGTCTTATTTGATTTAAGTTTGCATATGGCAAGCTTAACCTCTTCTAGGTCGGGAGGACGGCATTCTTGATCATCGTCCAAGCTGAATGGGGCAATCTGCCTGACAGCGGGATTTGTGTCCTCATCGCCGTTGAGCAGTCTGCAGAAATGATCTTTCCAGATTCTCAGTAGCGACTGTGACTCTATAACTATGTTTCCCTGCTGGTCTTTACAGGCTTGAGTTCGGGGTTTGCCACATTGGCTAGATCTTTTTACCTTTTCGTAAAACTTCCGAATCTCGTTCCTGTCATGGCACCTCTCTATTTCCTCAAACGAGCGCTTCTCATGCTGCTTCTTTTTCTTTTTTAGAAGTCGGTGTTCTTCCTTTCTTTTCTCCTTGTAGATCTCGTTATACTGATCGTAAGCAGCCCTTGTTCGTTGTTGCATCAGCATTTGAAGTGCTTTTTGTTTGGCTGTATTTGCCTGCCTGCATTGTTCATCAAACCATGGGTTTCGTTTTGGTGGCCGAGTGAAACCCAGAACCTCAGAAGCAGCGGTTCTGATGGCTTCTTGGCATTGCTGCCACTGGTCTTCAATGCTTAATGCTGGCGGCATGGGATTCAAGGATAATTGAAGGGACACTCGATTGGAAAAGGCACTGGCAATCTCTTGCGATTGTAACTCTCCGACGTCATATCTCTTCACAGCGTTATTTCGTGCTGGTCGTGAACAAGATATCCTCATTCGTTCCTTAGCTATAATGGCTTTACCGTTTACACAATACAAACATCAGTGTGCCCCATAACTTGTTCTCAAATACTTTAACATTACAGAACGTGCTACATAAAATTTGCAAAATCGCTGTAATTTCAGCAACACTTTTCTCACCAACCTGCAAACGCGAAATATATAAAACAAATATCTCAAAGTGTTGTTTTTCCGTATCCTGCAGGCCCGACGCTAGCTGTTTCATCACCTACGCGCAAAACCGATCATGCCGCCTTACAACTACTTACTTTGAGGGTCTGAGCTACATATTGACATATGAAAGAGAATAAGTTTTAATTTATCATGACGGGGGGACCAAACCAAACGAATTTCTTCTAAATAATTAACTAAACCAATTAATACCAATATCTAGAATTAGAATTAGAAAAACTTATATTCATTCTTTTTTCGTTTCAACTTAAGACTACATATATGGTACAATGGTATCTAAATGAAAAGAATAAAAAATAGCTATCATTCCTTAACTTCAAAGTTAGTGTTGAATGATACATTTGTGAATTTAATTTACAATAATAAGAAACTGTGCAAGACCATAATAAATTAAAGTTAGAACTTTCTTAGACCAGAATGGGTTTTAAGAGATACATTTTTCTCGTTATGAGCAACAATTGATTTTTGATGTTGTTACATATGGTCTTTCCAGTTAAGGTTGGAACCAATTGTAACACCCAAGTATTTGAATTTATTAACGGAATCGATTTTGAAACAGGAATCGGAACAAGAATATTTATGTTTTAAATTAGGTTCACCACAATGTTGTTTCCAATACAATTGCCTGCAACTTGGAGAATGGAAAAACAAATCATAATCACAAATTCGATGACCAGTTGTTTTAAAAGTCATGAACTTGGTCTTCTCACTTATTACTAACTTATGGCTAGAAAACCAAGTTCTTAGCACTTCAGGTAAAAGATCATGCGGTCGATAGGCTATTCAAACGGAGCTTAAAAATTGCGTTGATATAGACAATGAAAAACAAAGGGCCGAGCACAGATCCCTGTGGCACTACACTTTTTACAAATCTTTCTTCTATGCGTACCATTTACAACAACTTTTTGAAAACTTCCTTTAATGTATGATTTCAACCATTCAAAAAATACTCCTCTAAATCACGCGTTATACAACTTACCTAATAGTAAATCATGGTCAACCATATCGAATGCTTTCCTCATATCGATGAAAGAACCTTTGTAGATTTATTATTATTTAAACTGCTATAAAGTTGACTACATAGCCTAAGAGTGGCGTCTTCAGTTGATTTACCTGTACGGAAACCAAATTGATTTGCGCTAAAGAACTCGTTTTTATTTAGGAAAGTAGTAATTCTCTTGACCATAAGTTTTTCAAATATTTTTGAAAAAGTAGGAAGAATAGAGATCGGTCGGTAGTTTCGCATATTTTTTCTGTCGCCCTTTTTGAAGAGGGGAATTACCTCCGCTCATTTAAACTGTTCTGGAAAATAACCCTGTTCAACACTTAAATTGAATATGTAACTCAAAACATCTGAAACGTAAAACGCAATCTTTTAAGTAAGTTACTCGATATTTTATCTGAAGGGCAAGAGTTTTTGTTTTTCAAAGATAATATAGTTTCGTAGGTCTCAAAAGAAGAGATGGGATTGAAAGCAAAGCTATTTGGTTGTAAAGGGTGTTTTTTTAGAGGTATAGAACTTTGAAATGAAATAAAACAAAGACTATTTCTTTTATTGATATGAAATTTACTTCATTCGTAAGACAATCTTCTGGCATTATAATTTAAATATGATTTCTGGCATATGACCGCCACGGCTGGCTCGGACGTAGTCTAATCTGGAGGTCTAATTTTTGATGACTTTTTCCAACATTTGCGGCCGTATATCGGCAATAACGCGCCGAATATTGTCCTCCAAGTGGTCAATCGCTTCGGGCTTATCGGCGTAGATTAGCGACTTCACATATCCTCACAGAAAATAGCCAAGCGGCGGTTGCTTTTTAAATTCAACTAATTTTATAGTTTTTTAATTACTAAAGGTACGTGTTGAGTCGCTCGGTTTGCCGCCCCTTGGACGTGCCACCCGTGTGCAGTGCACGCCCGTTTACCGCGGCCCTGATTGTATGCTGCACAAGGCGGATTCCATTTTTACGTTTTCTTTTGCTTCTTTTAGCATCCTTGACTTCAAAATTTTCTAACATCAGTTTTTAGGTGATGTACTCGTATTTAATGTTTTCAACTTCATCAACTTTGCCATACCAGAACAAAATGTGTTTTTTTTTTAACAACCCAGATAAACACGAAGTTTTTTTGTATAAATATGTACATTTATAATCCTAAGTACCACTTAAAAGAAATACATGGTTTTTGTATCCTAGTATCCATTACACGACACCACACCGAAGAACGATCATCAACAAAAGCTGCTAGTTGCCCTTCAACTTTGAACGAGGAATGCTTTTGAGTTGTAATTAAAACTACAACAATGAACGTTCCCAACGGGAGAATAATCACAGAGAAGGGTTTGCAAAAACCATTTAGAAATTAATTATACGTTTGAAGAGTAGAAGTTGTGGCCTGACGCTTTGAGTAATATTGTCCATTTCATAAGTAGAACCCAAATATGTATATGTTTAGCATAAACGCCTGTGAGTCTTTAGGGAAAAGAAAAGATCAAATTGGAACCTGAATTTGGAAAGGAAATGCCCTGAGGATACAAAAGGCATGTAGGTTGTAATATTGTAGCTACATTGTCATTTATATTTAAATATCTCTAAAATTCTGTAGGATGATACTTGAGTTAAAGACACCAACAAAACGTTTTCCCCAGTGTCTTGGTTTCAAATTTGTGCTTTGCTTTTAGAATATTGTATTCGCGTTGCTTCTAAGCACCAATATAATGAATGAAAAATTCTTTCGATGCCCCTATACGCCAAGCACAACAGAATAACAATCTCTTTTGAAGCTAGTTTTTATTAAAAAAAAATCTCTTCCAATTGATTCCTGCCCCTTCTGTCCAGGGATAGTTTTTAAAAATTAATAAGGTAGCTAACATAAATGATTCTTCAACCAATGGATAGCCTTTGACAGTCTTTGTAGAACTTTTAAGTAATAGATTCTTGCAAGTACCTAAAGTGTGTTTTTTAGACGTGTAGTTTTGAATCTGGAAAGAATTTTTGCGGAGTTGTTTTTCTTGAAAATTGTCACTTGATATATATGCCTTATTCGGTTTAATATTCCATCATAAAAGTAAAGAAGCCTCACAGCCACTGCGCACTGTGGACGTTCCGTAAATTATTTCCAAACTAAATCGCTGTTAACACCGAGTTTCAAGTTCAAACCTGCGAGTTACTTCAAAGATCAGGTTATTCAACACCGCTGAATTTTTTTTTTTGTGGGACTATGTGAAGTCGCTTGTCTACGCATATAAAACAGAGACGATTGACGCCTTGAAAGAGAATATTCGGGGTGTTATTGCTGAAATACGACCCGAATCGCTGCAAAAAGTGGTAAAAAACTGGGACCTCAGCTTACAGATAAGTACTCTTCAATGTGAGACGGCCGCTCTATAATAGGGTGGCTGTCTCTTCATTACTTTCGAGGCTCTTACCCATCAGGTCAATGTCCGTGGACTACACAGAGGAGCAGTCAGGGTTCATTCATAAAAACATTTTTGCTTTTGACTCTGTTCAACTGTCCTGTAATGGTGGATAAGACCGCTCCCGAAAAGCTTCACTTTGCCGCCACACCAAAGGTTTGCAGTGGAATTCAGTGCCTTTAATGGCTTAGGGCAAAGGTTCTCGCTTTGTCTTCAACTTCTGATGATGCTGGGAAAGCTGTCCTTCAGAAGATGCTACCTCTGGAGTAGGATCGGCCTTTTCAGCTCCACTTAATCTTCTGTTAGTGCCACTCTCATGTGGAATTTATTTATTTAGAATTTTCCATCTTTCGAGCTTACGAAGTGCTTCATCCTTCATGGATAGAAGCACCTGAAAAGGCTGAATGCGTGTCCCTGCCGCTGTTAAGAAAACTACTGGTGGATTGTCACTTCAACTACTACGACCTGGAGAATAATGTGTTGGGTTACCACTGTTAGTTGGTTTTTGTTTGTATACCTTTCGAGATTGCTTTCATTAACGGTGTCTCGCACATGGTTCCCCGTCGGGTGCTGTTTTTTTTCGATATAACGAGCTGTATGAAATCTTAACCCCAGAAAACCTGACGTTTGAGTCGGACCCCAGAGCATCAAAAACTTTAAAAACCAACAGAAAAACAAGTGTTTCAAGTTTAAAACATAGGCTCAGAGACACATGAAATCTTTATTTTTTATTTCGAAGACTCAAACTTGCATTCAGCACAAAAACAAAAACCCTTCCTTCAAAAGTATTGTGTGCCTTAAGCACCAAAACCATTTTTGACCAGTGATTTCAAATGAACAGCAAATAAGCGTGGTGTAAAGTGTATTTTAATTGAATGCGTAATTAAAAGCTATTGGGAGCATATTTCAAACAAAACCAAACGAATTTCTCAATCAAGTTAACCCACAATTGTTGCCCGATTCCTAAAATGGCTAAGTGAGAAAGCCCCTTTCAGGACGGTGTGAATAGCCTCAGATTACATCGATTCCGCCTAAAAGTAATGCCAGTGGAGAACCAATTGGAACATTTGAGGCTCTAAGCTAGCTCCCACTTAACACACATGGATTGCCTATCAACGATAGGCAGTGAGAAAAAATAAATAAATTATCAAATTCATACGTTCATAAAAATAAAGCTAACACTTAAATGTTCCTTTCTTAGTCTCAGAAGCATGGCAATTTCAAATTCAAATTACTCTACGGCCAAGATGACAGATGACACCCTTGGTCGTCGAAATATATATATATTTTTTTTTTTTGCTCAAAAATAATGCTTATCGTTCAGTTTATACTTTAATTTTGTTAAACAAACGTGATTTTATGCTAAACAAAAGAGAGAACACTAACAGTCTTGGAGGGGACCTGCAGATAGCAGTTCAATTACTCTTGCTTGAAAGAAAAGGATATTAACAACCAACGAGGACGAAATTTCTCTTCTTTTTTTTAATTACTGATGCAAATAAATGTGCGCTGTAGGTTGCTGTTGGGGCAAATAACTGAAAAATTCTGCATGAGCTTA
Source organism: Melanostoma scalare (assembly GCA_949752695.1). NCBI lineage: Eukaryota > Metazoa > Arthropoda > Insecta > Diptera > Syrphidae > Melanostoma > Melanostoma scalare. The sequence goes on from OX456984.1 coordinate 140,536,673, forward strand.
CATTTCTTTATCCGAGAATGGTAAGGAAGGAAAACATCCGTTTCCTACTTTTTAATTTTTAAACGAGCTGTGACAGTAAGCCGAAGCTACTTTTTATTCAAGTCACATTAAAAACACTGAATTGTGAAAAGAGGCAATAGCAGATTTTATTGTGTTTTGTCCTTTTATGAGGAGTTTACTTTTTTTTTTTGACTACAGTTTTTATTTTATGTTAAAGTTGTGTGAGTCTTAATGACTTTTCAGGGAGTTTTCTTTAGAGTGAGAGCTAGTTCTCATCTATCGACCCTTGAGAAAAAACATCGAAAAATTCACCCATTATAAAATTATTTTCATCGCATGAATTTTTTCATTAAAATATAAGTCCTTGTTTAAGTTGAGAATCTGTTTACAGTTAGTCAATCCTTACTTTACTTCGACGTTCATTCGACGTTCAGCCTTGTTTGAAGTTCTTCTTACGGTTTCATAATAAGTCTCACCTTAATTTGTGAGCAAAATATACCTAGCACAACATGAAATTTTGCCACAACGTTTCGTCGCCCTAATATTGTGTTGTCGTATACGTCATTTTTAAGTTTTTGGGAAATTGGACTTAAAGGTTTGGCAGCCAACTACTCGAAAACCAACCGCTGGGATTTTTTGATTTTTTTACACAATATCAACATGGAAATTTTCTTTCAAAAAACGCAAAAAGATGGGATGAAATATTTTTAGTTTGTAAAATATTTACAATTTACTAAAAAAGTACGTTTGGCGTATACGCCACAAAAAATGTGCATACGGCATTCCAATAATAATAAAAAACTGAACAAAATCTATTAACTATCTTAAGTCAGAAAAACATAACGTGTTTTTCAATATTCGAAATGAAAAGAAGTTATTGAGAAGACAGTAGATAAATAAAAATGTGGTTAAAAATCGTTTTTAAACTCGGTGACTTGTGCAGAAAAGTATTAAGGGCTGTAGACATAATTTTATTTTTGTTTTGGGGGACACAAGAATCACTCCATAATGTTAGTGTTTCCACTAGAGGATGTTCTGTCACAACTTGCTCTAGTATTTTCATCAGAGCACTGGCTATATTATTACCAGAACTATTATCATTGCACTTCACTCAATAGAGCACAGTTTGTTATATTTGGTTTTTAGTCAGCGGAGCAAAGTGGTGCCGTCAGTTTGAAAACACTAAGTTTTCGTTTGTTAGTAAAAAGAAGAAGCGTTTCCCTTCGGAAGCGAAAAAACGCTTTGAAGATCAAAGCAAATTACTAAATTTTTTGGCTCCAAGTTATTTCGATCTTAGTCCCTTTCGACCTTCATAAATTGATTTTCATTTTTACGATCATCAAACTCTGTAGTTTCTTAACTAGTAGGTTTTCTTTAGCCTTAAACGCCAGACACCGATCACATTGGTCTTTTTTTGGCTTGTTAAAAGACAAGTTGAATGAATTGTTGAACTCTTTACTGTAGATGCACTCTTTGGCAGGTTCGTTCATTCGTCGTCTCCTGATAAAAGGGGTACATCCTTGAGATATTTATTTTATACAAAAAATAAATAAATAGGGTGGCGCAACAGAGCGAGGAGTCCCTGGGCCTAGCGCATTTCTCACAACCATGCCTTGTGCGGGAATGGAGGGGACCTACAATTTTCTGCCGGTTCCGAACGGCTAATCGAGAAAGCGCTTTTCAAGGCAATGAATTTACTAACGGAGGACCTGCCAATTCCTCGTGAAAGGCGATACCCGTGTAAAAACACTTGTGCTCTGCTGGGATTCGAACCTCGAACCTCGATATTTAAGTTAGATTCCAAATATTTTCGAGCGGAGCTTACAGTAATGAGACTCTACTGTGGGGAAGCTTTTTATGTGTTTATGAATTTCCTGTTTTTTTTCGGGTGGGGTCACTTTTTTTTAATATTTTTTCCTCTATTGAAGGAATTATGGATGCCAGTTTTGTTGAGATTCTTAAAATAATAGTTTATTGAGAGAGTATTCAAGAAAAATTTATTTTTCTTATTTATTATACTTTTTTATTTATAATTTTCTACGTTTAGAGTAAAATTGTATGCACGTACGTCAAAACCAAAAAAAAAGTTTATTTTTATTGACGTATTATGCATTCAATTTATTGTCCTTATTTTCACTTTGTATGAACATAAGTCAAAACAATACTAAACATACTTTTAATATTTTATGGTGTACATTGTAGGGCAATAGAACGTACGTCAAAACAATTCTTAAAAAAAAAATCGTTGAATTGTATGAAAACTTTGACGTATATGCAAAATTTTGGCGCTTACGTCAAAATAGTGCTCAATTTTATGAATTTGAAGGATATACGTCAAAATCATGCTGCAATATCATAGCAATGGAAAGACATAGAGCCAAACGGATGAAAGATTTGGAAAGAGCTGCCCCGAAAACATAGGACTGCATCTAAAACCAAAAAATGAATTTTGGCGTTTACGGCAACACAATATTAGGGCAACGATTTGTTAGTAAAAAAGCATCCATAAATGACCCAATACACCTACAAATAAAACAACAAAGACATTAAGTGTCGTGGGACACCCGATAGGAACTAAGTTCCTTAACATAAAACTCTAACTGCGGAGAGTAGCTTTTAGGTTGTGCTTTTCTTTATATAGAATAGCATACCACATTATCGAAATTTTGTGATAAGACGAGAACCGTCAGAAAATTTCTACCATTTTTTTCATATTCGCCGTACAAAACACGCTCACTCCTTTGGGAATACTTCTCAGTTATATTTCTGTGCGCACATACACTGATTCACAAACATCCCCATTATTGTAAAGAATATGCATTGGATGCTCATTACTATATACCATTGTGATCAAAATGATACAAAAATGTTTGGTCTTTTGTTAAGAGCTTCAAGAACACAACCAAGTCATTGGTTCCAATGCTCATTTTCAGTGACTCTCCGTATGTCAGCTCCATCGGCGAACCCGATTTGCTCATAGCTCAATTTGCTGCTAACTCGACACTTACGATAGCATTTTGGCTCCTATTTTTCGAACTTGCTCGGTTGCAAGAGTCCTTAAAGATTTCAATATACATGATTCCGCTGGTCCAGATGGTATCCCCGCCGATATTCTGAGGAGGTGATCCGCAACCCTTCCAATTTTCATTCAAATGCACTAACGTCCCTTCTTTCCAAGGTCATGTAAAGGTTGATTAACTGTCAACTGATGAAATATCATGAACAAAGCTTCTTAATTACTACGGCTTTCGTAGCAAAGGTCCACTAGTGAGTGATATTATGGCATTTCTCATTGAAAAGTTGAACTAATATTTACACTGTTTCTTAAAAAGTGAGATTATTACGCTTGATATTTCTAAAGCATTTGATAGAAATTGAAATAGAACTGTCTTATAGAAAATGCGTGTTTTTGGTATGGATGGGTCCATGGGTCTCTTCTTTGTTGGATTAGAAACTACCTTTCGAACCGTTCAATACAAGCTGTGCTATATGGTTTCAAGCCTGATACTCACCTTATAAATGCTGGTGTGCCTCAGGGCTCCGTTTTGTCTAAAACTCTCATTCTTAACTTATAATCCTCTTAACTGTTTTGCTGATGGCTCAACCCTGCATCTCATCACGGCACTACGAGCAGCTAAAAAACCGAAAAACTCTAAGGGTTCAAAACAGCAGAGCCCTTAGACTGATTGTATTATCGATTGATTCTCTTGTGCATCGTCCATGCTCTAGTGAAATAGCTAATTAATAAGGAATTTCATTCCTCCCCTGAATCAATTTAACCGCCACATCCGCCACGAAAGGAATACTCATCATCTTACCTTGAGCGCAACTTCTGACGTGCAGTAAAGTACGTGGAAATGTGGAATGCTTTAAGATTCTGTATTTTGTCTGCATTACGATTCACAAAAGTTCAAAGGCAATGTGGAACAGTATCTCCTATTAAATCCTCTCCTATTTTCCTAAATGCTCGCACTGAGTCTTTACTTCTTCTGCTTTTCATTTCCGGCGTTACGAGTAGTGATCTTGAAGCGATCACAACTCTCCCACTTTTCTGCTTCACACTAGTGATCCGCCTGTGGGGTACGCCGCGTTGACCTCAGAAAGCGTCGGCAAGCCTCCCGGTTTTGGATTGTTCCATGTCTGAGGCCAACCAAATGCTGCTGTTTTTGCATTTGCTTGTACCAGGAGTGTTTTGGCCTGCCTTTTCTTTTTCGTCGCGAATTTGTTGAAACGTTGTATGATATTGCCTTTTGGACGGGGTTCTGCGGATCTCTCCTTTGAACATGACAATACCAACTGAGCCGGTCGTGCTGAATTTTGTCCAAGATGGTACTTTCCACATGAAGGCTTCCACGGATCTTAGTACTTCTAATTCGATCTAGCTTTGTTACTCCTGCTGTCATCCGAAGCATCTTCATTTCGGCTGCCGTCAATTTGCTCTCATACTTTTTGTACATTGTCCAACATTGTGAACCGTATGTCAGAGCTGGACGGACAACTGCTGTGTAGAGTCTTCCCTACAGCTTAGGGGGCATTTTTCGATTACAGAAGATGACGGAGTTTTCTCGCCACTTCATCCACCCTACGCTTACTCGATGATTGATGTCGTCATCACAAGTTGCTTCACTATTGATAATAGTTCCCAGATATTTAAACTTTTCACACTTGGGAAGCACATTTCCATTCAAATAAATGTCTGGAATAGGCTTGTCTGGATCAGAAAAATGGCAGCACAGGTATTTAGTCTTTTTAGCTCTAATACGGTACCCATTTCCTTCCAGAACATCAATCCAAACTTCAAGTGCTCGTTGCGAGGATGTAGGATCCTTGCTTATGATGGCTCCATCGTCAGCAAAGAATAATTGTTGTACTTTACTGTCCGTTACTTTTCCTTCGAGCAAATAATCCAGAACAGCAATAAAGAGCAGTGGACTCAAGACACTTCCCTGATGTACAGCTACTGTTATTTGGAACTCTTCGGTGACTCCAGCTGGGCATCTCACTTTTGTAAATGCTCCCTCGTACATGTCCATAATTATTCGTACATAGGCTTCAGGAACTCCTCGGTGTCTGAAGGCCACCCATATCAGATCTCGTGGTTGTCGATCGAATGCTTTTTCGAAGTCAACCAACACAATATGCCAATCCTCTAAGGCATCTCGGTGTTTTTCCATAATGATCCTTATACTTTGGATTGCGTCTGTAGTCGACTTACCCGCGACAAACCCGCATTGGTCATCAGACAGCCTTATTATTTTCCGCAGCCGGCTATCTAAAACCCGCTCAACGATCTTCATAGTGTGGGACATCAACTTGATCGAACGATAGTTGTCACAGCTTTTGGTATCTCCCTTTCCCTTGTACATTGGAAGAAGCAAACTTTCCCTCCATTGATTAGGCAAACTGTCACCTCTTATAAGTTTGGAGATGAGAATCGTGAGCCATCTCAACCCGATGTCTCCCATATTTTTCCAAAACTCATATGGTACTTCGTCTGGCCCAATCGCTTTGCCTTTTTTGGAGTTCTTAACTGTCTCCTTAACTTCTTCGACTGTGACGTCGGATACTTCCGTAAAGTTAGGTGCAACTGTTGGAAAGTGGCGCCGAGGAAACTGATCATTCAAAAGATCATCACAATACTGTCGCCACCTGTGAAGAATTTTGTCGTCATCCACAAGTAGCAGCTCTTGAGCATCATTTATGAACTTCGGCGAACAAATCTCCTGCGCATTTCTCCTTCTCTGAGCGGCTATTTTGAAAATGGTTGCTCCCTTATTCAAGTTGCTTCGTCTTAGCTCTTGGATTGCCTGATTTGCTTCAGCAGCTGGGGCAGAACACTCTTCCAGCTCTCGATACAGGCCCTCCGTGCTTTTTGCTTGAAGTTGGGTGCACTTTTTCTTCGCTTCTTTTCTGCAGCTCTTGTATTCCATTTTGAAACGCGCTTTTTCATTTGTATTTCTTGAGGGGCACTTCGAAAAAGCTTGGAAAGCTGCTTTCTTCTTTCTAATCACTGCGTTAGCTTCATCATCCCACTGCCAGCTTTCTTTAGCTTGTTGGTGGTGTCCTTTTGAGACTCCTTACAGTGATTTGGCTCTCTCTAAGCAGGTTCGTTGTAGGCGATCCCACATATTTTGTGCCGTGATTGCATTTGAAATTGCGTCGATGGTATTACACAGCTGACTTTGCATAAATACGAAATGAATTGCTTTCCTTTGGTTTTCTCCAGATTGTACCACTTGATTCTCCTAGGAGACTTTGTTTGTTTGACTTCCTTCACCGCATCCGTAAAAAATTCTGTTAAAAGAAGACGGTGTTGTTGAGCGGCAGCTTCTCCTAGTATCTCTTTGCAGTCTTTCACCCGAGATTTCATGTAATTGGTTACCAAATGTTAATCAATCTGAGTTTCATTTCCTCCACTGCTGTAAGTGATAAGGTGTCGGTCTTGTTTGATGAACATGGTATTTAGTACGATTAGACCTTATGACTTGCACATATTTAGAATATCTTCACCAGGAGTGTTCCTGGTGCCGAATCCCAAACCTCCATGGTAGTCTTCACAATCCTCGTTTGTCTTCCCGACATGTCCATTCAAATCTCCTCCAACAAACAAATACTCTTCTTTTCGGATGTTCTTAAGTAGGTTATGAAAATCAAGCCAGAATGCATCTTTTTCCTTCTGCTCACACCCTATTTGGGGAGCATATGCACTGATTATATTCCAGACCTTTCCTTCCATCACCAATTTAAATTTAAACGGTCACTGGACTTCAAAATGGTCAACACGCTGTTACATAAACTTTGGTCAAGGATGATACCGACTCCGTTCCTACCTTGTTCTGTTCCATAGTTGAACATCTTGTAAGCCTTGGTCTTTGCATCTAAGAAACGGGCTTTGTTTGCTGTGTTTCGCCATTTCGTTTCCTGAACACACAAGATGTCCACTCGCCTCCTTCTCATCATCTCTTCGAGTTCGAGACTTCTACCAGTCATACTTCCAACGTTCCAACTCGCGACTCTAAATTTTCGTCCAACGCGTCGCATTACTATGCTAGCCCCCGGAATCTATCTATCTATGTTTGCAAGTACTTCCATAATGCTCAAAATTTTTCAAAAATTTTCCTTTCATCCTTTTCGACACATGCATGCTCCGTTTAATGAGTCTGATTTCCCTTTTACTACACCGGTGATATCCAGTCGTGTAAACCCCGGAATCTGCATGCATACTTGGGGAGAGTTTTTAGGTGGTATGTGTGTCGCTAGACTCACTTTGATGTTAGTCGTCAAGATATGATTGTTCCTTTAGTCGCCTTTTACGACAAGCGGGGAGGCGCTGCAGTGCTATTCTTACCCGACACTGCACGGGGAGCACTGAGTCTTTACTTATTATGTGTATATGGGTGATTCTTATATAACTGTGATTTTTTATGTCTTGTACTGAATTTATTGTTTGGCATGTTTTTTTTTATTAAAAAGTGATAATTGTGGCATGTCTGAATCTCGTTTTCGAACTAAATACATAAATTTCTATAAATAGTCATATTATAATCTAAAGTTTTGCTTTTATAACTAAAACCTATTGTACATTTCATCAAATTATGCTGCAATTGTATCCCAATATTGACTAGTAGAAAGAAATAATGGTCATTGGTTCATGTCCTGGAACTATCTTCAATTTTCAAATTTAAGATATTTCCCGCTTAAGCGCCATCTTTATTCAGTTTCTGTCGCTCGCTCTAGTGGCATTCTGAAGAATGACTACTTGTGTACAATTCATAGCTGTGTCATTGAATAACTATATATAGAAGTGACACCGGAGAAAATCGCCACAAGGAGTTCTTATGTCGCTAGTGTCGTCGGAGTCGGAGCTAGTTAATTCACCAACCTTTTTTCAAATTTAGTCCCAAAGGATATTTTTTATTATTGTTTATTACTGTTTCGTTGGTTACCGATGAGGCTGTTAAGATTAAAAATGGTTTTAAAGTGATGATAAGAACTGAGTCATTGAATAATTTCATTGAATAAATGCAATTATTCAATGACTGAGTTTATGAATTTGTATATAAGAAGTATCTAGTTAAGTAGATTATTTCTTTTTTCCGGTGATGTTAAGTTGTATACCGTCATACTCAACTTTTAAAAGTAATTTGTTGGGTAGATTGGTAGATATGTAATTATGTAGTTTATATATATGGGTACTTCATGTAAATACGGTTCCCTCAGTTTGAAAGTTCTCATTAAAAAAGGTCGTAAATGTTCAATTATTTATTAATAAAAATTAAGTCAACAAAAACTACCTTGACAAAGTTTTTTACTATCACAGATTATGTACATATAATTTAGAGATTGTTGTCGCTTCTCAATACCATTTTCAGAAATATATCCCTTGAGGGACATATTTTAAAACCTAAACTGCCAAATTAGACTTATTTCAAAATAGTTTGTGTATGAAATAAGCAAAGCAGAGACAAAAACATAAACAATAATAAATAGTGTGACTATTGCTAAGTAACAATCTTCTTATGCCGAGTTTGAGAAAGTTGTTTAATTCGGGTGTCAGCTTCTATATATAGTTATTCAATGGCTGTGTGGCTGTTTTTAGACTCGATGTTAAAACAGAAATAACTTGTTGTGTTTCTTAAAAGGTGTATTAATATTCACGAGTGTTAATACAATGTTTAGGTAAGTTATCTATCAATCTATATAACTGTCTATCTATCTATCTATATCTATCTTTCTTTATATATATAAAATTTCCCTGTCACAATGTTAGTTACCGTACTCCTCCGAAACGGCTTTACCTATTTTTACCATATTTTATATGCGTATTCAGTAGGTCTGAGAATCGGCTACTAATCATTTTCCATACCCCTAAGTGATAAGGGCCATCTACCCTTAACATTGTTTATTTAATTTACACTGTGACACGAGAATTTTATATATTAGATTTTACAGTCTCAGTGTAAATGTCATATTTATCAATTTAATTTGTTTGAAAACAAATTCTGAAATCACAATTTTTGCTCAGAGAATTCATTGCGATAATAGTGTAAGTTATTCGCCTCTGCTAAGCAAGACATACAATGCTCATATTAATGTTGAGTTTTGCAGTTTTGTGAAGAGCATCAAATATTTTTGCAGGTATGTCCATAAAGGCAGTGATATGGCTGTGTTTAGATTAGAAAATACTAATGTAAATGCTCCTCCAATGAATAAAAACGATGAAATTACGCGCTCTACCAAATGGTCGGTACATCAGCTCCAATGAAGCTGCTTGGCGTATCTTCGTTTTTCCAATCCATGAACGGGATCCCTCAGTTGTTCAGTTAGCCGTCCATCTCGAAAACGGTCAGCGTGTATTTTTACGAACGAGACAGTGATTGATCGTGCTACAAATCCACCTAAAACTACACTCACTGCATTTTTTGAATTGTGTAATAGTACGGATGATTTTGGTGCCTTTGCAAAAACATTACTCTTTTCACAAGTACCACGCTATTTCACATGGGCTCAAACAAAAAAAATGGATGCCCCGCAAGCAAGGCTCACCAGTTGATGCATGTCTCAATTTATTTAAATCGAACGCTTTTGGGCGATTATTTACAGTCAATCCAAGACACACTGGGTAGTTTTATCTTCGACTGTTGTTGGTTAATGTTACTGGCCCATTATCATTTCAAGATATACGTAAAGTCAATGGGCAACAGTATCCAACATATAAAGACGCATGCCTCGCACTCGGCTTGCTGGAAGACGATAACCAGTGGAAGCTTGCTGAAGCTGCATTGAACTGTACAGCAATACAAAGTCGTCTACTATTTGCTAAAGTGTTGACTACAAGTTTCCCAGCTCGAGCAAACATATTGTGGAATAATCACAAAGATTCAATGACTGATGATAAATTGCATCAACATCGTACACGGTGCAACGATCTAATGATAAAATTCAGCGACGCTAAGTACAATGAAGCATTGATTGCTATTGAGGATCCTTGCATTGTCATTACCAAGTTATCACTCACTCATTTCGGTATAAATTCGCCAAATCGACCTGCATCTGATTTATTTGACACTGAAATGAATCATTAACTGCAGTACAACACTGTAGAAATGGCAGCGATTGTTACTCGCAATGTCCCACTAATGAATGACGAACAAAGAACCATTTATGACCGCATTTTACTCGCTGAAACTGCGAGGAAAAGGTGGGTTCTCCTTTTTTGATGCACCGGGTGGAACTGACAAAATATTCCTCATTTCACTAATTCTTGCTGAAATACGATCAAATAATGGCATTGCATTGGCCGTTGCATCATGGGGCATTGCGGCAACTTTATTGGATGGAGGGAGAACAGCTCATTCAGTATTAAAGCTGCCACTAAATATTCAAAATAACCCCGACGCAGTGTGTAACATTAAAAAAAAAATCGTTCATGGCCACCGTGCTGAAACAGTGTAAAATTATCATCTGGGATGAATTTACTATGGCACACAAACATTCAATTGAGGCGTTGAACAGGACATTGAAAGATATTAAAAACAACGACAAACTATTTGCCGGCACTCTGTTGGTGCATTCAGGTGATTTCAGACAAACACTTTCCGTCATTCAACGTTCAACATACGCTGATGAGATCAACGCTTGCTTAAAATCATCTTCATTGTGGCGTGATGTTGAAAAAGCAAATATGCGCGTTCAAATGTTTCAAGATCCATTCGCTGAAACATTCTCAAAACAACTCTTAGATATCGGTAATGGAAAAGATGAAACTGGATACGTAAGATTACGGACCGATTTCTGCACAATCGCTGAATCGTAAAATACTCTCATTGAACAAATATTTCCCGATGTACACACACAGTACATAAATCATAAGTGGCTTGCTGAAAGAGCTATTTTAGCAGCAAAAAATGCAGGCGTCGACAATTTAAATTGAAGATACAACAGTTGTTGCCAGGGAACTTGGCATCATGCAAATCTATTGATACAGTTTGAGATGCCAGTGAAGCTGTCAAATTTTCCCACAGATTTTTTGAACTCATTGGATTTGCCAGGCATGCCACCGCATAATTTGCAATTGAAGGTTGGATCTCCAATTATCTTACTTCGTAATTTAAACCCGCCACTGCTGTGCAACGGTATACGCGATTAGTCATTCGAAAATTGATGAAAAACGTTATCGAAGCCAGCATTTTAAATGGCAAATTCAAAGGTGAAAATATACTAATACCACGGATTCCTATCATACCTACAGATGTGCCAATTCAATTCAAACGAATTCTGTTTCCGATTTGATTGACATTTGCAATGACAATGCCCATTTCACGCATATACCACATACTTATACCATTATAATAAGTAAGTTACTTTTTGTCTACACTAGAATTTATCTAGAAACTAGAAATAATTTATAAGGCAAAACAACGTTTGCCGGGTCAGCTAGTCTATATATATAAAAATGAATTGCTGTTCGTTAGTCTGGCTATAACTCGAGAACGGATGAACGGATTTATCTTATCTTGGTCTTGAAATGTTCGTGGAGGTCTAGGGAAGGTTTAAAAGGAAAGTTTATATAAAAAAATGGAATTGGAATAAAGTAAAAGTAACAATTTCTTTAATCTTAACTATAATGAATTAAAAATTAAATTAAAACAATGTTTTTGTTTTAGTTTTGACAGTATGAAATGAAAAAAATAAATAATAAATAATATGATCATAAGATTGTTTGTTTTTAAGAATTTTTTAAATCAAATTTTTGACTGGTATGGTAACACAATAATTTAAAATCTCACTAGCTGAACCCCCCCCCCCCCCCCCCCTGCGTAGCTTTACTGATAGATATACCCACTCCCGAGTTTTAGTAAGACTAACAATTCCAGGGAGAAAAAGATCGGACCTAGGTCATAGAAGTAAATCAAATGAGCGAAGGGAAACCTAACGTGATAACCGCACTGATGACCAGCGGGATACATATAACGAAAATAGTCGTATAAGTATATCACAAATACGTTCTATAGTGAGCTGAAATGAAGTGCCCATCAGACACAACAACTGCGAGCACAACAAAATAAAGTTGAGCGTAGTGCTCCCGTGATTCTCGAACTTGCAGCATTCTATTTTGATCTGCAATTGGACAATAAATCGCTGACTATAATTATTTATTCCTAATTTATTGCGCGATTTACATAACCTTAAAAGTACTCGGGAACGGCAACGTTAACGAGAGCTAAGTGCTTGAATTGAAGAGGCACCAAAACTATTAATTCAATTTGAATGAAATTTGTAACCCAAAAATGGCCTAGAATCAGAGGAGTAATAAAGGCTAGATTTCCTTTTCATATTCCCTCGGGAACGGAAACATAACCGGGAACTTGAAAAATACTAGACTGGTTCCAAAAATTCTTTCGCTGTTGCAGTGCTTCATTGCCCCTAAGTACCATGGACTTCATTTCATCCCTAAATTCCCACAAGAAAGGGATTGGGAACGGAAACGGGAATTCAAAAACCACTGGAACGATATCAAATTCTTGCCGCTAATACAATACGACGATATCCCCAAATAGCTTCAACAATATTTTATACCCATATTCCCACGAGGACGGGGCGGGAAAAAAACATGGGGGAACTTGGAAAGTTCTGAATCGATCCAAAAAATTCTTTCACTATTAGAGTGCTTCATTCTCCCTGAGTAATATAGACTATATTTCATCACCATTTTCCCACAAAAAGAGGAAAGGGAACGGGAACGGTAACGGGAATTCAAAAACCACTGTTCTGATTTCAATACGGTTTTCACTACTACAATACGGTGTTATTCCCAAGTTACATAGCCTATTACTCATTCCCATACGGGTACGGAATGGGAACTGGAACAAATCAGGGAACTTGGACAGTAGGTACTAGACCGATTCTAAAAATTCTGTCATCGTTAGAGTGCTCAAATTCCCCTGGCCCTGAGTAACATAGACTATATTTCATCCCCACGCTGCCATTAGAATGGAAACTTGAAAACAACTTTTCCTTTCAATTTGATCAACATAGGGCCAGAGCTACGCCGCGCCGAATAATTATTTAATTTCACGTGTGAGTTCAAAATTGTTTGGCCAATCATTTTAATTACGTGTGAGAAATTAAGTTAGGTTAATTATTATACATCCACGGTGCTGACATTTGTCAGTACCGTGGATGTCAGTAACATGGTAAACAAAACAAATAATATTTCAATGAATATTTCCTTGACGTTTTAATTCATTTTCATGTTTAATTGATCTAGTGTTAAAAAATTTATATTTAAATATGTTAAAAACTTCAATAAATTTCAATATTTAACTAATGTTAAACTTTGTTTTATTCTAAGACTATTATAAGAATTGTTATTTTAATTCTACTGTTAATAAATTTTAAAGATTGTTAGAATCAAGAAAGAAAATATCGTAAATGTCTCTGTATAATTATTAAAATCCTAAATTTTATCATTTGCTTTATTATTTTAAGAGATTTAGCCAAATATTCTGAATATTTCATTTCAATGTCAGTACCGTGGTAGTGAAATTTCTAATTTTTGTTCTACCTTCTTTTCTATTGCAGTTGCAGTAGAGCTACGTTACAGGCTTAATTTTGAGCATAATAAAAGACCAAAAGTACCCAGATCACAAGTTTTAAGGCATTTTTGATTTTAAAGATTTTGAGTTGTAAAAATCACAGATGTTTAAGAAACACCCATATAAATATTTAAAAAAAAACCACCGGAAGCTTTTTAAATAAACATTACAGCAGCAATTCAAATTACTCTACTTAGGTCCTCATTCTACAACTTTAACAATGCTTTGTCTGAGTGAATTTAAAATCAATACAACCTAGGTGTGTGCGTACCATTAGGACAACAAAAGGAGATCCTTTGGTTTCTGGAAATCATTCAGGATTCAGCAAAATTCTGATTGATATGCTAGCTCCCTCCGCCAGAATTGGCAATGCGAAACAAATCGAATTGATGGTTATACTCCAACAGCTCCCATCTCCTAACGAAAACCTATCGCTGTATTGGTTACTGCTTTGCATCGACACATCCGTTCGCACAACATAGAGTGTCAACAAAAATCAAATTCGTGGGAAAATGGAAATTCGAGATCTGATTGTGCAATGAATGCGTGTTGCAATTGGAAATAACTTAGGTACATAAATAATTTTCATTTTACGATCCGGAAAATTTTGTTTGCACGTTACATAAGCCCCGGGGCAGACACAACGTATAACTTGTTGTTGTGAAGGTATTACAAAAAAAAAAGTCTACATACATACATTTTCTTCAGCATAGTCCTTTCCCATGATAAGGCGACGAAGGACTCTTTCAATGCACTTAATTAATAGACAAAGTGCAAAAGCCCAAAATGGTGTTCGTAGTTTTGAATCAGAATTTATTCAGTGTTTTGAGAAATGTATTTTTACATTTGTAGGAAGTATTATTAATAACAAAACGCCATTCAGTAAGTAGGTTTCGCTATTTTGGCTGGGTAATTAATTCTTCTTTGATTACGTAAATATATTCTTTCTTTTTGATCTTAGCGCTTGTCATTGAAATGCAGATATCAAAATTTTCTAGCATAACGAATAAACATACTATTTGGTAATCTCAAATGTCAATAGTGAAACTGTTTTTTTTTTCTGAAATCAGACCTGTAAAATATCAAACGCATTTATACAATGCAGGCTCAAAATGTACTGCACTGCCAAGATAAAAATATTTTGCTATGGTTAAATAAATAAATAGGGTGGCGCAACAGAGCGAGGAGCCCTTGGAAGCCCTAGCACATTTCTCACAACCATGTCTTGTGAGGGAATGGAGGGGACCTACAATTTTCTGCTGGTTCCCAACGGCTAATTGAGAAAGCGCTTTTGATGGCAATGAATTTACTAACGGAGGACTTGCCAATTCCTCGCGAAAGGCGATACCCGTTGTAAAATCATTTTTGCCTCTGCTGGGGATTCGAACCTCGAACCCCTATGTTAGCAGGTGGATATGCTAACCATCACACCACGGGTACCACTTTTTGCTATAGTTGACTATTTTCAAAAGTTTGTTTGGAAAAACAAAAGTTAAAAATGCTATTTTTAAAACGTGATTCTTAATTGGCTTAAATGCTCTAGGTGAGGGCTATTTAAAATTTTTTAAACAGCCCTCAACTTCAAATTAATAACTCAATCATATTTATGTGTTTGTAAAAATATATGTCATGAATTTGAAAAATGTCTACTGAGAAATTCAGCAGAAAACTCACCAGTGAATTCATCAGAAGATTCAATGATGAGTTCTTTGGTGCATTCGCTGATAAATTCAGTAGTGACTTTACAGTTTACAGATGATGATTTGACTGGTGAATTCACAGGCGATATTACTTGTGATGAGCTCACAGGTTAACTGACTATTGTAGGTCACCAGTGAGTTAACCACGAATTCATCAGTGAAATCACAAGTGAACTCAAGCTCACTAGTGATTTCACCAGTGAGCTAAACTGTGAAGTTACAAATGATTTCTTTGCTGAAATCTCCAAAGAATTCATCACTGAAATCAGCAAATATTCCAGTGAATTCACCGATAAATTCATCATTAGCTTAACTTCTTGTTCTAGGTAGGGAGAACGGCAATCATCATCATCGTACAATGTGAATAATGCATTTTGCCTGAAAGCGGAATGAGTGTCTTCATCATAACCATAACCATTAAGCAGTCTATAGGAGTGTTTTTTTCCAGATACAGAGTAGCGACAGCTACTCTACTCTCTACTGGTCTTTACAGGCTTGAGCTCGGAGACTGCCATCCTGTCAAGACCTTTTTTCCTTTTGGTTAAACTTCCGAAACTCATTCCTCTAATGGCATCTCTCAATTTTTTTCAAACAATAGCTTCTCATGCTGCTTCTTTTCTTTTTGAGAATTCGGTGTTCTTCCCTTCGTTTCTTCTTTAAAAACTCGTTATACTGGTCAAAAGCAGCCCTTGTTCTGATATCTGATACAGGAACTCAACACAATGACCATTGGCCACAGTTAAAATATCTAGCTCTAGATCGTTAAGGATGGAGACAATCAGATGGTGCGTCATTCGGTGTGGCATAATATAGTGAAGCCTTCTGCTCAGCGTAACCAGTTTTTCTTCGTGAATCAAAGGAAAAACGGAAGAAAACAACTTGAACACGCCAATGTACGTTTTTAAGCTGCTCGATAGAGAAAGACTTACTTCACTTCGTCCTTGCTTAAAAGTGTCCATGTATTTGTTTATTGACTCTCGCTACCATCTTTACCACTTCGCAACAATAATTCAATGCACATCTAAAATGTTCTTTAACCCTAGTTTACGGCACGAAGAATAATGCAATAACCAAACTTGGGGTTCGCGCGAGCCCCAAAATTTGTATTCACATCTAATTTGGGATACTATCAATGGGCATCAATTCTTCGAGCCGTGATGAATTGTACACGTTTTGAACATCTGAATATCTTCCTCCGTTTCGACGATTCAATTGGCCGCTGAGCTCAATTATCAGCCAGGACAAACACTCTCCAGCCTGTTGAAATACTTTTGAACGAATTGAATTGACCGTACCAGATCAGATCAGTACTGTCCATTTCATTCATTTTTGGATTTTTGCAGAGAATGGCATTGGTATCTTATGTTCCAAAACCAATTATGTAAACAGGTCGTTTTATTACCAACACAACACAATCTTGCGAAGGCTATTTGAGGCTGTAATAACAAGCTGGAACCATAGTGGGGTTCGCACGAACCCCAAGTTTGGTTTGTGGGTTTTTTTCAGAAAAAATTCCAGAAAATTATCTTAAATCGCTATGGTGAAAATACGATGAAAAACGTAAAGAAAAATGAAATTCGTTCACTGACTTTTCATCCCAGGTCGAAAATATGATAAAGAAAAAAGTTATAAGCATTCAAACTTGCGTTGGGGTTCGCGCGAACCCCAAAACGTAAACTAGGGTTAAGAAAAAACTTTTATGAAGGATCAAAACCTAAGAGATACAAAATATTCCAGCAAATATGCAGTCGTTTAAATAGAACGTCAAACGTATAATCCAATAGTAATACCTACTTCCATTCTACTTATACGTTTTTTCATCTGTTCTACATTCTTGGAAATTGTTTTGTCCATTTGCTCAGTTGCTTATTACTCCTCATTTTCTGAAAAATACTTATGGCTACAATTCAGCTGCAGATTAATATTCCACAAATCGTTAGAAACAGCTATTGCTCCTGACATCCAATTTTGTGAAATTTACTCAGCCCTTTGAGATACAGTTTTATTTTGTTGTTGTGGTGTACGTATAGTACATATTATAATAATAAGTTTATGAGTGCAGTTTTCAACATTTCTTCAAATCAATAAATTTGCTGGTAGTCAAATCAGTATTTTTAGCTTTTGAATTTTTTTAACAAACTGTCTTTCATCAATGAATGGGAAAATGTGTAAGCTGAAGCACTCCGCAGTGATTTCCTTCACAATCTCAGACAGCGTTTTTAGTGTCATTCTTAGATTGAAAACTTTCGTTCAGAAACTTTGAACCAGAAAACGAAATCCTACAAAAAGTGCCAAATATAATGTTTTGTAGCTTTCTACTCTTACATTCATACCTATAGCATTGAATCGAGGGAAAATTACTAATTGAGAAAAAACATTGTTTGTTTTCTTCTGCCTGCTCTTCTTTCCGTTCCCCAAGTTACCATTTTTAAAACTTCCAAGCTTCCTCGGTTATTACTCAACTGAAGTTCAAAGAAAGTAGGGCTCTCATAACGTCATAACCCACAAACAAATGGTCAATGAGATGTTCCTCTTATAAAATTTGTTGGAGGGTTAATAGAAATAATAATAATAACAGATATAAATATATGTACATACATTAGGGTGGTCCTTATTTATGGTTTGTCCGAATTTTTTTTCACAATAGTCTTAAATCGGTTCTAAATCAATTATAAGAAATTCATGCCAAGTTATAGCTCTTAATTTTAATTTTAATTTTACGAAAATTTGCTATGAGAATTATTATTGGTCGACATGATCTGTTCATTATTTCTTAAAAAAAAAAAATTCAAAAAATCAGCAGAACTTTTCCCGTGTTATTCCCATTTAAAACTTTGGCTGTCGGGGGGTCGGGTTAAAATTAAAATTAAGAGCTATAACTTGGCATGATTTTTTTTTCAATAGATTTAGAACCGATTTAGGACTATCGTGTAAAAAAATTCGGACAAAACCCTAAATAAGGACCACCCTAATGTACTATATGCAATGGTTACCAGCCTACTTACTCGACGATTTTATTTTTCTACATCAATTTCGAACGCAATTCTTAAAGAATCGGAGCAAATTTAATTTGGCTTTTTTCTTGTTCCTTACTAAAAATAAGTCTGTCCATCCGTTTAGGCTCAAGCTTAAGTTGAGTTTTGTAGATAGACTAAAGAAAGAGTCAAACTTTTGATGTTTTGATAAACACAGACGATTTCAAGATCTGAGATGAATTCTAAAATATTTTACTTTGATGTCATGGGCATCAAGATGATGATAAAATATAGAGATGAAAATGGATATAATTTTGGTATTTGAATTATACTACCATTCTTAAACAGTGATTCACCAGTAGACTCTTGAGGAAGATTCAGTTGAAGAGAATTATTATTTGAAAAGAGCAACGCTGTGCTATTACGCAAAAGATGCTCTTTTTGGTACTTCTTGAGGTCGCAATCTACTTCTATGCACCGAATTCAGGTATGTTAAATTTTTTTAACCCGAATTTCAAAATTATATAAAACCAAAGTCATGATTGTATTTAAATCTTGTCGATTGTAAGGGTCCGAGTTCGAAGTAAAGGACAAGATGAAGTTTTTAGTTAAAGCTTTTTATTACAACAGCTATTTTTTACAAAGTTCTAAGTGCGTAATAATGTATTCGTTTTAGCCGTGCACCAAATTTTTTACTCTCTGTTGGAATAGGATTAGACTGACTTTTGCCTAATTTCGGTGAATTTCGTGATAGTTTTCAGTAAAGAAACACACCACATAAGTTGTTTACCAATATTTATACGGAACTGTACCATCGTGCGATCAATGAATTGCACAATACACCACATGATAGATACATTCAGTTAGTACTAAAAAACTACATAAGCGAGTACAAGTATAAGGATCTAGTAGGTTGAAGGATAGTAATTCGTCATATCCAAGAGAGTAAATTATGTTCCTTACAAAATTCAGTGTCTGCCTAAAACTGTGCAAGCAATCAAAAATTTTTTTCAGAATTAAATTCTATTTGAAATGTGGAAACGTCTTGCGTCCTCTGTTTACTATCACAGTTTTTGACTATTGGCTGGAAGATAAAGTTACAGAATACCAAGGTTCATCGTTTTCTCAATCGGGCCAGCGGATTTGCCTGCAGACCCATAAATGGATAGACAAACATACAGACAGACAGAACTACAGGACCCACTTTTGTGTATTCTCTATCATCTTAATGTCATATTTAATTGTTATCTCAAAAAATTTCTCGAAAAATTTTTTATTGAAGACTAGCTTAGGCGCCTGATTTTGCTCGGGTCTGCAGTTTTAAGGTTCCCGTCCTCGTTTTTCCTCTTCCGTGAGAATTTGGGGATGAAATATAATCTTTCTTACATTAGGATACCACATGGTGGTCTAATTTTCCGTTCCCAACCCCGTTCCTGTAGGAATATGGGGATCAAACCTTGATCTCTGGACTAAACTATGTCTACTTTGAAGATTTCATAAAAATCCGTTGTGTGGTTTAGGAGTCTACACCGGCCATACATACATACATCCTATTTTATATATAAAGAAGATAGAAGATAGATAGATAGATAGATAGTATCCTGTAGTCGCAAGTAAAAATAAAGAAAATACTTGACTGTGCTAATGGCAAGTCTTAACGAATTTCGATTCAAAGCTACGGCTAAAGTACCTACAGAATAAAAATTTTAAGATGTCTGGTCAGACGAAATCTTGGACGAAAAGAAAACGTCATTTCCCCAGATGATTAAGAGATATTTCTCAGGCCGTAACTCGTCGCAATCAATTCTCACCAAAGAATCTAGCAATTTAGAAAGCCGCAAAACTTTTTGAGAAAAATAAATTGAAAAAATTGTTTGCCAGCATTTAGAGGAAGCCTCACCATGTGGTACTTAAGCTACACATTGGAGTACAATACGTTCCAACCAACTCATGAGGACTACTCAAAGAAAACAGTCGACCGTTATTAAGCTTCTTTAAAACTATTTTATCACTCTTGACAGTATTGGAATATGTGGGCATAAAACCTTAGACTTATTCTCAAAATTAATTCTTCTTGTTCGTTTGACTCCTGGTCAAACAGTTATAGATAGATAGATAGATAGATAGATAGATAAATAGATAGTTGTTTTTATTTGATTACATTTATAATTCTTGATTACATAGTTTACAAAAAAAAAAAACAAAAACACAGTTATATAAAATAATTTAATATCTTTTTATAATTAATTTCTTTATTTTTCAATAGTATAAATAGCTTCTTCTATGAGGAGGTTACACGTTCTTCAATTGGCTCTCACGAAAGAACTGCCTGAAAGCTCTCCTGAACGAAAAACCACACATCAACGGTACGGTTATGATCAAAGCTTATCACTAGTTAATTTTGTGGTGTGGTTGTTCAAAATGATTTTTTTAGTAGAACGGGATTATGACTTGCAGAATCAAAGATTATAATTCAAACAGCATCCACACTCAATAGTAGGGTGACCAGCGTATCATAACTATCCTCCTTCTTAAACGAAGACGTCCTCGGCTTCATCCAATTGGCCATTGATTGAATTTATACATATTGTTATTTTTGCAAAAGGATTACATCAACGATTAACAAAATCTTAATAAAGCTGCACATATGTTCACAAAACTGTAATGAAAAATTGACTTTAACATATAATATACGTCAAAAATTAATTTGTATGTTAAAGGAAGTATAACTCCTTTTGGCTTCTATTTGAATTTTCTTGATTACAAGATCACTATATAAAGAGAGAAAACAAAACAAGCATTCTGTTGCAAGACTTTCAACATCATCCAATTTTTAAGGAAACTCTCTTAAATTTTCTTTGTGAACCTTCCCGTTGTCTATTAAAACTGTAGATCCCAGGTCTCTCTGAATAACTTTTCAATAAATAGTGGTCTAAATTTATTACCAATTCGCTTATTTGTTCGAACAAAAACCTTTTCTCCTGGCTTAAACGCTCGCGTTTGCCTATGTTGATTATGATACTTCAAATTCTTACTTTGCGTTTCGTCTATCTTGGCCTTTATTTCATTTCTTAAGAGCAAGGGAATTGAATGGATAATATCCACTGGAGAGTAGTTGGTGACAGAATGAATTGTCCTATTATACTTAACAGTGGCAAGTAATAGGAGCTCAGTAGTATCATTGATGTTTTTTTCTAGTTTAACACACCGTGCTATTTCTGAAAGCCTTTCTACCTGTCCATTTGAGGTACTGTGAAAGGGTGGTGTATTAAACATGTCTATTTCAAAATGGTCCCTTAACAATCTAATGATCTAATGCTCTGTGAAACGAAAGATTTTTCGTTGTCGCAAATAATAGTTTTTGTATTTTTAAAAAAGTTAAGCATTTCTAAAATTGGTTCTTTGATGTCGACTATCGAACGCGATCTTATGGGTTTTACAATTGCAAATTTCGAAAACTTATCAACACAAGTTAAGAAGTGAGATCCTGCTGTTGAATAAATGTCAAGATGCAATATTTCACCACAATTGCTTGGAATAGGAGTTTTGGCTATTTCTGGTTTTGGTGGATGTCTTTGGTATTTAGCTATGTGACAAATCTTACAGTTTAAAACAATTTCTTTAAGCCTTTGTCTTATTCTAGGAAAATAGTACTCATTCAAAATTTGCTTCATATTTTCGCGCGCAGATCGGTGGGCGCGATTATGTTCGGTTGAAAGGATTTCCATTTGATCGTCAGGGTTAAAAATGTCAGTCACCATTTTAATAGTATGAACAAACTTAACCGAAGGAAACGACATTTTAAGTCTGTTCTGAATTTGAGCTAGAAGTGGTAGATCGCAAAATATGGCATTAACAACATTCGGATTTATAACTTCTTTCAATATAAGGAATAGGTTATCAAAGTTAGTAAATGTAATTGAGTGCCTTAATTGAATCTTGAACATTATTTTTGTTGTCTTCAGTTGTACCGACCCTTCATTTATTATCAGTTGGTTTCTGAAGCAATTTAGAGGGTTAAGCACACTTATAATGGTTTGAGTCATAGAAGCTTCGCTGTGAACTGTAAATGAGCAAGAGTTTTGTTGTTCCTCTAAAGAATTAATGTTCTGTCTGGACAATGCATCAGCAACATAATTTTCCCTGCCTGGTTTGTAGTAGAAGGTTGGTGCGAATTCCTCAACAAACGCCCTCCACCTTTTAATTTTTGCATTCGGGCTTTTGTCTGAAATGGCATTATGTCAAGGGCTGGTGATCAGTGTATATATTTAGGAGATTGACGCCATATAAATAGTTACGCAGCTTCTGTAATGACCACACTATGGCCAAAAGCTCTCGCTCGTTGGTAGCGTAGTTTTCTTCCGTCGATGATAATGTTCGAGATATCATCGTTATCGGTCGCCCACCTTGCGAGAGAACAGCCCCAACCGCATGAGAGGAAGCGTCAGTTGTCAAATCAAAAGGTTTTTCAAAATCCGGATACAAAAGAAGCACATCTTCCGAAGCCAAAATTTTTTTAATCCTTTCAAATGCTTGTCGTGCTGAGAAATCTAATTCTATCTTCATGTTCTTAGATTGACTCTTTCCTATATTGCTATTCTCACCTCGTAAGTAATTTGTCAGAGGTTTTGCAATCTGGGCATAGTCCTTAATGAAACGTCTGTATTATCCAGACAGTCCGAGAAAGGACCGCAAACTACGTAGTGTTCTAGGAATTTCGTAGCCTACAATGTCCTTAACTTTGTCTTGACATGTTTTTATTCCCTTACTGGACACCACAAACCCCAAAAATTCTATTTCGTCCCTGAAGAAATGAGACTTTGCTGGTTCTACTCGCATGTTGGCCTCAAACAATAAGTTTAAAATTTTTTCGATGTCTTTAAGGTGCTCTTTTTGGGTTTTGGAAAAAATTATTACATCGTCAATGTAAACATGGCAGCACTTACCAATTTCTGGTCTCAAAACATCGTCTATTGCCCTTTGAAAAAAGCTGGGGGCATTTTTTAGTCCAAATGGAAGCTTACAAAACTCATATTTTCCATTGTTTATGCTGAAAGCCGTTTTCTCCCTATCACGTTCACATAATTTAATTTGATGGAAGCCAGATTTCAGGTCCAATGTTGTGAAAAATGAAGCTTTCCCAAGATTAGCTAAAATTACAGCTGTGTTTTGAATAGGGTATTTGTCGCTGACTGTCTTTGAATTTAGCTTTCGAAAGTCAATCACGAGTCGCATCTTGCGCTTACCATTCTCATCTGTACCCTTTTTATCAACGATCCAGACTGGGTTGTTATAGGGAGAGCGTGATGGACGAATGATCTCATTTTTCAGTAAGTCTGCAATTTCAGTGTTTTCAAAATCAATTGCGGACATTGGGTAGGGATAAGCTTTTGAATAAATTGGCTCATTATCAGTAGTTCGAATTGCAGCAACAACTTTGGTGTTAAAGGGTAATTTTTCAGTCGAATTCGCAAATACTCTCGAATTCCGAGAAAGCTTCAAACAAAGCTCCTCATTTTTTTCTTTTGCATTAGTTTCGCACGGTAATGAAATGTTGTTTACGTCACTACAATAAAAGTACAGCAATCTTTCTTTACCTAGTTCGTAACTTAAGACCCCATCCACAAGGTCTAACTTTGCACCTATTTCGGTTAAGAAGTCAAAACCTATGATACCATCAAATGTCTTAAGATTTGGAAGTAGAAAAAATGTGGCATTTCTATTAAAAATATTTATAACACACTTAGACGTTATTTTGTCTGTCCCATGTGTATTGATTTTACAGAAAAAGGTTTCTCAATCTGTTTAATGCCTTTAAGAATATTGGAATGCTTTATATAATTCTTGGAGGTGCCTGTATCAATTAAAAGCCTTATTTTCTCTCCTGCCTTGGTTCGACCAACGTAGGGCAGAAGAGACTTTCCCCTAAAAAATTGATTTCATCTAAAGTTTCTGAAGCACCGTTGATTTCTTTATTTCCTAAATCGTCTTCCTCATCGTCTGAAACAAACAATTCCGTATCACAGTTATAATCCACGAACTCATTGTGGTTCACACCATATTTGCAGGTACACTTTTCATTTTCTTCGCTCAAGACTGGCCCAACTACTACCTGATTCAAATGAATGAATGCCTATGGCTAGCTGTAACTGGCCTATAGAGTGCAACATTGTGTGAACTACAATGATTTGAATTGCTTTTTTGTGTGGATCTTACTAGAAGTTCATTCCGGTTAACAAAAGAACTAGCAAATGTGTATCGTGCCTGATTAGCTTCTAGTTCTTGAGCAAGGGCAAGAGCGCTAGGCATGTCTGAAGGCTGCGACGAAAACAAGATATCACACATTGGCTTACGCAAACCAGATATAAATATTCGTAACGCATCCTGTCTATACTTTTCACTAAGGGATTCTATCAGGTTCTTGTTTTTATCATAGAGCATTATTGTTTTATTAATAATTAACGTTTGCTTCTTCTCAACTTCATCATAAAATTCTGCAATGGACAACTTACCTTGCCGCAGAGTGGACATTTCCTGTTCAATCAGATAAACGGGTCTTTTATCAGCATACGTGAAATCTAGACGAGAAATTATTGCTTTAAAATTGAGAACGGTATTAAAGGAAGATAAGACTTGATTTGCCGAACCAACAATTTTGTTTCTAATTATAGCTACCGCTTGGCAGTGCGTTGAACTTCCTTCATAACCCTCATACAATTTATAAGCAGCAAAGGCAGCTTGACGCCACGAAATGTACCGTATTTGCTCTCTTGAAAACTCAGGCAACGTTTTTACTAAATCTAATTTCTCTTCACAAACCCTACCAGCTTCAATATAAACTGGATGATGTACCTCAACGATGGAAGGTGTTTCAAGTGCTCTAAGTCGAGTTGTTAATTCTTCGATTGTGCTACTAATCTTGTCTGTCTTATCTGCTCGGTTGCCACATGAACAGCGGTTGCTATGATAGCATTTATTTGTGCATTGTCCATTTTAAAAATATAAAGAAGGAAAGCAAACAAAAATACTAAAGGAGTAATACTTTCACAAAAATAGAAAAGGAAATAATGAAAATGAGATCAACTATGATATAATAACTGTAATAAAGAGATAAGTTTTAACTGTTATAAATTATTCATGTGAACAAAAAATATGTAAGATTCTTATAAGAACAAGCTAATAACAGCTATGTTAGATGTTTTTGTTGGTTGTCTGACGCTGTGGGTACTATTTCGCAATTTTTTTTTTTTTTAGCTATTTTTTATATTATTGCATGCATTTTGTTTAGTTCATATATTTGTAAATGACGCCATTGGTTGCATTATTTTCAGCACTTTTAGTTCTTTCCCTAGGTAGTATGTATTTTAGTTTTTGTTTTTTTAATTTAGCTTTTCAATACTTTTCCTTAGTTTGTAAGTCTTTTTTTTTTATTCACCAATTGGGATATTTTATTTTTGTAGCTTTACTGATTTGATTGGAACCGGCCACAACTCTTTCGGCTTGGGCTTGCGGTACAATGACACGAACTTATCGACTCTTTTTTTTTACCGTTTTTGTTGCTTCGAAATTTCGAGAACTAGGCTTTTCATTCAATAAATATACTGGTCGATTTTTAAAGATCGCAACACTTAAATAAAGTAAGATTTCATTTGCATCCGGCCAAACGTGGGCACAGCGACACGATCTTATTGACTTTTATATAGTTTTTTACTTCGATTTTTCGAGAACTGAATTGTCATTTAAAAAAGTTAATGTTTTAAATGAATTTTTAAAGATCGCAACACTTTGATAAAGTTGGGCGCCAAATAATTTAATATCTTTTTATAATTAATTTCTTTATTTTTCAATAGTATAAATAGCTTCTTCTATGAGGAAGTTACACGTTCTTCAATTGGCTCTCACGAAAGAACTGCCTGAAAGCTCTCCTGAACGAAAAACCACACATCAACGCTCAACGGTACGGTTATGATCAAAGCTTATCACACTCAGAGATTTTGATTTTGAAATTCGGCTACGGTAATAAACAATTTAAAAACGACACCAAAATTCCAGCTATGGTATCCAAAGCAGAGTTATTGTACGCAAATTACGACCACCGCGACCCAACCAGAGCTGTCATCACTCTTTCCAAACTTGAAGCAACACATTCATTCAGCTGTTATTTTAAAGAAAGAAAATGAAGGTATATTACCAAATCGCAAGAGCTATCGTATCCGATTCATTTAGCAGTGGTAACGTCCACTTGAATACGATAGCCAATATGCGGATGTAGTAGTTTTATTTTGCTCACAGAACCTATGCAAGATGTATCGTACCTTACCAGAACTACGTGTGTGATAGCTCTCTAAGCAAAGAGTCATCATAGCTCCGTCTATGTTTTGTACGATAGCCAATATGAGGATATAGTAGCTCTACAAGATGTATCGTAGCTTACAATAACTCTGTTAGTGATAGCTCCAACCAAAGGGACATGATAGCTCCGTCTGCGTTTTGACGATAGCTAATATGAGGATATGGTAACTCTAGAATATGTATCATAGCTTATAATAACTTTGTTAGTGATAGCTCAAAGCAAAGCGACATCATAGCAAATTTGTGATTGTAATAGTGACTACCACTTTTGCAAAAAAGTTTCCCTACTCATTGTTAGATATACTCTACTCTGACGCTGAGTGCCGAGCCGATGCCGACAGTTCACATCACACAACGCACAGTAAAACACGTATTCAATTTCATTCAGAGTTCAGAGCAGATGCAGAATTGCAGAAGGAAAAGAGAAAAAAATTTTAACTCTCAACTTGTGTAAAACATCATCAATATCTGGTAATTTTTCTGAATTATTCTTCAGAAAGTTATTTTTATAACCTGAAAATAAGTAAAAAATCACCCAAAAAGAAGTGCATTTATTTAAATCGAAAAATTGTGCGTGTTGCAAAATGGTGGCAGTAGGCACCAAAAATAACTATGTAGTCATTTCTTCCATCATTGGAAGTAACTTAAAAGTCACGCCGCCGCGCCGGCCGCAGCAGTGGTTGTGGTGAGACAATAAAAAAATTGCTGTTACAAACAAGAGAAGAAAAAGAAAACGACGAAACAAATTTTTTAGCTACTAAGTTCTTTCTACTTTTTGGTGAAATTTTATATATATTGTGAAATAATCTGAACTATTCAATAGAAAATAAAGAAATAATTGTCCATACTCACGAAATATTTCGTAATAACTTGTGGAAATTATATCTAAGTACACGTCTTTGATAATTATTTCCACTTTTATCTATTTTTCACTCTTTTTCGTAGAAGCGTAAGTTTTTGTTTTACTTGGTGCATCTTTGGCTTCGACAACTCCTACAACGAGATAAATTACAGTACGTACCTACATTAACATTAGAAAAATGTTCCTTAATTGTTCCTTTGGCGGGAATGATGTTATTGCAAAAATTAAAAAAAAGGAAAAAGAATTTCAAGTCGAAGATTTTAAAGAAGCAGGTAAATATAAAATGTTTTCATCTTCTATAATTAAATAAAAACTAGAAAACAAAAACTAAATAGCTCTTATTTTCAAGTTAACTGAACCATGACATTCAAGTTTTCTGGACCAACTTGAACAGAAAGCAATTGCATTCCAGTTTAGTTCGTAACATTTTTATTCCATGGTTTAGTTTGCTTGAAAATATGAGCTGAACTTTTTATCTTTTGTTTTTTAATAACCCTGTACATACATTTATAAGAAAAATACAAATTTTTTTGTTAAAGTCTTTATTGATATTGAAAAATATACAGAATGTCCCACAGTTGGCTGGCTAAATTAAAAACCATGGGACCCTTTACTTTTAGGCATATTTACATTCATACTTTTGTTAAGTTATAATATCCCTGTGCTTACTTAAATTTCTTTTAAAGATAAGATAATTTTAGGTTGAAAGCCTAACTTAAATAATTTTATTACTTATAATGAGAATTGTATTTATTTTTAATAAAAATTTTTTCCTGATTTCAAACATTGAATTCAAAAATTCTGTAAACAAATATCCATATTTGACAAATTTCTTTTTACTATGAAAAAATAATTTTCTCAACAAAAAAAAATTTGAAATGTATCTTTGTAGTTGATAGAATTGTTGTTCATAAAATAATATCAATAAAAAACTTTATGTCATGAAAAATGAAACATTCTATTGTTCGTATTTTAAATAGTCTTTAATGTAATATGTTTCTATGTCGAATTTATAGCTCTAGCAAAACCTTCATGTTGATATTAAAAGGATTCTAAGAGCTTGGTAAGTATTTATAGCAGTTCTGTATCATCGATGGATACAATTCTTTTATAATATAAAATAGCTCTTTTTACAATCATAATAGCTGAAATTAGCACTTTTCACAACCCTTAAAAAGTTCTTACAGCTTTATCACTAAATACGATGGCTCAGTAAATATATATAACATTTCTTTTAGTGATAACCATAGCTCTGTGAGTGTATTAAAAAACTTTATTACTTAGCTGAAAACTTTATCAAGAGTTTAGATAACTCTTGACAAATTAAGCACAGCTAGATTTAAAATGAATAGAACTCTCATTGTACTTATGATAACTGTGACAATATATATGAAAACACCGCTGATACTGATGACTGCTCTGCTAGTACTTTTGAAAGTTCCAACATCATTTTTAAGCTCTGTGCATGGTTATGGTAACTCTTTTGGGCTTATTAAGTAAAGTAGTAACGTCACCTCCTGGAAAATTTATGGCAGCTTAAATAATTGTAATGAGAACCTTAACAGTAAGTATGACTACTCTGACAATAATTATGATGACTTCGTCGATACTGATGACAGCTCTGCTAGTACTCTTGGAAATTCTGTCACCATTTTTAAGGGCTCTGTTTATATAAATCATAGCTCTTTCAAGAAAAAATACAACATTGTTATTAGCTTTTATAGCTCCATGCTTAGTTATGGTAGCACTGTTAGGCTTCTTAAATAGTTACGACACCTTTTTGAATATTTGTGGCAGTAAAATAAGTTCTATTGAGAACCTTTACAGTAAGTATGATAACTCTGAAAATACTTATGATGATGCCGCAGATACTGATGACTGCTCTGACAGTACTTTTGGAAGTTCTATTAACATTTTTAAGAGCTATGTTAATATAAGTCATAGCTCTTTCAGGAAAAAGTAGAACTTTGTTATTACCTACCGTAGCTCTCTACATGGCTATGGTAACTCAGTTAGACCCTCTTATGTATGAAGATAGTTTTCTAGACAGTTACAATAGCTCTTTGAAAGTTTGTCATAGCTAAATCAACTATAATGAGTACTCTTACTACATTAAAGTAAACTCTGTTGATAACTGTCCACATTTACAGCAACTCTGCAAATCTTAACAATAGCTCTGAAATTAATTTTAACAATCAAATCAGTATTTATAAAGACTTTATCACCATAAATGATAGCTTTATAAATATTTGCCATTAATCTTTATAAGTTCCAATAGCTCTGATGCTTAAAAATTTGCTTTTGACAATACATCCGATAGCTCAAGCTCAAGCATCGCATTTGGTAACTCTTATTGCCAGAGCTCAGAGTCCCTAAAAAAAAAGAGCTGGCGTGTTTAAGAGGTTACGACAACTCTTAGGATTTCTGAGTGCACTAGTTAATTTTGCGGTGTGGTTGTTTAAAATGATTTTTTTAGTAGAACGGGATTATGACTTGCAGAATCAAAGATTATAATTCAAACAGCATCCACACTCAATAGTAGGGTGACCAGCGTATCATAACTTATATTAACATTTTTAGTTACTTTTGTTACCAGCAGCGTATTTCAATGAACGACCAAAGGTATGCTTACAAAGGTTGCTAACAATAAAAATTTGCTTGAAATGATACAATAGCTGCGTAAAAAAATAAATGAAAAAGTGAATCGTCGTGTTCGGATCCCATACACTTCCAAGGTTCCAAGCCCATATGACATTATGACTGTATGACGGAAGCGACCAAACAGCAATTTCATTATTAAAACCGTTGTGCCATACACTGATATTGTTTTTACCATTACGGTAAGACAAAGCAATTGCCTCTGAAAATCCAAAAGCATTCATCCACAAAACGTTATATTTTCCACTCCATCTATCACAAACCATGCATGAAATACACCATAAAACTCAATGTCAAAGTGAATAAATGCCATTGCCATGCCGACTGTCGACCGAGAGATTCAAAAAGAAAAAAAAAAAAAAAAATGAAGTAAGCACTCTTCTTGCACTTTACTATAACAATGAGCGTGTTCAACTCATTGGGTCTCTTAAGTAATCTTAAATCTAAATAGATTCTGTTCCCGACTTGTCAGAAACTAGAATTCTAGTTAGATAGTCAGAATAATATCATTTTGTTGAAAAAATGCTTCAAAAGAATTTTTAGGCTAACCAACACAATCGTCCTTTTTGTATTGGGTTTTCGCTTAAGTAGTTTTGTGTACAATTTTGGCTGCCCAAAAGTTGTTGGCTTAAAAGCTACAAAGCAAAGAGTATCTTATATCAGCACAGGACCATCTTAAGAAAACGGGCTTTATTTCCAACTTTTGAATATCATTTTGGGTCGTCCTGGATATAGTTGTTCGTAGTCCTTTTTAAACTGTGAACTATTGAGATTCACTTGAACATCTAGTGCTAGTCACTTGTTAATAAGTCGTCTAAAATTAATTTAACTAAAGCAATGGAAACTCAGAAGCTGGATGACTTGCTTGCTCCAATTTTCAAATTTATAAAGGAGGAGCTAAATAACAGCTAAGTAACTAAACACTAAAGGGTCCACCAATAACTTTTTTTTCAAAAACAGGGCGCAAAACATTGAGTGTAGTTTCGGCTGTGTGGCATGTAGCGCCGTCCTGTTAAACCAAATAATGCCAATATCCTCCTCTTCAATTTTTGTGAACAAAAATTCGTTCAACATGGCCCGATAACGATTGCCATTGACTGTAACGGCCACTCCTTGCTCATATTCGAAGAATGCCTCTGAACCAAAATCCGCACCAAACAGTGACCCGTTTTGGGTGTATCGGCTTTTCAATGTATTCGTGCGGGATTTCTGTGCCCCAAATGCGACAATTTTGCTTGTTTACATACCCGCCAAGATCAAAATGAGCTTCATCTGAAAAGATGATTTTTTTGGCAAAATCGGCATCGGATTTTCAAAGTAATGTCGCAATATTTCCCAGCGTTGTTCAAGCGTATATACAACCATATTCGTTCAGCGGAAGGATAAAACTAATTATCTGTCAAATCAGGCATGAACTAGTTGAAAAACCGACCCTTTATATACCAATTTTAATACTACTATCATTGGAAAAGATTATCAGATAAATAATAGATAATAGGTGGGCAAAAATTAAGCCTCTAGACTGGAATTTATTCGAACCAGCCACGGAGACGACCTGCCCGAAATCTTTTTGATAACAAAATTGCTTTTTATATAATTAATCTAGATTCTTAGTCATAAGCAAAAATTGAAATTGAAAAACAACCTCTAGTTCCAAGAGTCGAGCAAATCTATAAGATGACCACAAATATAGACCATATTTCATTCCCATATTTCTATTTTCATATAAACGTTAGAGCCAGCTGCTGTTTCATACACTGAGGATATTTTGAATTTGCAACCGTAAACGATTTCCCGAACTGAAAATGCTTTCACACGATTCATTGTTGAAAGTTGAGAACAGGATTCATTTGAAACGAAGATCAACGAATATATTGCAACCGATACGATAAAGTGTTTATGTTTTTGAGTGCACATTTTAATGAGTTTTTTACTTTAAGTTTACTAGGCATTTTCTGAAAAAAAAAAAATTTCCTTATAGTCAAAACTTTGCTGGAGGAAGAAAATTTGAACACCATTGGAAAATGAAAATCTGTCAACCCCAATCTTATAGAAGCCCAATTTAAATACAGTTTTAAAGATTATTATTTTTACAAAAAATTAAGTCTAAGATTTGGTCTCTACCATCAGTATTGACAGAGAAATCGAATTTAACACAGGTCAGAGTACACCAAAGATAGCCATTTTTAAATTGTCAAAAAGTGATGTCAAAGTTGAGAAACGGGGTTTATTGTATGTATAACAATTTTTTTCTAAGCATATGACCAAGAATCACATCCCAAAGTAAGTAACACGAAATACGGGAAATTATAATCGCAAGTAAAAAGAAAGAAAAGACTTTACATGAGTAACCTTTAATCAAGTTAATTCTATAGTTTAAACTTTTTCTAGTTTATGTTATTTAGAAGAAGATAATCAGCATGTTTTTTTAAAATTTGTTTTGTACATAAGACTACACATAAGACATCTGTTATACTGTACTCTTTCAGCGACACGATGTGAGATTGCTCCTTTAAATATTTATGAAAAAAGTTATCATTAAATTTAGATCCTGTAAGTATCGTTCAGATTGGCAAACTTTGCAAATAGGAAAAAGGTGATACAGAGCTTGTTTTTCATGTTTGGTTTAGCTTCATGCACCTTTCGATATAATAGCACAAAATAAAAATAAATTCCAATGCTTGTGAGTTACATATAGTCTTCTCACTTGAGTGCTTTATAGCAATATACATTTTTTTATCTCTAAACAGCTGATAGGATTTTACAAAGATATTTTCCATTAAGTGTTCGTTCTTGATTTTAATGCGGAAGTTGAGATCAACGTTTTGCATATGCAGCGTTCTCTAATGGACCTTAGCAAAGAGCTGCACAGCAACGGAACTAACATTTTAGGAGGTTTTGCCTGAACTCTTTGGTTTTCGGCAAAGCTCAAACTCAGTTGAAGAACGTAGATACACACGTCTATTTGGACAAATTTTACATAACGAAAGTAGCTACGCAGTTCGTAAGACCTCATTGTATAGACGATTGCAGACGATTTTTCAGGTTTAAAAAATTATTATTCACAATCTCTTTAGAACTGTAAAAACGAATGAGCGGGAGCACTGACTTAAATTCGTCTGGGCCTAGATAGTCTCTTGGTGGTCTCCTTCGACAATTGATCGATCCCGCAGGAAGTGGCAAATAAGCAAAACTAAGAAGTTATCTAGAAAAGGTATGTATGATAATGTAATGGATTTTATTCTCCAGGTGGTAAACATCCAAGCGACAGTCAAATCGCTACTTTATCGACTGTGACAGGGGCCTTAATTTTAGTGGCCCTACTAACATACATTTCAGGTGTCTCCATGAAGGCCTTCGTGGATACATCTGGAACAGTGACGAAACCACCCCTTGGTGATAATCTCGCAACTCGGTTCAGCTGATCTAAGTGGCTCTGTCATAGGATTGAGTGAAGCTCACTTACTTCATAGGCAGCATTGTTTGGAGGATAGCTATTCAAGTGTCAACAGATAAGGTTTCAAGACGCTCTGCAAAAACTCCTAACGGCCTAACTGGGAAGCTGGTGAGTGAGAACGAATATATAAGTCGCAAGGCTTGAGAATTGGGTACAGGGATATATGCTGGAACGGATAAAACCATTATTGATAACATTTCAGGATATCCAACCGAAAGTCGTTTTAAGGAATGAGACCGTGTCTGGTAGTCAGTCCGGTAAACAGGCACAAGAGAAGAGAAAAAGATGAGACAGCTGCCCTTAAACAGAGCGTCCATCTGTCCGTTCAAAATCAAATATCTGTAAGTTTGGTAATGACAATAGCCCAGTTCACACTGTACAATTAGTTGGACAGACTTCGTTTGATGGAAGTTGGATGGTCTGATGTAGTTTTCGTTCACACCTATCAAGCTTGTCGTCCAACTTTATGTCACATACCCTTCCACTCCGTCCAACTTCTAGATTTTCAAAAATTTTTGAAAACCATCCAACAAATTGGACAAGCGGTCGTATGAAGAGTTCACACTATCAAGCATTGGTTTGTCAAACCTAAGTTTGCCCAACTAATTGTACAGTGTGAACAGGGCTAATAGCATGACCACCACAGAGTTTAAGTGTTGTGTGGATCACCTGTGCGACCTAGCTTTAATAGTGACCAATTTGGAGGATGGCGACTTCAAATAGAAGTGCTCTACTTGTCAGACTGTTCCGTTTCAGTCCAAGGCTCATACTGATCTGTTGTTCCCAAATATCTGTTTTAATTTTATATGATCCCCAAGACCACGTTAATCACAACTAATGAATACTATGTTATGTTCTAAGTGCTGTGATGAGTATCAATAAATTTTATTATGGAAGGATTCAACAGTCTACTATCTACATATTACATGATGTATCTTCTTTTATAACATATCTCAGAAGTATAACATTCGAATACAGACAATCCCGATAGTAGGTACCTTACACGATTGCAGACCAATGTCTGATAAGAATCCACAGAGAGACAGTTTGAACAAATTATAAAAAGTACATTTAATACGAGTACCTTACCAACTATGCTGAGAAAAAATGTTCTCTTTCTTTCTTTATAATTAAGGTAGACACACAAACTTTAAAACAAAACACCTGCTGAGACTCACTTGAGCATAGTCTGTTAATGTAACCGAAAATAATAAATCACAAATAAACCCTGACAAGGGGGATCATCAATGGGTTCGGTAACCCTCTATAACCATAACTAAGAGAATAACAAAAGGGGTACACTGGTTATGGGAAATTAAGTACATCCTCCATAAAAGGATTTTCTGTTTTAATGCTTAACGCTACGTAAGCACGCTCCCCCTTTTCAATCTCAGACGTACTTCAACAACTCAAATTTTCCTTATAAGGCTCATTAAATCTTTTCAATAAAATAAAACAAAACATCGTCGTTTATAAAAGTATCTAAGGCAACAAGAAGTAGAGCCTAGTCGATAGCAGAAGACTTCGACGTGCATCCGCCTTTAAAGTTAATTTGAATAACTTGAAGTGCCTTTTTTTTGGAGAACAAACGTTATGGGGCGTTTGTTAGTAAAATCCTCAAAAATTCTTAAGAAAAAGATACATATTTTATCAATGAAACGATCCACGAACATATTCGAAAATTTTGTTTTGCAAACATTTTTGATTTATATTTTGTGCAATAGCAATTCAATACGTGAACGTAACAATGGAATTACAAACGTATATTCAATAAAAAAAAGAAGAAGTGAGAAATTGGATGCACTTATCACTCATCCATTGTTCTTAATTTTTTTTGATGGTTCAATAGAAAAATATAGCTGTATTCCTTGTCATTGGTTGGTTAGAACGGTAGGAGCATAGTGTGTGATTATAAAAATAGAATTTGTAATTTGCTGTAGTTAATGTTTGAAGAGAGGAGTTTTCAATGCTGTTGACATCTAGAAAAGTTATCGCTTACAAGTCATCGAAACTAGAAACAATCGTTAAAAATGATAACTTAGTGGAGGAGGTGCGGCGCGGTGTCCAGATGTTGCAACTTATAGTACACGTATAGTTTACCTTACCTCCATGTGATAACCACTGGGAACTGGGATGCTCACAAGGAGAAATATGAAGTGCGAAAGTTGACAAAAGGACGAATTAAAAATAGATCAACCCAACCACGTAAAAACAGCATGGTCCCGAAACAACCAGTAGTTTCGGAAGACAATTATGATTTCAATGTTGACGACCCAAACAAACGTAAAAGTGACAAAGAACTACGGATTTGCTAGCGGAACGTAAGATTCCTCAAGGGATTTCGTGCAGCAGGAGAAATAAACTGCTACAAAACAGATATAAGCGACATCTAAGAAGTGCGATTGAATAGGTCAGGCATTAAGGAAATAAAGACTACGACATCTACTATGGCGACTGATTGTTTTTACAAGCTACTCGAAAAAAATGTATGCAATGCCCTAGACATGACATGGAAATCGTTCTTGGCGATTTTACCGAAAAAGTAGGGAGCAGACACCTGACATGACAAAACATTCGAAGCATCAGGCCAATCGATTTTGCTGCGGAGCTAAGCTTGTTGTTGTAGTACACGTTTCCCGCATATTAAAATTCATAATGGTGCATGGTGATCTTCAGATCAATCTAACCCAATCAAATTGACCATTTTGCGCCCTAGAAAAGTTAAGCTTGCCATATGCAAACTTAAATCAAGTAGGACTGCAGGTGCAGACGGCCGAACTTTTCAAGGCTCGATATGGTCGGAACAAAGCATGTCCCATGAATGGAACTTCAGTATCGTATGCCCGATCCTAAAAAGGCGATACCCTCGCAATGACTCCAATTATAGAGGAATAAGCCTCTTAACGTCGCCAAAATAGACTAAATTTTGACAATACGGCAGGAGCCACAAAAATATGTTTGATGGTTATTGGAGGTAAAATGAAGTTAATGCTATAATCAAACAAAGATAAAAATAATCGACGAATTGGACAAAACGTCACAATAGACAGACATTACCAAGAGGTTGAAGGATCCGCTATAGACACGGAAAACAACATCAGTGCGAACATCACACGAAAAATAACGATTGCCAATCGTTGCTTCTTTGGGATAAGAAGGCAATTGAGAAACAAAACCCTCTCAAGAAAAACCAAGGTAATTCTCACTCATCTCAGCTCTGCTTTACTGAGTTGGAAACATTGGCGTTATCGAAAGCCGATGAGGAAACCCTTGGTCGTTTCGAAAGCAAAATTCTATGAATGTTATTTAGTCCCGTATGCGAAGAGAATGTGTGGAGAATAAGATACAATAACGAGCTGTATGACCTGTACCGCGACGTTGGCATAGCTAGAAGAGTATACACATAGGTAGGCTAATGCCTGGGCCATATAGAGTGGATAGACATCAACTCTCTTTTTCTACGGGTCTTTGAAAGCTCAAATCAAGGTATTTAAAAACCTCGTCTTGGGTGGCTCAATTAAGTGGATGAAAACCTCAACCGAGTGCAAAACTGGAAGGAGCTCGCCCGAAAACGAAGTGGTTATCGAAAGATTTTGGTTCTGGCCCAGCTAGCGTCGTTTTGAAACTAAGAAAGCTTTTGGAAATTGCATTTATATGGACAAGAGTGACATTCAGAAAAATGCCGTTACTCGTGAAAGCGAACGATTTAGGATTTTTATTTACATTTTCATTTACGTGAAACCTACTCCACACATAAATCTGCGGAGTAGGGGGGTTGCAACCGGGCGACAAAAACCATTTGGCTAATACACCACGAGACTAGCTACACAAATACTACATAGAACAAATAACACATGACAACAGCACGCAGTAGTACAGGACGGTCCCCCATCTTGTCACTAACAGCGCTCATTCCAAAAACCATCTACCAACGTCACCTAAGCAATCTCAAAGATTCTTTTTATATATTAAGATTTACGAAAACAAATTTAAAAAATGAATAGACAAATGCTGGGCTTTTCCTTGCCATTTTCTAAATAAAACTGTTTGGATTCAACTCCACCACAATACAAGAAATGTCAAACAAACGAAGCAAAAATTTCTTATTTAGATACTTTTCGAAATTGTGCGGAAGGTTTCGTAAGTGAAATGCCCAGATGCTTTTAGTTTTGTGATTTTACTTGAAATTGATTCAATTAATTCTACAGTACCTATTATGAAGTTACGCCGAGTTTCGGAACTCGGCCTTATGCACTAGTGCACCTATGCTACAATTGTAAGGACGGCACGATGGAACACAACATAAAATAAATTAAGATCCAATAGACTCTCTTTCTGTTTATTTATTAAAAACGACATCTACTTGACAAAGGTACGATAAAGACTGACTAGTTATACATCAATCATCTTAATGGTAACATCATATACATACAATATGATCAATATATATACATTATACATAAGATCGAATGATCTTTGAACGGTCAAACTTGCCGTTTTATATTTCGGTATGTTAGATAAACTGAATTCATTTAAGAGATTATCTTTATTATCTTCATATCAACCAGCGTTGTTACAAAAATGCTTACACAATGAAGTAACGATATAACGTCGAATTCTACTTCAGAAATCAAGCAGAAAAAATGATAAAAAGAAATTTTGCTTGACAGTGAAAGAATGTTCAGCAAATTGTTGATTTAACACTTAAGTTTTTTTTTGAAATTTTGAATTTCCAATGCCTTTCAGGCTGGTGGTCTTTTGCCAGTCCTTATGCGTTAAAAAACTGTTGGATTTTCCAAATATACTAATAACATTTGAAAAATAAAATTGAGACAATTCAACCCAACTCAAAGGCCTAGTTGTAAGGCTTTCCATATGACAATAATTTATCATTTTGGAAACAAAGCTTTAGAATACTTACTATAAGATATATCACAAAGGTTGTCATCTCGACTCAAAAATAAAAATAAAGGAATGTAAAAATAAAATCGTCCTTATTTAATAACCGTTCCACGACCGACGTATTAGTTTCAATTCATCAGGGAATTACAGAGTTGACAAATTGTCTTTTCTTGAAGAACGACAAGTGATAAATAAAACGTTATTAGAGTCAAACAAAACAATAATACTACCGAGGTAGAAGACCATAAGACCTGTCAGTTTCTTTATTCGGAGAAAAACTATTTTTTTTTACAAAATTTTAGTGAGTGCTAAAAATGTTTCTTTCTGATTGATATAGGTTATGTTTGGTGGAATGGGCTGACGGTTGATCTTATTTCCGCCACACTTAGATCAATGTTTATCCATTGTGATACCCTGGAGTCCTTAAAACCTATCAGCCTTTTTTATAAACCCGTATTATCGGCGGATTGTGGTTACTACGAACTTATTATTCCTCTAATACTCCAAACCTTATTTATAAATAAAAATACACCAGTATTAGAGGCGGACTAAGCTATACTGGTTCATAGGAGTATTAAAGGAGGATTAAGGTCGTATTAAGGTCTAAATGTCATTTTGAGTATAAATTTTTGGAGGAAAAGTGGAAAATTATTTTGGTTTTGTGAATAATTTTAATTCTTTTTCCGCCCTAACTACGGAATAAATAAATAAATAAATGAAAACTAATATTTCTTGTTTTGTTTAATATCCACTTTAGAAAAATTTCCGCCAACCACAAAAAAAAAAAACATAATACTCGGGTTCAACGCAATTTAGTTTTTCAGGTAATCTAACTTTTTTTCAACCTCTAATTGGTCAGAAGTCACGTATCAAAAGAAAAACTGAAACTCTGACCAATCAGAGTCCGAAATAAGTAAGATTATCTGAAAAAACTTAATGCGTTGAACGTGCACATTGAAGTCAGCTGTGATTTGCTTACGTTCATAGTAACCAGAGCTACAGATGTGTCATTTTTTTGATGAAAAATTTGACATAAGCAAGTAGTAACTAATACGGGTTGGAAAATGTTTTATAAATAAGGATTTGCTCGACGTGGCGTAAGGGAGTATTAAGTGCTAAAACTAGTATTAACTAATCCGAGGATGAAACGAGTATTAGTGAAATCTAATAAATAAGGCTGTATGAGTTTATGGTTGGTCTGCTTTTAACTATTTTTTGGCCTTAATGAAGTTCAACAGGCTGTTTCTGGGAGTGTCTGATAAATTCTTCATGTTCGTTGAAGAAGTAATTGCCTAGAAATTTATTCCTTGTTTGACAGATTGCTGGACAGTGAAAGAGGAAGTGAGTGGTATCATCTGCACAAGTCATCGGTTCAAAGACCCATTTTCTTTTTGTGGTTGGTTGTGTCTTGTTATAATATTGATAAGCGATCGTAATGAAGGCCTATTCAAGGATAGTAGCTTATAGCTTTTCCGATCCGTTCATAAGTCTAGGCATTCTCATCTTTCATTGGATTTTCGTAGCGTCGCGTCGTCAGTATAAATTGATATAGACGTCTCGTTGGTATGAGCTGTTTCATTTTCTCAATCCTGTCTATTGGGGAAGCTGGTTGAGAAGGGTTTTTAAAATCCAGATGAGGAGTTATGTTATCCGTGCAGATATTGTTATCTGCGTATCTTGATAAGATCTGTGTCCTGTTTGGCTGATTTTCCAGATATTACACTGATTGGCTTAAGTACGCTGTTTGCTGCCGATTCTTGAACATAGAGATCAAGGGGTGTGAGATTGATGATTACTTCCGAACTCGCGGTTGGTGTACATAGTTCTCATTGCTATGCAAATACAGGCTGTTCTTTGTACTTTGGTTAGGGTTTCTAAATACGTGGATTTTTCCAGGGCCTTCCATCAAACCAAATTGCCATAAGATAGATTGGGTCCAATAATGGCAGCATACAATATACATCCACATGATGATTTTAGGATTTGTTCCCAAGTTTTTGCCAAAAATCCTGTTACATGAATACAGTGCTTCTTTGTATTGATTGAAGAAACTTAGATCGGCTTATTATACTTACTTCTTACTTAGGTGGGCATTACAGTTCGGGGTGAACCTTGGCCTCAACCAGCATCCTTCTATAACGACTTCGATTTCGGGCGAGCTCTCTTCAGTTTCGCATTCCAAGTCGGTTGAGGTCTTCATCCACTTGACTGCGCCGCCTAAGATCAGGTCTTCCCCTTCCGCGATTTCCCTGCAATGTGCTTTCGAAAACCCGTCGAGCCGGAGCGTTTGGGTCCATCCGCTCTACATGACCCAACCATCGTAGCCTCGCGATGCGTACTCTTCTGGCTATGCCCATGTCGCGGTACAGCTCATACGCAGCTCGTTGTTGTATCTTCTTCTCCACACATTGTCTTCGCATACGGGACCAAAGATCATTCGGAGAATTTATCTTTCGAAACGACCAAGGGTTTCCTAATCCGCTTTCGATAAGGTCCATGCTTCCGCGCCGTAAAGCAGGACTGGGATGATTAAGGTCTTATACAACGTTACCTTGGTTTTTCTTGAGAGGGTTTTGTTTCTCAATTGCCTTCTTAACCCAAAGAAGCAACGGTTGGCAAGAGTTATTCTCCGTTTGATCTCCGCACTGATGTTGTTGTCCGTGTCTACAGCGGATCCAAGGTACACGAAGTCCTGTACTACCTTGAAGTTATGTCTGTCTATTGTGACGATTTGTCCAA
Source organism: Melanostoma scalare (assembly GCA_949752695.1). Lineage (NCBI taxonomy): Eukaryota > Metazoa > Arthropoda > Insecta > Diptera > Syrphidae > Melanostoma > Melanostoma scalare. The sequence continues at coordinate 140,577,916 of OX456984.1, forward strand.
TTCGTCGATGTTCTGTGTCCCTGTTTGATGACAGCATATACTTCGTTTTGCCCTCATTAACCATCAAACCCTTTGCCGTTTCTGTTTCAATACTCGCAAAAGCACCTATGACATCACGCTTTTTTCTTCCCATTACGTCAATATCGTCTGCGTAGGCGAGTAACTGTACAGACTTTTGAAAGATTGTTCCTCTGGTGTTGACGTTTGAGTTTCTTACAATCTGTTCAAGTATGATGTTGAAGAAATCGCATGACAGTTTGTCGCCTTGCCTAAAACCATTTTCGATATCAAAGGTCTCGGTGCGTTTTTTACCGACCTTGACGGAGCAGCGTGAATTCTCCAAAGTTATCCTGCATAGTCGTACGAGTTTTGCAGGGATACCGAAACTAGACATGGCTCTGTACAGCTCGTCTCTGTAAATACTGTCATATGCGGCCTTAAAATCGATAAAAAGATGGTGAATATCGATATTACGTTCTCAGGTTTTTCCCAAGATCTGCGGCCGTAATGTGAAAATTTGGTATATTATGGACTTCTCTGGTCTAGAACCACATTAATAAGGACCTGTCAAGTTGTTGACGTGGGGTTTCAGACGTTCACATATTACAGCAGACAAGATCTTATAAGCGACGTTAAGGAGGCTTATTCCTCTGTAATTGGCGCAATTGTGAGGGTCTCCCTTCTTTCGGATCGGGCATACGATACTGAGGTTCCATTCATCGGGCATGCTTTCTTCCGACCATATCATGCAGATCGGTTGGTGCATGCTCCTTTCTAACTGGTCTCCAGCTGCCTTGAAGAGTTCGGCATCAAGGCCATCTGCACCTGCAGTCTTATTTGATTTAAGTTTGCATACGGCAAGCTAAATTTCTTCTAGTTCGGGGGGACGGCATTCTTGGTCAGTAGGAATAGGGTTACTTGGGCCTGGGAATTCTGAGCGAGACAGAGAGAGGAATAGTCTAGAGTGAGACAGAGTATGTTGTGAGCGTTGTAAAACGTGTGTGTCGGTTGGTTTTAGTTTTTTTGAAAATTTGAATAGCTGACTCCGTCTCGCTTGCTCGAAATTTGTAGTGTCAGTTTGAATAATTAAATTTTTTTGGTTGTTTTGAATAAAATTTTTTTTACTTACGATGGCGTGAGAGTAAAGAAAAAATGAAAAGTAATGTTGTGTGTAGTGCGAACAATAGACACGATCTGTTGATAGATCTTAGAACGGGGGTGAGAGACTTTGGTAGTTTGTTGATATGTACTTACTTTGAGATATAGTTAATAGGTAGGACTGAGATTGGGATATAAGAAAAGAAAAAAAGACAATAAAGGCAAAGGTGGTTTCTATTGAGTATTTGTTATGGTTTTTTTTGTTTTAGATTTGCTGGCGCTTGGAAGTGGTTGATTTTTTTTATAAGTTTGGAGTTTGTGCGACGGACGGTAGGTGGTCGTAGTGAGAATGTTTTTTGTTTTTGGCTGTACGATAGAGGATTTTGGTCACGTCCGATATTTGACTGCGCATAGATAGTGCATCAGCAAGTCTTTTACAGCTAATCATGAAAGGTCGTTGGTATATGTCGCTGTTTTACTCTATACCGAAGAGTAAGGATGTGAGACGTCACCCATGTTCGCATAGCAATAAAATCCATGATCAATGTTGAAATCGAGTATCTGATTAGCACAGAAAGGTAAAATAAACCAATACTCATTATAAGGGAAGATGATGATGCCAATATAAAGGCAAAGGCATATTGTGTTGTGAAAATCGATGGAAATTATTATAAGGGTAGGTACCATCGGTCTGAACTAAGGGAAATAATAGGGTTTGGCGGCACATGGACAATTGGTAGGTTGAAGAAACTAACGATGGCATGAGAGTAAAGAAAAAATGAAAAGTAATGTTGTGTGTAGTGCGTACAATAGACACGATCTGTTGATAGATCTTAGAACGGGGGTGTGAAATTTTGGTAATTTGTTGATAGATATAGGAATAGGTAGGACTGAGATTGTGATATGAGATAAGAAAAAAGAGACAATAAAGGGGAAGATGGTTTCTATTGAGTATTTTTTATGGTTTTTTGTTTTAGACTTCGCTGGCGCTTGGAAGTGGTTGATTTTTTTTTATATGTTTGGAATTTGTTTGAGGGTGAGGTGAGGGTAGTAGGAATGTTTTTTTTTGTTTTGGTTGTAGGCTAGAGAATTTGGTCACGTCCGATATTTGGTTGGGCATAGTTTGTTTATGAGCAAGTCGTTTAACAGCTTAGCATGAAAGGTTGTTGTCATGTGGTTGTTTTACTCTATACCGTAGGGTAAGGATGTGAGATGTGACCCATGTTCGAATAGCGTTCGCTTAGCGACAAAATCCATGATCAATGTTAAAATCGAGTATCTGTGTAGCACAGGAAGGTAAAATAAACCAATACTCATTGTGAGGAAAGATGATGAAAGCAAAATAGAGGCACTGTACTTTGTTTTTTTTGTTGTGAATATCGATGGATTGATATGACAGCTAGAATTTGAAACTTAGATATTTTATGTGCACAAAACGAAGTTAAACAAACGAATAGGTTTTTTTTTGTATTAGATTTCACTGGCGGTTGGTGATGGTTGGATTTTTTTTCTTGCAATTTGGTCTCATTCGATATTTGTGTGTACATTTTACACCTTAGCATGATTGGTCTTTGGTATGTTTTACTCTATGCCAAAGAGTAAGGATGGTTTTTTCTTGAAAGGAATTATTATAAGGTTGTCGGCGTTGAACAAAGGATAATAAAAGCGTCTTGAGGCACGTGGACAATTGGTAAAGAAAAAAATTGAAGCTGTGTGTGTATTTTGAACAATACATACGATCCGTTGATAGATCTTAGAACGAGGATGAGAGATTTTGGTAATTTGTTAATACTTGACGATAGAGAATTTTATCACGTTCGATATATGGTTGGGCATAGATTGTGTATGAGCAAGTCCTAATAAAGTAATACACATTGTAAGGAAAGATGATGATGATGAGATGATGAAAATGCAATCGTACATTGCTTTTCTGCTTTTTTGTGAATATCGATGCATTGATATGACAGACAGAATGTGAAGGTTAGAAACTATATGTGCAGAAGACGAAATGAAATAAATGAATAGGTTTCCTTTTGTACTCTAGATTTCATTGACAATTGGTGGTGGTTGGGTTTTTTTTTTTTTTTATGTAAAATAGAGAATTTGGCCTCGTCCGATATTTGTTTTGTTTTGAAACATATCTTGTACTTAATGCATTTCGTCACATCCGAAAATTGATTGTGCATAGCTATACTGTAAAGTAAGGATGCGGCCCATGTTTTGTTCTGAATTTTTAATTTTGCAGGCAAGATTTGAAGGTTTGGGATTGATTTGTCACATCCGGTATTGGTGGTTGTGGATGGTTTTTATTAATTTTAAAACAATTTTTATACCGGGATCGGGAGTGTAAAATATACCAACAATGCAAAAATGCATTGTGAATATTGATAGAGGGTTGAGGTAGTTAGAACTTATAGTTAAGCTATGGAATAATTTGTTTTCAATTCTTGAATGTGATGTTGTCTCTTTTTTCTTTTATAAATCAGTGGTACCAATAACCAATATATTGCATCCCCCTAGAGTTTCTACTACCTATAAAAGCAAATGTTCTCTGAGTTTTCTGTTCAGATTATTTTTGAACAATCATACAAAAGAGCCAGCAACATGCAGAATATATTTAATATTTTTTCAATATACATGGAGGAGTTCTCTGCCGCGTGCTGGGAGCTTAAGGAGTTGCAGGAAGCTTTGCGCTTTGAAATCCAGGACGGAAAACGGACTGGTACATTGGGGAGTGCGCAGACCATCGCGCATATTATTTTAGCTTTAAATATCCGAGCTATTGAGCTTGGATTCAAAGACGACATACCACAAATACCACAGGAGGCTCACATATTATCCCATTAAAAACTTTTTGAAATAAAAAACTTAACACAAATTTTCTTTAGCCTTTTTAATTATTCGGTTTCAGCTATTGTCATAACAGTAGTTTCTTTTTAGTATTCTACCATATTTTGTTGCCTCATTTCTCTTGACCTGATATTAGTCTTGGGTGATATTAGTGGCATGATCATTGCTTCTAATGACAAGTTTAATTCGTCAAGTACTCGAAAATGGTTATCCTGGACACGTCGTCGCTCTTCTTCGACAGCATCAGTATTAACTGAACCTATTAGATTGTGTGATAAGACTTTGCGAGTTTTTTGTTCATCGACTTCTTCGTAATGATTTTCAGTGGGGCCATATCTGGTGATGTATTCATTTCGATCTTCAGATGAATCAACTGCATAAAGTGTTTTCGAGCGGAAGCTCTTTGCTGACCGAGGTGGAAAGGAATTCCTCGGTACACTCTTTGATGGACCAGGAACTGGCAGTATTGGCAAAAGCCTGTCGTTGTAGTGAGGAATGTTTGTACAGCATTTGACATCACCTACCTCGTAGTATGCATATGAGTAGGCATGATCGATGATCACTCGCTGAGGTTGTTGTTGTTGATGTTGTTGCTGCAGAGTTGGAATGGAATTCCTCCATACACTCTCTGATGAAGAAGGAGTTGGCAGTATTGGTAAAAGCCTGTCCTTGTTAGGAATGTTTGTATGAAATTTGACAGCACCTGGCTCGTAATATGCATATGAGTAGACAAGATCAATGGTCGCTAGTTGAGGTTGTTGTTGCTGTATTTGTGGTATGTCTTTCATTGGCTGATGAAGTGGAGTTAAAGAAGACGTCGATGGAGTCTGTGTCACGAGTATATTTGTATCCACATCACCAGCAGCAAAACAATAATCCAAAGGTTTGTTCAAAGGTTCAAAACAATCCATCCTCATAGCCGTCGCAAATGTTTTTTGTGATTATTTGACCTTCAACAAGGAAAGATGTTAGAATTGCCAGTTACCGTCGTTACCGGTTGAGGTAGTCAGAACTAATACATAAGCTATGAGATATTTGTTTTTAATTCATGAATGTCATTTTGTCTCTTTTTTTTATACCAAGTACCAATAACCAATATATTGTTGCATCCCCCCAGAGTCTATACTATAAAAGCAAATGTTCTCTGAGTTTTCTATTCAGTTTTACTTTGAAAAATCATACGATCTTCAAAAAATTTACAAAAATGTCGTTCATTAACAAAATTAAAAAAACAGTAAAATCATCGCCGTCTGGGTTTGGTTCTAAGCCAATATTGAGCTTGTCGAAGCTCATCCATCGGGAAAAATATCCGATCCTAAAGGCGAAGAAGATTAACACAAAATACGGGGAGCAGATAATGTTGGAGTTAAAGAAGTATAAGGTAAAGTAAAAGTAAAGAATTAAATCATATGCCATTTTACAATTATTTTTTTTTTTTTATGTATTCCTCCCCAAAAGATGCAATAGACAACTAGACGACAGCGACATAAACGATCTTGACCGCTGCTGCTTGGAGGTAGTGGGGTCTTATGGCGAGATGTCTGTGGAAGTCGACTTCCATTTAAAGGAGCAAGAGCAAGAGCCACAACAACAGCATCAGCATGACCAACAAGAACAGCAACAATATCAGCAACAGTCTCAGCAACATCAACAGCCTCAGCAACAACAGCAGCCGCAACAACAACAAACAATTGAAATTTTAGACCAAATCATCTTTAATCAAAAGCCGAAGCAAAAGAGGAAGCAGAAATTTCTTTCGATAAATAAAATAAACTGAAAAAATTAAAATCATTTTTTTATTTTGCTCTCATCCTGAATCGTTTGACAATTTATGTTTTTAGAGCTTTAAATGTTGCATAGTGATTCGTGTGATATGTGATATTTTTCCATAAGCTGAAAATGTGTCTTGCAAAAAAAAGAAATTCTTTTTTCCATGAATTGTTTTAAGTTCTTTGGATCGTGACCCTCATTTAGTAAATTTCTAAAGCTATAACGAGAGGAGTCCCCGTTTTGTTTTAAATAGAAACTGTCTATGTAAACTTGGAAAATGTATGTATTACAGTGAGAAGATATCGATAATTCTCATTTTCAGATGCACAGATACCCATGTCAAATAATGACTAAGTTAATGGTCAAGAGAGAAGAGCTTGGGCAGTTGTATTTTGACGGCAAGCTGGATTTCAAAGATTCTTTTATTTTTAATCTATTTATTTTAATCTTTCGTACAACAACATTAACTTCTTTACTTTGAGCATTCTATTTTCAAACAAATAACATGCACAAGTATCAGGTCCGTCTTGGCATAAATTCTTTGACCAAGGGCAGTTAACAAAATGACATCCATGTTTCGATGTGGTAGAGGATACGTTTCTATACATCTTCAAGAAGGATAAGCATCCTGTCAGATATTCATGATGTTCCTCCAGCAGCTCATGTTGATGTGCTTTCATAAAATCCAGGATCTCATCGAAAATGAACTTGATATTTATGTTGGACATTATTGTCTGCTATCTTGTCAATGTGTTACTAAGGTTCAAAATGGATTTGCTCGAAGATTTATATCGGATTCGTCTCTAGTAATAATTTCAGTTTTAGCTGTCAATGGCATTTACAAAAAAAAAAAAAAAAAAGTGTTTCTCTAATTTCTCGACTTCAAATTGAATACATTATGTATGTAGTTCGTATGATTCGTCAAGACAATTCTTTATAGAAACGTCACTATTGCCTTTGGTTGCTTAAGGTTTTGAAGTCGTTTAAAATCTAAATTTTGAACTGCTCTGATCTGCTCTGTTAACTGGGCTGATCTGCTTTTTGAACTGCTCTGATCTGCTTTTGAACTGCTCTGATCTGCTCTGTTAACTGATTTGATCTGCTTTTTGATCCGATTTCAAACAATCAAGGGTGTACTTATACTATTTGTTTGTGGGAGTTATATCTATCTATAATGTAAAAATAAGACGGGTTTTCCTTCCTGACGCTATAACTCGAGAACGCACGAACCGATTTCCGCGGTTTTGCATTCGTTGGAATGGTCTCTGGCTTCGTGAGGTTTATAGTTACCATGAGTTTAATGTTACAAAAACGAAGCCATCTGGTGATGAAACGGAGTTCGCCGGGTTTGCTAGTATGTTACTAAAAATATATGGTCATTGAACCCTTAGAAAGATTACTTGAGCATAAACAAATATATGCAGTCAATGAGGCTGTGAGTTTGCTAGACGAAAATCGAATCAACAAGTGAAGATCATATTAGTTAGAAAACCAAAACAAGCTACAAGCGGTGTTAAGCTGTTGAGCATTCGATAGATCAGCTGGGCGCTCACACGCCGAAATCTCGCTTACTACTTCTGGTGCTATATGGAAAGCCTTTTAGAGCTATTGTAAATCTTTTCTCAGAGTCAACGTTACGGTTACAGAAAACTACAATTGATGCCTTAAATGAATGAAATGTTGAATAATGATTTATTTTATGGAATTTCGTCAAAATATAAAACGTCTTACTGAAAAACTCTTTTTTTTCCATCTTCGGTTTGCATGTTTTTTAGGATGTCGTGAGGATTTTTATAAAAATCGTTTTCATTGCCTCTGTAACAGATGACGCTGTCTTATTTCCTAAAGGAATCGCCCACGCAAATTTTGAAAATGCCTCGATAAACGTCATTAATCCGTAGTATAAGATTTTCAACTATGTCAGTTGTCATAAATCATTTATGGCTTTGATAGCAACCATTCGCCGATTGAAAAACTTTCGTGCCGAGCTGTGAAGTTCTTAAACAAAAACTTTTTGTGTGTGTTGTTTTTATATAAGTAATTGTATTTATTTCAATCTTTTATATAAACTCATAATCTTTTGAACTCTGCTTACATGATCCTCAATCATAATACACGCACAAGTATCTGGTCCCATTTGACATGCATTTGAAGACCAAAGACAGTTTGTAAAATGACATCCGTAAATCGAAATAACATTGTCAACGTCCTTAAAATTACTTAAGAAAGAAATATTTCCAAGAAACTCTTCATAATGCTCCTCAAGCATATCATGTTGATATTGACTTAAAAAACTGGACATTCTACTTAAAATAAGACATATATTGATATTAGACATCATTGTAGTACAGTTTTGATTTGGAAATAAGAACTGAATTCGAGAACGATGTTTGCCTACGTTTTATATGTAAATTTTTATTTTTAGTATTGGACGACATCATCATATCGATAGTATTTATTTGTGCCACATACACAAGAATTCCGTAACATTTAATACGAGACAACGCTAATTTTTTAATTGCTTTCAAACAAGATGATATGAATCTTAAACACATTTACAATGATCATGTTAATTCTGATATGACATATCAAATGTTTCAAAAATTATGTAAGGAATGTTGGAAAACTAGATACGGATTTTTGGTTATTGACAAAGACAGCCCTTGTAACAGTGGTGGCTACAGGAAAGGTTTTGATTACTTCCTGAAACTATAGATAGATATAACTCCCACAAACAAATAGTATAAGTACACCCTTGATTGTTTGAAATCGGATCAAAAAGCAGATCAAATCAGTTAACAGAGCAGATCAGAGCAGTTCAAAAGCAGATCAGAGCAGTTCAAAAAGCAGATCAGCCCAGTTAACAGAGCAGATCAGAGCAGTTCAAAATTTAGATTTTAAACGACTTCAAAACCTTAAGCAACCAAAGGCAATAGTGACGTTTCTATAAAGAATTGTCTTGACGAATCATACGAACTACATACATAATGTATTCAATTTGAAGTCGAGAAATTAGAGAAACACTTTTTTTTTTTTTTTTTTGTAAATGCCATTGACAGCTAAAACTGAAATTATTACTAGAGACGAATCCGATATAAATCTTCGAGCAAATCCATTTTGAACCTTAGTAACACATTGACAAGATAGCAGACAATAATGTCCAACATAAATATCAAGTTCATTTTCGATGAGATCCTGGATTTTATGAAAGCACATCAACATGAGCTGCTGGAGGAACATCATGAATATCTGACAGGATGCTTATCCTTCTTGAAGATGTATAGAAACGTATCCTCTACCACATCGAAACATGGATGTCATTTTGTTAACTGCCCTTGGTCAAAGAATTTATGCCAAGACGGACCTGATACTTGTGCATGTTATTTGTTTGAAAATAGAATGCTCAAAGTAAAGAAGTTAATGTTGTTGTACGAAAGATTAAAATAAATAGATTAAAAATAAAAGAATCTTTGAAATCCAGCTTGCCGTCAAAATACAACTGCCCAAGCTCTTCTCTCTTGACCATTAACTTAGTCATTATTTGACATGGGTATCTGTGCATCTGAAAATGAGAATTATCGATATCTTCTCACTGTAATACATACATTTTCCAAGTTTACATAGACAGTTTCTATTTAAAACAAAACGGGGACTCCTCTCGTTATAGCTTTAGAAATTTACTAAATGAGGGTCACGATCCAAAGAACTTAAAACAATTCATGGAAAAAAGAATTTCTTTTTTTTGCAAGACACATTTTCAGCTTATGGAAAAATATCACATATCACACGAATCACTATGCAACATTTAAAGCTCTAAAAACATAAATTGTCAAACGATTCAGGATGAGAGCAAAATAAAAAAATGATTTTAATTTTTTCAGTTTATTTTATTTATCGAAAGAAATTTCTGCTTCCTCTTTTGCTTCGGCTTTTGATTAAAGATGATTTGGTCTAAAATTTCAATTGTTTGTTGTTGTTGCGGCTGCTGTTGTTGCTGAGGCTGTTGATGTTGCTGAGACTGTTGCTGATATTGTTGCTGTTCTTGTTGGTCATGCTGATGCTGTTGTTGTGGCTCTTGCTCTTGCTCCTTTAAATGGAAGTCGACTTCCACAGACATCTCGCCATAAGACCCCACTACCTCCAAGCAGCAGCGGTCAAGATCGTTTATGTCGCTGTCGTCTAGTTGTCTATTGCATCTTTTGGGGAGGAATACCTAAAAAAAAAAAAATAATTGTAAAATGGCATATGATTTAATTCTTTACTTTTACTTTACCTTATACTTCTTTAACTCCAACATTATCTGCTCCCCGTATTTTGTGTTAATCTTCTTCGCCTTTAGGATCGGATATTTTTCCCGATGGATGAGCTTCGACAAGCTCAATATTGGCTTAGAACCAAACCCAGACGGCGATGATTTTACTGTTTTTTTAATTTTGTTAATGAACGACATTTTTGTAAATTTTTTGAAGATCGTATGATTTTTCAAAGTAAAACTGAATAGAAAACTCAGAGAACATTTGCTTTTATAGTATAGACTCTGGGGGGATGCAACAATATATTGGTTATTGGTACTTGGTATAAAAAAAAGAGACAAAATGACATTCATGAATTAAAAACAAATATCTCATAGCTTATGTATTAGTTCTGACTACCTCAACCGGTAACGACGGTAACTGGCAATTCTAACATCTTTCCTTGTTGAAGGTCAAATAATCACAAAAAACATTTGCGACGGCTATGAGGATGGATTGTTTTGAACCTTTGAACAAACCTTTGGATTATTGTTTTGCTGCTGGTGATGTGGATACAAATATACTCGTGACACAGACTCCATCGACGTCTTCTTTAACTCCACTTCATCAGCCAATGAAAGACATACCACAAATACAGCAACAACAACCTCAACTAGCGACCATTGATCTTGTCTACTCATATGCATATTACGAGCCAGGTGCTGTCAAATTTCATACAAACATTCCTAACAAGGACAGGCTTTTACCAATACTGCCAACTCCTTCTTCATCAGAGAGTGTATGGAGGAATTCCATTCCAACTCTGCAGCAACAACATCAACAACAACAACCTCAGCGAGTGATCATCGATCATGCCTACTCATATGCATACTACGAGGTAGGTGATGTCAAATGCTGTACAAACATTCCTCACTACAACGACAGGCTTTTGCCAATACTGCCAGTTCCTGGTCCATCAAAGAGTGTACCGAGGAATTCCTTTCCACCTCGGTCAGCAAAGAGCTTCCGCTCGAAAACACTTTATGCAGTTGATTCATCTGAAGATCGAAATGAATACATCACCAGATATGGCCCCACTGAAAATCATTACGAAGAAGTCGATGAACAAAAAACTCGCAAAGTCTTATCACACAATCTAATAGGTTCAGTTAATACTGATGCTGTCGAAGAAGAGCGACGACGTGTCCAGGATAACCATTTTCGAGTACTTGACGAATTAAACTTGTCATTAGAAGCAATGATCATGCCACTAATATCACCCAAGACTAATATCAGGTCAAGAGAAATGAGGCAACAAAATATGGTAGAATACTAAAAAGAAACTACTGTTATGACAATAGCTGAAACCGAATAATTAAAAAGGCTAAAGAAAATTTGTGTTAAGTTTTTTATTTCAAAAAGTTTTTAATGGGATAATATGTGAGCCTCCTGTGGTATTTGTGGTATGTCGTCTTTGAATCCAAGCTCAATAGCTCGGATATTTAAAGCTAAAATAATATGCGCGATGGTCTGCGCACTCCCCAATGTACCAGTCCGTTTTCCGTCCTGGATTTCAAAGCGCAAAGCTTCCTGCAACTCCTTAAGCTCCCAGCACGCGGCAGAGAACTCCTCCATGTATATTGAAAAAATATTAAATATATTCTGCATGTTGCTGGCTCTTTTGTATGATTGTTCAAAAATAATCTGAACAGAAAACTCAGAGAACATTTGCTTTTATAGGTAGTAGAAACTCTAGGGGGATGCAATATATTGGTTATTGGTACCACTGATTTATAAAAGAAAAAAGAGACAACATCACATTCAAGAATTGAAAACAAATTATTCCATAGCTTAACTATAAGTTCTAACTACCTCAACCCTCTATCAATATTCACAATGCATTTTTGCATTGTTGGTATATTTTACACTCCCGATCCCGGTATAAAAATTGTTTTAAAATTAATAAAAACCATCCACAACCACCAATACCGGATGTGACAAATCAATCCCAAACCTTCAAATCTTGCCTGCAAAATTAAAAATTCAGAACAAAACATGGGCCGCATCCTTACTTTACAGTATAGCTATGCACAATCAATTTTCGGATGTGACGAAATGCATTAAGTACAAGATATGTTTCAAAACAAAACAAATATCGGACGAGGCCAAATTCTCTATTTTACATAAAAAAAAAAAAAAACCCAACCACCACCAATTGTCAATGAAATCTAGAGTACAAAAGGAAACCTATTCATTTATTTCATTTCGTCTTCTGCACATATAGTTTCTAACCTTCACATTCTGTCTGTCATATCAATGCATCGATATTCACAAAAAAGCAGAAAAGCAATGTACGATTGCATTTTCATCATCTCATCATCATCATCTTTCCTTACAATGTGTATTACTTTATTAGGACTTGCTCATACACAATCTATGCCCAACCATATATCGAACGTGATAAAATTCTCTATCGTCAAGTATTAACAAATTACCAAAATCTCTCATCCTCGTTCTAAGATCTATCAACGGATCGTATGTATTGTTCAAAATACACACACAGCTTCAATTTTTTTCTTTACCAATTGTCCACGTGCCTCAAGACGCTTTTATTATCCTTTGTTCAACGCCGACAACCTTATAATAATTCCTTTCAAGAAAAAACCATCCTTACTCTTTGGCATAGAGTAAAACATACCAAAGACCAATCATGCTAAGGTGTAAAATGTACACACAAATATCGAATGAGACCAAATTGCAAGAAAAAAAATCCAACCATCACCAACCGCCAGTGAAATCTAATACAAAAAAAAACCTATTCGTTTGTTTAACTTCGTTTTGTGCACATAAAATATCTAAGTTTCAAATTCTAGCTGTCATATCAATCCATCGATATTCACAACAAAAAAAACAAAGTACAGTGCCTCTATTTTGCTTTCATCATCTTTCCTCACAATGAGTATTGGTTTATTTTACCTTCCTGTGCTACACAGATACTCGATTTTAACATTGATCATGGATTTTGTCGCTAAGCGAACGCTATTCGAACATGGGTCACATCTCACATCCTTACCCTACGGTATAGAGTAAAACAACCACATGACAACAACCTTTCATGCTAAGCTGTTAAACGACTTGCTCATAAACAAACTATGCCCAACCAAATATCGGACGTGACCAAATTCTCTAGCCTACAACCAAAACAAAAAAAAAACATTCCTACTACCCTCACCTCACCCTCAAACAAATTCCAAACATATAAAAAAAAATCAACCACTTCCAAGCGCCAGCGAAGTCTAAAACAAAAAACCATAAAAAATACTCAATAGAAACCATCTTCCCCTTTATTGTCTCTTTTTTCTTATCTCATATCACAATCTCAGTCCTACCTATTCCTATATCTATCAACAAATTACCAAAATTTCACACCCCCGTTCTAAGATCTATCAACAGATCGTGTCTATTGTACGCACTACACACAACATTACTTTTCATTTTTTCTTTACTCTCATGCCATCGTTAGTTTCTTCAACCTACCAATTGTCCATGTGCCGCCAAACCCTATTATTTCCCTTAGTTCAGACCGATGGTACCTACCCTTATAATAATTTCCATCGATTTTCACAACACAATATGCCTTTGCCTTTATATTGGCATCATCATCTTCCCTTATAATGAGTATTGGTTTATTTTACCTTTCTGTGCTAATCAGATACTCGATTTCAACATTGATCATGGATTTTATTGCTATGCGAACATGGGTGACGTCTCACATCCTTACTCTTCGGTATAGAGTAAAACAGCGACATATACCAACGACCTTTCATGATTAGCTGTAAAAGACTTGCTGATGCACTATCTATGCGCAGTCAAATATCGGACGTGACCAAAATCCTCTATCGTACAGCCAAAAACAAAAAACATTCTCACTACGACCACCTACCGTCCGTCGCACAAACTCCAAACTTATAAAAAAAATCAACCACTTCCAAGCGCCAGCAAATCTAAAACAAAAAAAACCATAACAAATACTCAATAGAAACCACCTTTGCCTTTATTGTCTTTTTTTCTTTTCTTATATCCCAATCTCAGTCCTACCTATTAACTATATCTCAAAGTAAGTACATATCAACAAACTACCAAAGTCTCTCACCCCCGTTCTAAGATCTATCAACAGATCGTGTCTATTGTTCGCACTACACACAACATTACTTTTCATTTTTTCTTTACTCTCACGCCATCGTAAGTAAAAAAAAATTTTATTCAAAACAACCAAAAAAATTTAATTATTCAAACTGACACTACAAATTTCGAGCAAGCGAGACGGAGTCAGCTATTCAAATTTTCAAAAAAACTAAAACCAACCGACACACACGTTTTACAACGCTCACAACATACTCTGTCTCACTCTAGACTATTCCTCTCTCTGTCTCGCTCAGAATTCCCAGGCCCAAGTAACCCTATTCCTACTACGCTATTCAAATTTTCAAAAAAACTAAAACCAACCGACACACACGTTTTACAACGCTCACAACATACTCTGTCTCACTCTAGACTATTCCTCTCTCTGTCTCGCTCAGAATTCCCAGGCCCAAGTAACCCTATTCCTACTTTGGTCATCGTCCAAGCTGAATGGGGCAATCTGCCTGACAGCGGAATTTGTGTCCTCATCGCCGTTAAGCAGTCTGCAGAAATGATCTTTCCTCAGTAGTGACTGTGACTCTACAATTATGTTTCCCTGCTGGTCTTTACAGGCTTGAGTTCGGGGTTTGCCACCCTGGCTAGATCTTTTTACCTTTTCGTAAAACTTCCGAATCTCGTTCCTGTCATGGCACCTCTCTATTTCCTCAAACGAGCGCTTCTCATGCTGCTTCTTTTTCTTTTTGAGAAGTCGTTGTTCTTCCCTTCTTTTCTCCTTGTAGATCTCGTTATACTGATCGTAAGCAGCCCTTGTTCGTTGTTGCATCAGCATTTGACGTGCTTTTTGTTTGGCTGTATTTGCCTGCCTGCATTGTTCATCAAACCATGGGTTTCGTTTTGGTGGCCGAGTGAAACCCAGAACCTCAGAGGCAGCGGTTCTGATGGCTTCTTGGCATTGCTGCCACTGATTCAAGGATAATTGAAGGGACACTCGATTGGAAAAGGCATTGGCAATCTCTTGCGACTTCAGCTTTCCGACGTCATATCTCTTGACAGCGTTAGTTCGTGCAGATCGTGAACAAGATATCCTCATTCGTACCTTGGCTACAACAAGGTAGTGGTCCGAGTCGGCTTTTTATAAATGACTTAATTTCTTTTGACCGATTCAGTGTTGGCTGATGGTTTGTTATAAAAGTTGCCTTGAAACATTTCAAGAGTCACTTGAAGACTATTTTTTATATATTAGAGACTCTTGTTGACTGTCTTAACATCAGAAAGACAACATATCACATTAGCAGAAGAGCAGATTGATGTTTTAGTGATTTTTTATCTCGTCCTCAGATTGAGTACACAATGTTAGAAGTTTCATTGTAGAGTTGCTGTTCCAACAACAACCGAACTAAAAATCGCATGAAGTATGTCTTTTTACTTTTTTTTTGAGCAACCGAATCCGTTTTGACCAAAGTCCAATCATCTGCGCAACATGGCCGACACATTTTTATCCTTACAAAATATTAGGTACCCTTGTTTTTCACTCGATTTATAGTGGCGCTGTGAATTTTACAATGTTCGTCTGTTGCTCTGGAGTTTTACAGAAAACAAAAGTGTTTTTCCATGGTTATCGCCTTTCGCTAGAAACTGGCAAGTTATCCGATAAGAAAATTCATTTCCATGAAAAGCTTGGCCTGGCAATTGCGGCGGCGATCCTAGCTCTGTTGCGATACCCTATGTACAAGGACTTGTGAATTTTCTTTAACAATGAGCTATATGAGCGGGATTACTTATGAAGGTGTTAACGATTTTTCTCTCGTGTTTCGTAGTTATACACAATCCATCAGAAACTTCTTACTGTGTTTAATATAACAGCTTTGTTGCCTGTAGTCGAAGTGCTAGGTTTCTGACCTTTCGTTAGTAGTGTCTGCTGTTTAATTTTTTGATTGGATTATGTTTTCAGTCAAAAGGAAACCATTTGATTTCATAAAGGCACAAATTTGCTGATAGCTTTTTACGTGCCTGACGACAGTTTATTTTATGACCGATAAATTATGGGCATTAGTTCCTATAAAATAAATAAATAAATAGGGTGGCGCAACAGAGCGAGGTGCCTTGGGCCTAGCGCATTTCTCACAACCATGCCTTTTGAGGAAATGGAGGGGACCTACAATTTTCTGCCGGTTCCGAAAGGCTAATCGAGAAAGCGCTTTTCATGGCAATGAATACTAACGGAGGACTTGCCAATTCCTTGCGAAAGGCGATACCCGTAGAAAAAACATTTTTGCCTCTGTTGGGATTCGAACTCGAACCTCTGGATTAACAGGCGGACATGCTATCCATCACACCACGGGTACCACATTAGTTAGTATATTAGTATATTAGTTCCTATACTTAGGAATATTTTTTTTTTTTTTATTTATTTTTTTATTTATAGCAATTTCTACACAATAAGATGCAACATGTTTTAAGCTAGTGCAAGATTCAGTATATTATACTGTTTATATAAAACAAAAAAAAAACCTATGAGTACATATTTTTTTTCACTTCATCCTACAGAACAAACTTATGCATAGTGTTGCTAAGAACATTTTAGGTATTGACTTTGAACTACGAATTGGCTTCAATTGACGTCTGCCTGTTTAAATATACTTTTTTTCTTAAGAGTGTAAATAAAAGACTTTCCACAACCTCTCTTCGGAATTGACCTAGATATGGCCTTTTTGATTTTATATTCTAAGCAAAGATTAATGCCAATGCACCCACTCTACTCTCTCAATACGAATGTGCATTAATGAAGCGAAAAAATCGCACCATCCAATAACGCGAACTAAACTTTTACAAAATTTGATTAATACGTCGTTCATCAGTTGAACTTTCTTCTACAGGCAAAAATGCTAAGGATGAAAACAAAACAAAGTAAATCACTCCGAAAGAGCGCATCATTTGGGCGGTTTACATGGTGGTAGCTACTAACTGCGATTTTCAACATTTTACTCCGAAACATGTGCGCATGTAACACCTCTTTCTCTCTCAGACACACAAAACCACTCTTTTCACAACACTGGAAGTCATTTCTTCTATTCCAACAGAATGTAAAACTAAACAAATCTACTATAGGACTCTAGGGTCTAGGAACGTCATAAAGGCATCCATATTGACTGTTATACGGAAACATAGTAATTATTCTCGAACGGTAAACTTGGTTAGTAGTCACTTCTGGTTCTGACTGGAAAAACGTGTGTGCACCTAATTCGTGAAATTCAAGCATAAACGCGGTGTTAGTGATTCGTCCCATTGCAAAAGTTATTACAAAAAAAAAAACATCAAATGCAATGAATCTACAACTCCAAATCGTGCATGAATACCAATTTCGGAATTCCTTTTCTCATAAAATTCTTTTTTCTAACATTGTACGATTAGTGGGATTTTACAAAAAAAAAAACCGTGTGTTTACGTGAAGGACCATTACAAAACTTTTGTGAAGAACAAAATATTTGAGAATCAACCCTTTCTATGTGTAACAGAACTTGCGGTTCAAGAATAGCTTACCCAGGATTATAATAGCTTTGTTGGATTATCACTTTCGGATCGGATATATCGCAAAAGGACACTTATTTCAAAGAGGTTGGTAAAGATACGACACACAAGATACAAGATATTAAGAGAAATTGATTCGTAGTTTAAATCTATATAAACTTAAATTATTCAAATATTTTCATACCCACAGTATAGTAAGGCAGAATTCAATTATACTCACCCAATAAAGCTAGGTCCTTGATCTTTCGTCTTTCGCATGTATAATGTATTCTGTGCCAAATCCTATTGAAGATATAGGCAGCAGCAGCGGTAAAGAAAAGTAATCATCTCCACGCACTTATCGTATCTTGTTGTACCACTTTGACAGTTCGATATTACATTCAATTCTTTCATTCGTCATTATATCCCAAGGCAAGGATACAGACTCCCTTGGTATGTCACTTAGCTGCCACTCAGCATTCTAAGGAAGCTGAATTATTTTACTCCCCCTCTCCTCTTTCCCTTTCCAACGCATGTGAAAGAAACGGGTGCCTATTGATTCGCACATTTTATTACGCATTCAATTATTTCGTTTTTGACACAATTATTTTTGTTTAATTCGCATTGCATGTTTTGTTTTTCTGTTATTTAGATTTTCAATCATTTCGCTACACACTTACTTTGCATTTCTTATCTTGCTTACCATTTTTTTCGCATTTCCATTAAAATTACAAATGATTATTTAGACTTTATTTATCTCGATAACTGTTTTTTCGCATTTTGTCTCTACGGTCATCTATTGCTTTGGCATTCAATTACTTCGCTCATTATCAGATTATTATTGCTTGTGAAATCGCGCGGTACGGTTTTTCAGAAATTTCAGAAATATTTCGAAATTTGATATTATTTCTGACTAATTGGTTCTGAAAATAATTCTTAAATATGATATATCTTTGATGGTTCTAATCAGTTTTCAATAAAGTTTGATGAGAAGCTAAGCAAACTGTTAAAGTACAAAAATAACCGTTATACAGTTAAATTTTTGATTATTTCGCCATCGTTTGATTGGTATTTTGCTTTTTGTGGATGAAAAAAGAGGCTAGAGGTGTAAAAATTCGCGCGAATTTTTACACCTCTAGCCTCTTTTTTCATCCACAAAAAGCAAAATACCAATCAAACGATGGCGAAATAATCAAAAACTATATAAACAAAAGCGAACTAATCGAAAAACGAAACAATAGAAATCGAAACAAGCCAAATATAAAGTAATCAAAGGCTTAATGATCTTTAAACGAAACGAATGCAAAGCGAAGCGAGAAATTTCGAAATATAAATAAACTAAACAAACGAAAAATTTAACAACAAAATGTGAAACAACAAAATGCGAAGCAACTTGGGCGAAACAACAATAAACGAGATAAAAATGACGAAACGTACCATACCCGAAAGAAACATATTTATGATTTTATTTTTGTGTGTAATCACAGATATATTTTTTGTTTGTATCCCAACAGCCGTGTTGTTTCATTAAGAAAATTTTACTTACCTACCCAGTTTCCTTATTGTTTACGATACGTGATGGCGACGAAGATCCTGTTGATTTTCGGCAGAAGCAAACGCAACGGTAGGGCGCTACTTTGCTACCAGAACATAAAAAACTCTTAATAGGCTATTATTTTTGATTATTATAAATATGGCCGAAAAAAGAACGTATTTCCTTTGAAAATCTCTGTTTTTCTTTTAGTCTGGTAACGATTTTGAAAATATTAGTTCTGAGCGGATAAGGCACAGACTCTCGGGAATTTTTTTATTTTTTTTTGTCAGGAGGAAATCTTTAAAAGACACTTGGCAGTATTCGACACCGAGTAGTGTGGGACTCTTACCTCACTAAAAACTCCTCGTAATCAAAACCAATCTATGAACGATCGACAACAGATTTTTCTTTCTCAATAATATAATCGCTTTAAGGGAAGCTTAAACTTTTAATGCTTCCCATGACTTTTAGACCATTAGCTCGTGTGGCTTGGTTCTTCTTAATCTCCGAAGATTGCCTCTCGTATTTAATACGGACTACATTTCAGAGTTGATATGACTACGCAGTCGCTGATTGTGTGATACAGCATGTTTCCTTACAACTTCTGTAACCTTTTTTATTTGTAGGTCACCATGTAAATCGCTATTTCTTATATACAATGGTGCATTTACTATTCCACGAAGGACTTTGTTTTGGAACTTTTGGATGATTTCAGTATTTGTTTTCTTTGAACAGCCCCATAATTGGATTCCATAGGTCCAAACAGGTCTAAGTACTTGTTTATAAAGCATTATTTTATTTTCGACAGATAAGTCCGAATTTCTACCGAGTAACCAGTACATTTTTCTATATTTCAAGTTGAGCTCTTCCCTTTTCTTTTTGATATGCTCTTTCCAATTTAGCTTTGCATCCAAATTCATCCCAAGCTATTTGGCCGTGTTGGCGTAAGGTACAGCTTGATTGTTGATGAATATTTGTACGTAGCTTAACTTTTATTTGTAAAGTTTATATGTGCAGATTTAGCTTCATTGAGCTTGATACGCCATTTTTTGGTCCAATAACTAACGGTGTCGACGGCATTTTGCAATTTCTCAGCAGCCTTGACGACGCACTAACTGGATGCTGAAATTGCTATCATCTGCATAAGTAGCCATAATGGTGTTGTTATCCACTGGAATATCCCTTTCCCTTGTATATATCAAATACAGGGTAGGTCCTAGGACGCTTCCTTGTGGAATACCGGCTTGTATTTTACTTTGAATATTCTTGATCATACCGGACTCTGAAAAGCCGTTTTGATATATAAGATTTTAGTATTTCGTAGTACTGCCTGGGTAGGTCCCTTTGCAGTTTGTACTCTAGCCCCTCATGCCATACCTTGTCGAATGCTTGAGCAACATCAAAAACTATAGCCAAACATACTTGTTTTTCTTCTAATGCTTTTTCAACTGAATTCATTATTCTATAAACTTGGTCTATCGTGGAATGTTTATTTCTAAATCCAAACTGATGATTTGGGATTAGATTTCTTTCTTCTATGACTTCGCTTAGTCTTTTCAGTAGGAACTTTTCAAAGACTTTTGCCATTATTGGTATAAGCGATATTGGTCTGTAAGACGTCACTTCTGTTGTTGGATTACCTTGCTTTGGTATAACAATTACTTCAGCAATTTTCCAATGATGTGGGACATATTGGGTCCTTATGCATGCATTTATTATGAATTGGAGTTTTATGAAGGCTTTTGATGACATTTCTTTCATAACCTGAGCAGTTATTAGATCGTACCCAGGTGATTTTTTTTTTTTAGTTGATTTCGACACATACTTTTTATCTCTACTTTATCAATAAACTGTAAGCTGTAAAACATTAGCAAGATGTTCTGCATACAGGTTAGCTTTTTCTTTCGGATTTCCGATCCAATTCCAATAAAACGCTGTTTTTTGTCGTCTGGAAATCTAGTATTCTGCCATTTTCTTTGAGCTCTTCTCTTCTCCAATATCAACTCTCTTATCTCGGCAGGGTATTTTGTTTCAGTTTGCTTCCTACTCGTGTAAGTTGGTGTACTTTCTTCTGCAGCTTGTAGAACATCGGCAATGAATTGTTCTACTTCAAGGTCGATTTGCTCTTTTGTTTCCATAGGGGATCTGAGGTTTATATAGCTTTCAAGCTTTTCTCTGAATTCACTCCAGTTTGTTTTACTATTTACAAGCTTAGGATTACTTTTTTCCATTATCTCTGATTCATTAAGTGATAAAACCACCGGTGTATGATCTGATGATAAGTCATAATTACCTTCGACACTTATGTGGTTTCGTTTGATGAATTTAACTATGAAAAAGTCAACAAGGTCTGGTATTTTACTAGTATCCGATGGCCAGTATGTTGGTGATCTGGAAGAAAAAAACTCGCAAATGTATTTCATGCATGCTTTGTAAAGCCTTCTGCCTTTTGTTGTTATAAGTCTGGATCCCCAATGGGTGTGCTAAGCATTGAAATCACCGCCAACAAGGAAATTATGTCCTTATAGATTAAGCAGTTCTGTATAATCATCTTCGGTCGGGGAACGCCTTGGCGAGCAGTATATCGATGCCTATTTGAAGTCTTTCTTTTTCATACCAATACTAATTATTGTTACTTGCATATTCTCGTTTGTGAACATAGCTTCTTCATGGTGTCTTAAGCTCTTTTTTATCAGGATTGCCGATCCACCTCTAGCCTTATCAGCTGGATGAGGAGCGTGGTAGCATATAGTTTGATATTAAATAATCAAGAACCAGTCCACTTAAGAAATGAGTTTCGGACACCAGACAAATATCTATGTGTTCGATGTCTAAGAAGATTTTTAATTCTGATAAATGGTGTAAAAGACCGTTTTCATTCCATGTTCCAATTTTTAGTGTTCTGTCCATCATTGTTTTTTAAGAGCGACTTCTTCACTTAGCCGTTTGATGTTCAAATCCTCATTGTCAATTCTTTTAAGAATAAGTTCAAGAATTTCTTTAATGGAAGTTTCTTCATTCTTCCTCACTTTTTTAACAATCTGTGAATAGGATTTATTTTCGTCGCTTTTGCTTTTAACAGCTTCTTTTGGCAGTTCTTTCTTACCTTTATCTTCAGCTTCAGGAGTTCTTTTTATGTTGGCTCTTGGCTGAATTGCTAGGCTTTATTACACCGGATGTCATTTTGCTTTTGGATTTTTGAAATCTTTTAGCAACTGGACAGCCTCTATAGCTTGCAGGGTGATTACCTTGACAGTTTACACATTTTGCTTTCTGTTCTTTGCTTGATGGACAGTTTTCAGTTGCGTGTTTTCCTTCACACTTAACCCAAACAAACTCGCGGTTGCAATATTTTTTGGTGTGGCTAAATGCTTGGCATCGTTTACATTGCGGAACAATTTTTGATTTTCGCAGTGGTTCAATATTGACTTTTATGCCCATGATTGATCGAATACTATAGACATTTTCAAGACTTTGTTTGTTGTCGAAAAATAGCGTGAGTAAAGGCAGGGATCTCTTTATCATTATTGGTTCCCCAGCAGAGTTCTTAGTAGTCTCATTCTTAATAAGATTGACTGCATCAATGAATTGGAAGCCTGCTTGAACAAGGTCTTCTACTATATCTTTTGGAGAACATGAGGAATGTAGGCCTCTGGCTACTACTTTTATTGGTCTTGTGGATTTGATTTCATGCTCTCGGGAATGATAATATGATTTCATTGTTTAATATCGGTTTTTTCGGAAGATTGTCTAATATACTCAAGGACTTCCGAAAAGAACATAGTATGTTTTCTGGGTCTGGTAGTCTATAGAAAAAAAACAATTTTTTTTGCAAGCAGGTAAGGAACGGTCGCCTTCTTTATTAATACAATTTTTGTGCAAACGAGAGCGGCCTGCAATGTACCTCTTACACGTATGCCATCTACCTCCTGTTCGCGTAGTCCATAAGGTTAAATTAGGTTAGGTTTGAATGGCTATCAGGAAACCTACTGAGACACTAAGACAAGTTTCAGGTCCACTGTTACACCATAATGAAAAATGTGAGGGAGTACCTCAATTAACTAAACCTCGTCTAAACAGCTTTTGCAGAAGTCGCGTGATTTGATGGAACACTCCAAGTCTTAAGTGCGTCTACCAATGTGTATTAACTTAAAAAGATAAATGTTGAACTGTTTAGCCATTTCCATGACAGATACCTGACAACTGGAGGCGGTTATTGAGTTCGTAGAAACAGCGCCTGAGAAGATGAGGATACTCATTGAAGATATTACATTCTCTTTTAGTAACGATGGGACCATTTGGACCGTCATAACTTCCGCTTGAAAGACGCTGCAGTTATCTGGAAGGCGGAATGAGAGACTTACGTTTAGTCTGTCTGAGAACAACTCTCATCCAACCCCTTCTTCAGTCTTTGAACAATCTGTATAGAAAAGAATTGAATGATCTCTTAAAAAATCGTCATTCCAAAAGCAACTCAGTGGAATGGAGACGAACTTGTTTTCTAAGGACATTTAGGGGATGGTGTATAGTCGAAGTGACTTGCGATTGATCTGAAGAGGTTCAGGATTTTTGAGTAACCCCTGTGCTATTAATTCAATGAGAGATAGCTCTGGTACGGAGGGTTGCGTGCTCAGCCAACTCTTTCCTCAAGATATCGAAGGTTGTAGAATTAAGAAATAGGTACCTACCAGTGGCGTGGCGTGGATATTTTCAAATGGTAAGTCGAGAAAAATGAAATACCTACACAAATTAATAAGGAATAAATAGAAGGTACCTTAAATTCCAAACGTGGATTAATCGAAGCCAATTTTTTTATATTGTCATTTAGGTTAAAATTCACAATGAGCTTAAAGCATAAATTATTAATTTTTCCAAGCAGACATTGCACTATTGCAGTAAGACGAAAATTATCGTCTTACTTTTTTCAATAAGTAAACGTGTATTCAAAAGGGACGGCACCGGGGTGGAAGTATATCGTAGGAAAGACAGGGAGAAACACAAAATAGGTGTGTTTCTTTACTGAAAATTCACACGAATAGCACCGAAAGTCGGTGAAAGTCAGTCAAATGTCGTTCCAGCACAGCGATTTTTCGCAGCAGTGTACAAAAGAGAGTGCTCACGAGAGAGTTGAAAATTTTCCCACCCTGCGAATTTCTGCCACCTAAATTTCTGTGGGCAGAAATCGTGCACAGCCAAAACAAATACAACAACTGTCAAACAGACGTTTTTCCAAGCGTTGCTGCGAATGTTTGTTCAAGACCGTTTCTTTACTTTTGAGACAATTACGCTCTTTCAGAGAGTTTGTGAGAGAGTTTTACCCCCACTCCTTAAAATTTGACAGATTGTGAATTTCTGTCCACAAAGTAAAGAAACAGACCTAATAAGTTCTGCGCGGCGATTTTCAATGCTTTGTGTATGCTTTGTGTATTGTGTGTGTATCTCGCAAATTTAAAAGTGCTTGAAGGACATTGTGTGTATGGGCAAAGAAAGGCTGTTGACTGCTTAGTTGTAGACTTATGTTGCTGGTTTTTTCTATGAACAAGGGACAAATTTTAAAAGGTAAGACGATAGGAATCGTGTTATTTGGACGCCACGCCACTGGTACCTACCTATATTTAGGGTGGTTAAAGATGAGCTCCTCTCATTTACAATGCATATACAGGCTGATTGCTGGACCTTGCTTGGACTTTCACAGAAAGTCACTTTGTTAAGAGTGGTCCACCACTCTATATTACTATATTAGCATGGGTGGCACCTGGGGCGCAAATATGGTGTCACCCCCAGAATGTAAAACAGTAAAATAAATTAAACTCCGCTAATCCATGAATTTCGATTTCTTTATTTAAATTCAAATATAAACTTTAAAAAAAGGAGAACAAAAATTAATGTATCTACATATCCACATTGTTAAAAAAAAAAAATCTAAACAGAAAACAATAATAAAACTTCTTCTTCCTGCCTTTTAAAGCTGAAAATTCGCTAATAGCTTCATCAAAATTTATCTGCTGGGTCGCTTCATGTTCAATTTTTAAAATTCCCAGATTGTTGAGCATCATTTCCATTCTGTATCACACACTCAGCGACTGAATAGTCATATCAACTCTGAAAAGGAGTCCGTATTAAATACGAGAGGCAATGTTCAGAGATTAAGAAGAACCAAGCCACACGAGCTAATGTTCTAAGAACTAAAAGTCATGGGGAGCATTAAAAGCTTAAGCTTCCCCTAAAGCGATTATATTATTGAGATAGAAAAATGTGTTGTCGATCGTTCATAGACTGGTTCTGATTACGAGGAGTTTCTAGTGAGGTAAGAATCCCACACTACTTGGTGTCGAATACTGCCAAGTACATAGTTTCCATTTCTTAATTTTTTTTTGTTTGAAAAAGAAAACATGGAGTGGGAGATATTGTAAGGGTTCGATATCACCCATGGTGCTGTTTCACCCTACTTTACCCTACATAAGCCCCATGCAAACGTACTTGTAATGAATAAATAACTCTAGGTAAAGACGTTAAGTATCTGAGCTTTCTTGTGCAAGAACTGTTATTCAATATCAATCCTAACGCAGTAGTTATTACATATTTCTCCCGTGACACATAAGCCAATTACATCATCATAAAGAATTATTAAATTTGAGCACAGTCTTCACATCAGTAAAACTCAATTAAGTGATTTAAGGCGGTCAATAGAATTATTGGGCATATTTAAAATAACTTTCATGAGTCGTTATAACTTATAATTTCACGAAACGGAATGTGAACCAATAAAGTGAGCATGACTGTATGAATGTTTGACGTATTGTGAACACCAATTAAAACCCAAACACGTCATTGTCCAAATTGGAGGAGTTAGGTGACACTGCTTATTTGAAACCAAAGCTAAGACTTTCGCACTTAAGTTTTTAAAGATTTTGCCCATAGGAGAACCAAAGATTATTTCAAGTGAATTGCAATCGATAAATCGACAATTTAGAATTGGAGCATCGTCTCCTTATCGTTCTCTCATTGAAATGACGCAAATCTAAAGGACAATTAAAAATTCTCTTTTGCCATGAATTTTATGTAAGTAATTGTGAAAAGTTTCCAATAGTTTTCGACTTGCAGGGAACTACAACAACAAACATACTTTGAAATGGGAAATGGGCTAACTTCGTAAAGTTAGTTCAATCGCTTTGAAACAAAATAACTTAACCATCTTCGAAGGGACGCGGGTAGTATTGGTGGCATTCGGGTTTGTCGACTATTTTTGTTATTTGTCCTAATGAAATTTTCATTCAACTTTTAGGACTTCCCTGCTAAGGGTTGGTTATATTTCAATGTGGTTTAGAAATATTAATTGCACAAAGTTTGTGCGTTGCTTTTCGTTTGGTCCTTGGGGAATTGAACATCGACAGATAGATGGTTTGTCAGACTTCGCAGAAAAACCATAGCATGGTCTTTATATAGCTTTGAGTTATATCGTACTTTCAAAGAAGCAATATAATAAACTTCAGTACTCTATAAAACACTGTCTAAGTAGAAGCACTAAGATTTCATTTTACGAGTGCACGAGATGGAATGGGAATGTGCAAGCGAACGATTTTCAGAATTGTGAAAAAGAAAATTCATGGCACTACAGTTTGTGATTATTGAGCAAGGACCTAGGACACGTTATCTTATCCGTTCCAATGAAAGTATTATTTTCTATAGGGGCGGATTGAGTTTCTTTTTAGGTTGTTCTCATTTTGAATAAACTTTTTGAGTAAATTACCTCTTTAGGTTCTTTTCATTTTGAATAGACATTATGGTCTTTCGTCTTCTTTCCTGATTGCTGTTAAAAGTCAAATTTCGAAAGGTTTGTCTGCCCCAGCTCAACCACCGAGTTGTTGCAGCTTCGTTTCCACCGCCATACTTTTAGCTAAAGAGTACGAATGAACAGATTGCAAACTGAAACCAAAAGTCGACGGAATGGAACGATGTATAGGAAGTGTAGATGGGGAATTACATGCGTTCAAATACTGAGATTCTGCACTGAAGGGTGTTTGCGATGGAACAATATTATCACGTTGTTGTTGAGTTATTTATTGGGTGGGTGAGTGATAGTAAAATTTAAAAGAGATGTTCCAGTAAACAAATAATCAAAACAGTGTGAAGGTATTTTTAGACCTTTGAACAGAAAGGTCCTAAACGGATTGGTTTGTAATTTTTTAGTTTGGGTCGGTTGGTAATTTACTATTTTTGAGTAAATTACCAGCCGATGGGATGGACTATGGCTTCTTTCACTACCAAACTCAAAGAGTCGTGGCTAACAACTAAAACAAGGGGGATTCGAAAAACAATGCCAAAATGGTTTTTGATGTGTCATATTTTACCGCATCAGATTTTGTATCCTTCGCGTTGTCTTTAACAAACCAACAACAAAAACATATAGACTTACGTTGCGTTGGTCAACCTATATATGATCGCTAATTTGAAGAACTATTTCTGAGCATTAGTTTATCAATACTATACTGAACTCATTTAATCAAAAAAAAAAAAAAAAAAAAATTGTCCGGATTGCTCTGTTCGAAGCCCAAAGATTACTTTTTAGTTCAAAGGCTGGTTGTTAAACTATTGTCTAATTACTTTTTCTTAATTAAAGTTTTCTTTTGTGTCTCAGAACCGTAATTTTTACATCTGAAAGCTTTCATCAGCTTCTGTTTATGTTTTTCCAATTGCGGAAATGATTCCACTTTCTTTTATTGATCACCGCCGGTAATAACCGTTAATGGTTAGTGTTAAAAAATCATTTTCAGTTGAAAAATTACCATACTAGCAGTGAATCTTTTCCAGCCATTTTCATCGTCATTCATAACGTTATTTAAACGCAGTGTTTAATTTATACTTCAACTTGTTTTTTTTGTAAACAATATCAATAACAATTCTCTAGGTTGATGTCTCGCTCTTGATGATGACCGATAAAGTATATCCCTTGTCTTCAAAGTTTGTTAGAGGAGACCATGACAATTTTTACATATGGAATACTTCATACATATACAGAATGTGCGTAATATATCGGATTTTTCTATAAAAGCGCTACAAAATTTTCTATTAATAAAACAAAAACGTGCCGGTCTTGATCATCACGGAAGAAGTACGGCCCAATGACGCCGCCGACCCATAAACCACACCAAGTCGTTATTTTTCGGGATGTAATGATGACTCCTGGAGTACGTGTGGATTGCTGCCTGACCAATACTGCATATTTTGTTAATTGACAAAGCCATTAAGCCAGAAATGAGCCTCATCGCTGAAGATTATTTTCCGATGAAAATCCGAATCATTTTCAAGTTGTTGCTCTGCCCAATTCACGAACATACGACGCTTCTGGTGGTCAAGCGGCTTCAGTTCTTGCGTCAATTCAATCTTGTAAGGATGTAGGCCAAGATCTTTTCCCAAAATTCGCCACAACGACGCCGACTTCACAGAGATGCCCAAAGCTTGAGAACGACGCGAGTGTGAGAGACACATTTGGGCTTTCTGCAACTGAAACCTCAGCGGCAGGAATATTCTCGACACTACGGGCACTTCTTTTTCTCACTGGAAGGGGAACATTTTGTTCTGTACCTGTGGATTCAAATTGTTCCACTAGACGCTCAATTGTTGATCTGCTAGGACGATTATGACGACCATAATTGAACGTAGCGCTCTTAACGTTGAGGCCACTGACTCCGAATTTCTGTGGTAAATTTTAATAATTTCGACTCGTTGTTTGCTCGTATATCTTTTCATCATGAAATAATGGCAAACCTTATTAAAGAGAAATGTCGAAAGAAAGGCAAGAAATATGACGTCGTTTGCTGTCTCTGTCGCTTTACTTTTGTAGCGTTCCTGTTGAAAAACTCAAGCTGTTCTTAGATTGTTATTAGCGAATCTGATAAAGTTATTTGGTGTAATGTGGTAATCTGTAAGCTCATAAAAGTTTTTATAATGGTTCAAATTTATCTATTAGTTTAGTTTTAAATTCATTTTTATTTTGTATCGCTTGTGACTACTTACTTGCTAACAAAAATGTTTAAACTAGTTTACATAATACCTTACTTACTTAATTAACTTACTGACCCTAGGCTGTTGCTCATCTTCTTCTTTTCCATTTCCGGCGTTACGAGTAGTGATCTTGAAGCGATCACAACTCTCCCACTTTTCTGCTTCACACTAGTGATCCGCCTGTGGGGTACACCGCGTTGACCTCAGAAAGCGTCGGCAAGCCTCCCGGTTTTGGATTGTTCCATGTCTGAGGCCAACCAAATGCTGTTGTTTTTGCATTTGCTTGTACCAGGAGTGTTTTGGCCTGCCTTTTCTTTTCGTCGCGAATTTTTTTTCGGTGCTCATAATTACTCAATAACTTATTTCTAATGCCTTTTGGCCTAATGATAAAATATCTATTTCTTACTATAACTTATATTAAAAACTAAGAAAATTTAAAATTGATAATTTATAAAATAAGAAAATTTAAAAAACTTGGTCTCATTGAAAGTATTTATCTATCAGATATAAATCATGAGACATGTCATTTAAAGCTTCCAATGAATCAATATCACGGACTACTTGGCTATTCTTTTATTCGATTTACAACAAAAAATAGCAAAATAGCCGACAAACTCAGATAAACTCTTCTACTTGAGAAGACCTGTGTTTTTTTGAGAACTTTCTCGCACAAAACTCAAATAGCTTGTTTCCCATCATCAGTCAGATTTCATAGCTACGACATGCAAATATTTGTTCGCTCTCACATCGACCAACAGATAAGCGTTTCATTTTATCCACTCATAATGCTATGGTTTTACTCTTAATCGATTGTCTATATCGTCATGCAAAAAAGGCATGGGTATTATCCCAAAGCCCTTTCTGTGGATCTTATATTAAGCTGCCCACCCTTTTTATTTGCTGATTCCTCTCCAAGATATCGGTTGTAATGATTGGAATGATGAAGATGGTGATCGGTGATTTTTGGAGAAATCATCAAGCGTAATAATATAACGACTCCAATTCAAAGAAAGTATTTCAGACTGGTTGAAATTTAGCTTGCTTTGAAAAAACACAAAAATGAAAAAAAATATACAAGGAACAGTCAGGGTCGAATTAATAAAAAAGCTAGTCGCATTTTCTAAAACAGATATGAATGAGAAAAAAAATTGATGAATAATAAAAAACGCAAATTAAAATGAATCTGTTTTTAGTGGCAATTTTACCCCATGCCTTTTTATGTTGCTATTTAGCTTTCGAATCTTTTAACAACCATTTTTATTTGTTTCTCTTTTCTGGATATGCACTGTCAGACAAAATAAAGTGCAAACCGGAATTAAGATACTAACTCATTTTATTTTGTATTGTTTTCATGAACTTTATTTCAAAAAGTCATTTTCTTTAATTTAAGTTCTTTTACAAACATATCAGTCAGTATTCATAAACAAAATATAACCAAAATTAAAATAACAAAAAATATGTGTTGAAACAAATCGTGAAAAAGAGAAGACAAAATAAAGTGCAAATACAAAATATCAGCAAAAAAACATAGCAAGTCGTTTTGGTATGCTGCGAACAAGATTTCTCAAAGATGGAATCCTCCCACATTCAAATTGGAGGCTTTCCCAAAAAGATGATATATTTCGCCGACCATCTAACGGAATTCTGTCATCTAATATGGACCAAAGATGCTCTATCGGATTGAAATCTGGGGATTGAGGTGGCCATTCCAATACTTCCACGTTGTTTTGAGAAAAAACTGCTTTGCCACCTTACAAGGATGCTTCGGATCATTATCTTGCTGGAAAATGTAGTTGTCCACAGCAATATTTTTGATGCCGAAGAAGCTAAGTTTTCTCTAATAATGTTGACGTAATGAGAACCCGTCATTTTGGTGTCAATTTTGACAATATTCCCAACATCCTCAAACCATAATTATCCCACCACCATGTTTGACGATTTTTTTAATGCATCTTTGGTCAAGTCTTTCTTTGGGCTTGCACCAAACTCTTTTCCTTGATTTGAAATTTGTTAACTCAAATTTAGACTCATAGGGCCTAATTATGCTTTCCCTAAACGATTGTGGTTTTGTTAAATACTTTTTTGGGAAAGCAAGTCTTTTTTCATATTTATTTGACGTAGCAAAAGTTTTCTCTTTGCCAAATAGTTTCGTAACCCACTTTCATTAAGTCACCTTTGGACTGTCCTTGGTCTTACGTCTTATTGTAGGTCTTCTTTAGTGTTTCTAGTTGTGGATAATGGTTTTTGTTTGCCTCTATAGTGATTCTGCGGTCACCAGGCAGTGTTGTTTTCCTCTTTCTTCCACTTTGACTTCTAAAACTGGCAGCAGATTAACGTTTAATGAAGTTCAAATAAGCCTACTTGGTTCCAGAAATTGACAGACCATATTTTTCACTTAGTTTACGAAAGGTCAACCCACGTCAACAATCCGAAACTAAAACTTCTTTCAATTCCGGTCAGAGTTGCTCTATGTCAAAGCTTATGAAAATAAAATTCAACTTGAAACAAAATTTTTGCAAACGGGCATAAGATAACCACACCTTCTGATCATTTTGGCTTATATTTATATTTTGATCTATTATTAGCTATACTTTGCACAGGTATTAAAAAGTTGCACTTTATTTTGTCCGAGCTCAATGTCATTTGCTTGAAAATTAATGCAGTTCATGTTTAAAAGAGAACAAAAATAACGGAGTATTTATAAAGGTTTGATAAAAAATGATAAAAAATAACGTATTAACATTAAATAGAGTGATAAATCTTCCATATTGTTTATTCACTACATTTTTAAAAGTAGTCAAGTGCATTTGCACTTTATTTTGTCTGACAGTGTAATATCGATTAATGTAATTAATAATAATTGTTGTGTTCTTGATTCTTGATTCTTACGGGCAGTTTCAATGTTTATAAACTTAGAATTTTTTCAAAACAGTTACAGTTACACAACACAAGATGGAATTGTTTGGTAAAAATTCATCGACGAAATCCAAACCATCTTTGTGATTCAGATGAATTTATTGGTATAGCAAATTCAGGTAATTGCAGCTTTAGCTTAATGATTATATTTTAGAAGTCATAGCACGCATTTAAACTTAAATGTAGCTAATTTTGCGGCTTTGATAATCATTCATATGCTATTAGATCTTAACAAGTGGTGGTCCCTGTAAAGTGGTAACTAACCTCGCAAGAGTTATCTTAGAGTTGTTGCAGTAGTCCTGCTCCTTCCTCTTCATGTTCACTAAATGCAATGATTTATTCACAAATTGATATAATTTTGAATATCTATTCTGATTAAAAACCTTATCAAAAATAAAAAATCCTGCATTCACAAAAATTTCGCTCTACCTCGCTTTTTTCACAGAGTTTCAAACAGACATGAATTTTATGTAGGCAATATGTGACATTCATAAAATAAGCACAAGAGCCATAGCAGATAATTTGCACGAATTTGACTCGCTGCCCCCGAAACAGCCTAACTAATTCATTAATAACTTCAACAAACAGCCTAACTAATTCATTAATAACTAAGGCTGCCTAAGAAACATACAATTGTTAAAGCCTTTAACTATCTAAGTTCCAATGTCCAATATCATGTTCTTAAATCTCATCTCCCTCACCCGATCTACTTGACATAAAGTGGTTGAAGCAAAATACATTCAACAAAGCTGACTAAAACAAAACCAAAAAAAGACAGCCCCTAAACACAAATACATAAATGTATACTTTTAGCTTCATTTTTTACACCAGCCTACAACTGATATTGCTTTTGGCTAAGAGTTTTTAAAGCTCAAAACTGAGTACGGCACATCAAAACAGCCGGTAGCATTTTGTGCCATCCACTTGACATCCAAAATCAAGAATCACTGCCATATCTAGCCCATAGCATCAAATGAATTTTGAAACAGAAACTTTTTTACGCTTCCTTTTTGATAAGGGATTTGATTTGACATTTATGCTTTTGCTTGGAGGACGATTACTGAGCTGAACTGAGTGCTCTACCATGTGCCATATGATGGCCTCACAAAAAATTGTAAAGAGAAACATATCCCAATGGAGAAAAGGGAACACGAATACAAACTGACACATTATCACATGACGTTTTGTCTTACCAATATTTGTATGTTTCGGCACTCTACTCGTCGATAAAATGTTGACAGTGGCCCACATAAGGTATTGTGGTACTTAGATACTGTTAGAGCCGGAAAACCGACTTCTGTTCAAATGGATACGTTTTAAAGCAACTCTTCGTGTATGGACATTGGACACTTGTCTCTCTCTCTCTGTCAATTTTTCCTTTTTTTTCACACACAGTAGAGTGTGAATTTCCTGTGTCTTATAAATTCCAGCATACACAGTAAGTTTGCATGGCTTGTTTGCTTTCATATGATAAATCATTGAGATTTTTTGTTTCTACTCTTTCTGATTTGTGAAATTTTGCAAAATAAAATGGAAAAGCAAACACAAATCGAGGTGGACGTAGTCTAAAAGTCTTTTTGAGCTCTTAAGGGGAACTTAGCTTAGCACTTCTGGCTGAAAGTTTGTTCTCAGTTTTTTATTTTGCAGTAAATTTTCTTTTATCATTTCATATCTGCAGATGTGAATTTCTGCAATTAATTTGTCTATTATGGGAAAAGTTTGGTTTTCCAAGAACAAATTGAAGGAAGTGGTCACCAGGTTGGTAGCAATCAAGCAAAACAAATCGGAAAATTGATTTAAGCTGTACTTTTTATCGGTTAGTCTTAATGTTGTGAATTGTCCCATGTCTGAGGCCAACCATGTTGCATTTGTCTGCACCGGGACGGCACCTCTCCTTTGCAATATGTGCCTTACTGCCAAAGTTTTCTTTGAACGTGGCAATATGTACTAACTGGGCCGATATCGTGCTATAGTTGTTTTCCTATATGGTATTGTTGACGTGAAGATCGTCGTTCTTACAGAACCAACAAGGTATTTTTTACTCCTGTTGTTATGCGGAGCACTTTCATCTAAGCTGCCGTGAACTTACGTTCATACTATGCAGAGTCTTCCTTCAGCTTAGGGGCTTTTTAGATCATACAAAATGGTGGATCTTTATCAACCCTACGAGTACTCGATGACTGATGTCGTCATCACAAGCTCCCAAGCTGCCTGACTATTGATCATATCTTCATTCAAATAAATGTCTCGATCAGAAAAAGAACAAAAGAAGTAGGAATTCAGTGTTTTTTGCACTAGTACTCTACCCACTACATTTACCGATATTGTATGTGTTGTTTTGACCTTCGTTGTTGGGTACTTATATTGTTTATTTTGGGGGCTACGGGCTAAGTTTACAGATATGGTTAGTGCTTCTTGCAGGGATGTAGGACCCTCACTTAATGATGGCTCCATCCAGAAAAGAATGAAAAATGAACTTTGGAGTTCTGTACTTTACCTTACAGCAGTGGTGGGCAAGGGCTATGATAATAATAAGCAGAGAACTGAATACGCTTCTCTGGTGAACGCATTCTGTGACTCTAAACGTCTTCACTGATCCTTCATACACATTCTCGGCCCAAGTTGTATGAGGACCACCCATATTATGTTTTGTGGTTGTCGACGGGATGCATTTTTAAGTCAACGAGCACAGCATGCAAATACTCTAAGGAACCAAGATGTTTTTCAATTGGATCCATGTACTTTAGATCTTGCTTTATATCAGCAGTCGGTTGGAAAACCTCTTCGAGCTTCCAATACAAGCCCTGCACTATCTTTGGTTGGAATTGGGTGCACTTCTTCTTCGTTTCTTTTTTGCAACTACTTTACGCTTATTCGCTTCCGAGTCGAGATTTTTCATCGTTAATTTGAGCATGCTTTTTTCTTTACTTATCTATGTTTTAGCTTCATCATTTCTCTAACGTTTGTTTGCCTCTTGGCAGTGTCTGTTTTTGAAATCCCAAGCAATGATTTAGCTCTTGTGCTGTGTGAGCTGAACATAAGGAAGATTTGTTATGGCAACTGTTATACAGACAACAGAAAGAACGCTTATTTGGGTGCGCAATTGTCGTTAGAGGTATACTCATCGATAAGGTTATCGGCCAAAATCCAGTAAATGAGTGTATTTTGACCATACTCATCAGGGCCAAACTTAACAAAGTTAGCCAATATGCGCCCACGCCCCCACAGAAGAGAAAGACGAGAACTCCAATGATTGTTTCTACGAGCTCCACGAAAAAAACATTTGAGCAATACCCTAGACATGACAACATTAAAATCAAACTCAAATAATTGAATTTAAATTTCTGTGTTAAGAATACCTAATGTAATGTATGTTTATGTATGTAAATATTTTTTGTGAGTATGTTTCTATGAAAAATGTTCTTTAAGTTGTCAACTGGCCAATATCATTTATGAATACAATCACGAAAATTTTCACTGGATTGTTGAACTCACGCCTAACAAAATGGGTAAAAGAAAATGGAAAATTAAGCCAATTCCAGGCAGGATTTAGAGAAGGATATTTTACTGTGGACGAAATTTTAAACTTAACAAGTATAGCGCAAAGTAACATTAATCACGGGAAAAAATTTAATGCGTTTTTTATTGAATTTCGTGCGGGATTCGACACAATCAACAGAAACTGTCTTTTCTACAAACTTTCTCAAATTGGAGTATCAACGAAGTTCCTAAATATCCTTGCTAACTTCTACAGCCTTAATAAATCAGCGATTTGGAATGGGAATGACCTCTCGGAATGGTTTGGAATAGAAATTGGTTTGAGACAAGGATGTTTGCTAAGCCCTCTGATATTGTCACTATTTCTAGACGACATCACGGAGTGCCTGCCAGCAGGAATCATAGTAGAAGGTATTAGGATCAAGACCTTACTTTTCGCGGACGATCTGGTTATTTTTGCAGAATCGCGAAGCTCTCTACAGCTAATGATAAACAGATTAGAAAATTACTGCAAGTACAATTGTCTGAAAATTAATATAGCAAAATCGAAAGTGCTAGTATTTAGAAAAAGAACAGGTCGATTAGCAGGATCTGGAAAGTGGAAACATGGCGGAGAAGATCTCGAAATTGTCAAATCATACAAGTATCTAGGAGTTACAATTAATCATGACCTTTCTTTAAAATTTCATTTTAAAAATAAACTCACTGAATCGAAAAAGCCACCAATTCAACATCAATTTCAGAGTCGGACTGGAGCCAAATATAAAGGTCTTCGAAGCCGTTATGCGTTCGATAATGTGTTACGGTGCACAATTCTGGAAGGCAAACACTACGAAGATGTAGAGAAACTTTTGCGTTTCTTTTTGAAAAAACTCTTGCAGCTGCCAACAACCACAACCACCCCTAATTACATGCTTACAATCGAAAGTGGCATTTCACATCTCTTTGATAATACACTTGAAATGAACATGAACTATGTAACCAAAGTCTTAAACGAGAAAGATGACACACGATTGACCAAGGTCCTAGTCATGAAGGCATTGAGAACGAAAACCATAGTATAAAGAATATACAGGGTGATTCGCATAAGGTGTGACAAAATGATAGAGTGTGTAGGTTGGACCTAGACAAGCAAAAAATCGTATGGGAGGGTGGGGGGGTCCATTTTACCCCGTTTAGGCGGGAGGAGCCATTTAAGAAAAAAATCAATAAAAATGGAAAAAATATTATTTAAAAATAACGGTTATACCTAGTCGTGCTATAGCATTTTAAAAAGCCAAAAACATATACATTAAATCAAATCTAAAAATAAGTTGTTCATTTGAATAGTTTTTGAAATATTAATTTTCAAAGTCAAAATTTTGAAAAAAAAACATAATTTTTTTTCTTCAAACCATTTTTTTTTTTTCAAAATCTTATGAAATTAAGTTGTAATTTTCTGGCTAATTTTCAATGCTCTTACTTATTTTTGATCAAACACAAAAAACGGGATGCCAAAATAACCTGTAGTTTTTGAGAAAACCAAAAATTACAAAAACGACTTCTTAAAAAAATTTTTTTTTTAAAGTTTTTTTTTCGTTATTGGATTCTTAAGTGAAAAAAAGTAAAGATAAAATTCATCCTTTATTTCTTAAATTCACTTAAGAATCCAATAACGAAAAAAAACTTAAAAAAAAAAAAAAAAAATTTAAAAAGTCGTTTTTGTAATTTTTGGTTTTCTCAAAAACTACAGGTTATTTTGGCATCCGGTTTTTGTGTTTGATCAAAAATAAGTAAGAGCATTGAAAATAAGCCAGAAAAATACTACTTAATTACGTAAAATTTTGAAAAAAAAGTGGTTTGAAGAAAAAAAATTATGTTTTTTTTTTTTAAATTTTGACTTTGAAAATTAATATATCAAAAACTATTCAAATGAACAACTTAGTTTTAAATTTTATTTAATGTATAGGTTTTTGGCTTTTCAAAATGCTATAGAACGACTCTGTAGGTATTACCGTTATTTTTAAATAATATTTTTTCCATTTTTAGTGATTTTTTTCTTAAATGGCCCCTCCCGCCTAAACGGGGGAAAATGGACCCCCCTCCCATACGATTTTTTCCTTGTCTAGGTCCAACCTACACACCCTATCTTTTTGTCACATCTTATGCGAATCACCCTGTATAGTAGCACCATGGCGGGGAAAGCGCTGGTATCGCCCCCTGTCGACCCCATTAAACGTTTTATCGGTTCAAAAAATTTGGCTGTGGTTGTTCACTTAGGCATGTGGATGGTTTTTTTTTTGGATGCTTTAATGGTTGTGGATGGTATTTTCATCAATTAATAAAAGTGTTTAAATGATTTTCAAACAACGTCATGACACGCCAAATGCAAAACCACAAACTTTTTATCATTTAGAATCAAAAAGCACATCACTCGCACATCACTCTTTTAAGTTGCTAACACATTTACGAAGCAAAGCTGCCCTTACAAAAAACAATAATATATGACGTATTGACAGCATGTTGGCAGGGTTTTACGATTAACTTGTTCCGATTGAGAAGGTAGTACGTTTAATGGTGACGACAGGGGGCGATACCAGCGCTTTCCCCGCCATGGTGCTACGATAGAATATAGATTTTATACTTATACTATAGAGAAACCTAACGCGAAAATTCCAAAAATCCGAAAAAAAACCATCTGTTGAAACATTTATAAATGATGTTCAAAAATATTGTTAGCGCATGTGTATATGTACAACGAAAAAAAGAAAAAAGTCTTAATAATAAAACAAATAATTAAATCTTAAATTCGTCTTTAGATATTTCCTTATTGATATACAGGTTGTTCAACGAAGAAATGGTAAGAAACCCCTATAGGAAACAGCTTATCCGTTTGTAACTGATGTTTTAATTATGTAATTATTAAAAACACCCTATAAGAAGGTAAAACTACCCTCGCAAACGAATATAAATTACGCTAGCTATAAGGCAAGCACTAATTGTGCTACCTTATATATAAGAATAGATCAACCCCTTGCTAAGGTAAAAAATTGGTAGAAAACGCCTTATAAGAAGGTAAAATTACCTTCGCAAACGAATATAAATTACGCTAGCTATAAGGCAAGCACGAATTGTGCTACCTTATATATAAGATAGATCAAATCCTTGCTAAGGTAAAAACCACCCAAGTTTCTAAGGCAACCTATACTATATGATAAGGTACAATTACCTTATCATTTAAGATAGAATGAGGGGAAATTCAACAAATTTTGTTCACCTTTCAATTTACGCAAGCAAAATAAGTAATATTACCTTAAGTCGACATAGGCTCAAACGGGTGCTAGCGGTAAGGTAGGCTAACCCGCGATTTAGGTTAGTTTTACACCGACTTTTCTCTGGGTGTATAGTTTTCAATTTATACTGAAAAAGTACCAATACTTGACGACCTATAGTAGCGAGTAAAGCTATCGACACCTCAAGGGTATCCTTCGTTCCTACTCCCACTAAACTGCAGGTCGTGAGCTGCGCACTGAGCCATGTGTATTTGTATTTTACTGCCAATTTTTTCACTTAACAATAAAAGTACACT
This sequence comes from Melanostoma scalare, assembly GCA_949752695.1. NCBI lineage: Eukaryota > Metazoa > Arthropoda > Insecta > Diptera > Syrphidae > Melanostoma > Melanostoma scalare. The sequence goes on from OX456984.1 coordinate 140,617,037, forward strand.
CGAAGACAGACTGGATAAAAGTATAAGTTCAAAGGCCACCTTATACAAAATGTCTATTGAGGTTTTTTTTTTTATTTTTTACTGCCAAAATTTTTTTTTTTTTTGTGACACCCAAAAGAGTTACCCGAATCATACCTCAGACCAACTGCAAAATCTTATACTCTTCCCTACGCCCACCATTACTAAAGTTCACAGAACCATTAGAGTATTCCTTATAAATATCGTTTGCAGTAAAGGAAGAGAACATTAAAAAGGAAATATAGTCGGTTATAAAAAGCAATCCAACAATTAATTTATTCTTTAGCTCATTTCATTGGCATCACAATTCTAAAAAATCAGATAACCATTTTCTTCTTTCTTTTCATGAAATTACTATGCCACCAAGATAACACCTTTGTTCATTAAAATACTCACAATAATGCTTATCATTCGTTTTATTATTACTTAAATCTGTTACACGAAAGTTATTGTGAAATGGTGAGCAAAGAGCAGTATACACTTTTAGTCTTTTGGCAATGACTTACAGTCCACTTGCTTTTAGTTGGCGGAAAATAAGGGAAATTAATTCCAACGAGGATAATTTTTTTTTAATTACTGATGCAAATGAATGCTCACTGACGGCTGTCGACGCCGACGAAGCGAAAAACTGAAAAATTTTGCAGGAGCTTGCATTTATCCGGGAACGGTAATGAAGGAAAACATTCACTTCCTCCTTTTGCATTTATAAACAGACTGTGGTAAAGTTAGCTGCTTTTCATTTAAAATGTAGTAAAACATGGAAGTTGTGAAAAGAGGTCTACATCAAAACCATTGTGTGTCGTCATTTTAATGAGCTTTTTGATTTGGAGCTATTTTTGTACTTTGTTCAAAATGGTCACAATCTCAAAGGGCAAACAATTGGGTGACGGTTGTGACGAGGCATTTCAAGAGATTGAAATGTTCAGTGAAAATTTAAATTTTTTTTAATTTCTTCTTTTACTAATTTATAAAATTGACAGATTGAAAACATTTTTTGTTAAATCAACAGTACTCTTTTCTTATTCATTCTTCATCTTAATGAAGATGAGAATCATAACAAAGAATTTGTTATTGAATTTATCAAAAAGTTCTAAAACGATATGAAAGATTCCTTCTTTCATTAAGAACGATTCTTTTCTATTTATTAATTAACTAGCTGACCCGCCCGGCGTAGCTCAGGCCCTACTTTTATCAAATTCAAAGTTAAGTAAAGCAGTCTCCAAGCTATTATTCTAGTGGCAGAGTGGGAATGAAATATAGTCTATGCAGCTCAGGTGCAATTAAGCACTCTAACGATGACAGAGTTTTTGGAATAGGCCACCCGGCGTTGCTCGGGTCTGTAGTTTTAACCCTAATTGATGAAATAGACGCTAAGTTACTGAAGGACTATATGGCATCCCAGTGCCGAAAGAATATTTGAAATCTGTCCAGTAGTTTCTAAGTTTCCATTTCCAACACATTTCCTGAGGGAATCTTCCGTTCACGTGCAAATATGTTAATGAAATATAAGTCTATGTCACTGAGGGATTAGTTCAATGAATTTTAATTGATAAAATCACAGACGAAATTAATTCAGCAACAATCAGCAACTAAAGTTTTTCTCATTGAACTCTTAAATATAAAATGTATTGAAAGTAGCTGCAATTTGTTATCAGAATAAAATTGAAAAAAAAAAAAATAGTACGTATACACCAGAGTCAATAGTATACACTTAAGAAAATGTATCAACAATTTTTTTTTTTTTGTGTTCTGATCAATAAAAGACCTATGCTTTTGTCTTAATTATTTTCAAAACAAACAAAACAAATCCGTATTTAATAAAAAAAGCATTTTTAATGAAGATTGAAATGTTATTACATACTATTTTCGGCACATTATGTTGCTTACTTACAAAACCGAGTTCTCCTGAAATAGTGGCTATTTATAAGGTTTAAATTTGATATTGAAAGACACACATTGTTATTATACAGTCTGTTAGTCAATTTAAAGCTTTCTCAAAAACTATATATTAGACGGGTTTCCGACGCACGAACATGCGACGTATAATTGTCCATGCGCGAAACAGGAATACTCCAAGTTGATTGCGAAACAGGAAAACTCCAAGTTGATTCCGCATACTTCTAACGACTGTTCTTGTGATTTATTTATGGTCATCGCAAAGAGCAGACGTTCTGGAAATTGAAACCGTTTAAAATCAAATGGTAAATCCGTAAGAATCATCGGTATTCGCGGGATCAAGACATTCTCTCCTTTGTATTTTCCTTTTATGATTGTCGCTGCAATGACGTTATTCATCAGCTCTTTCACAGCATCATTTATCATCGTAAATAATGTTACGCAGCATGATGATAACTGATCCTACTTTTAACGGCAAATTGTGAGATGATTGTCCAGGCAATTCCAGTGAATTTAAAAATTCCGTGGGATAGTTGACTTTGTCGTCCTGGTTCATAACGGTGTCGACTGATTTGAAGGAAACCAACTGTCCTGGAAGAAAATTCTGAATGGTCGCATTGAGATTCTCGAGATCTTTATTTTTCGCTGCCAATACTGCTCGTTCACTCAGCCAATTATGGTTATTGAACTTTTGCGCTATATCCGGGAAAACACGCTGAATAAGCTCCTCTTTTGATTATGTGATGTGACAGAAATCTGTGGGTAATGTGATGAATCCGGTCGAGGTGTCCACTGCAACGTTATTATTTCCAATGTCTAACAACTGCTTCGCAAACACATTTGCAGTTTCATCATGGTGCAAAATACTCGCATGTTAGTTGTTAATTGGAGTGTCTTTACGTACCGCCACAAATTCGATGATTTTAGGCATGCCTTAAGTTCATCAGCTACAGTTGATCGGGGAATAACTGGAAGAGTCTGACGAAAATCACCCAACAGAATCATGGCCCCACCAAAAATATTTTGATTGTCACGAAGATCTTTCAACGTTCTCAGTGCCTCCAGTGACCTCTTATGGGCCATTGTGCATTCATCCCAAACAATCATTGCGCTATTTTTGGCGATGTTGCAAAGGGGTGTTTCGGCGATGAAGATATTACGCAATCCTTGAGCTTATCATCCCAGTGTGAATCATTCTCAAGTAATTGTAATAGTTGACATGCCTCACGGTAAGTCGCACACAGTTGTCCATTAACTGTTCTCAGTTGTTTAAACGATGTCGGACCACGAACATTCACTAACAAAAACCGCTAATAATAACATTCGTCGTTATTTGGATGTACTATGTAGATGCGATCCAGAGCGACTGAATCAAATACATTTGGATTCCCTTCAACTGGTGTTCCTTGTTTTCGACGCTGAAACGATTACGATGATGCATTCCATGTGTAATAGCGTGGCATAACAGCATACAGTAAAGTCCGAGCAAAATCATCACTTTGACAGACTGTAAATAAACTTGTCAATGTTGTCGACGGTGGACATGCCGCTCTGTCTGCCGCGTTCGATTTATTAAAATAAATTCGTTGACCATTTTCTAAATGGACTGCCAAATGGACTACTGTAGGGTGTCTTTCATGGATCGCAAATGAAAAGATACGCCAAGTTGCTTCGTTGATACTTACATAGCGACCCATCTGGTACGGTGATATTTCATCATTTGCATTGGTTACAGCGAAGACAGCCATATCGCTACCTTTTTTAACATATTTACATATGTACTTTATCGACTTCACAGAGTTACAATATTCCACATTGATATGAGTCTCAAAAGCTTTGGACAATATTGGCGAGTATGGCACAATCCAACGATTGTCTACATCAACATTTTGTCCTCTTACCTTGAGAATTACCGATCGCCCATTGTCCGCATATGGGCATCCGTCATTTCCCGTTATGGTTTCAGCAAGCAGGTTTCTTGGGTATCGGGTATCACTTGGAACACTTGCCGTCGACCATACAGGGTGAATTGTAGTTGAGGAGTCCGCAGGGTCCATGTATCATGTGTTTGGTAACTACTGCTTGCAATTTTGGGTCAACTGTTTCATCTGGAATTTCAGCTGAAATTATGGAATCAATCTCATCCGGCCTAATTTTGTCCACTAACCAGAGTAAAATGTGCGCATGTGGTTTTCCACGAAGTATAGTCTATTGTACTTATGGGCAATAAATTAAATTCTTACCAGTCAAAAATTTCAAATAATTTTCAAAAACAAACAATCAAATAATCTTATAATTTGCTATTTATTAATTTAATTTTTTGTTGTCAAAAATGATTAAAATAAAAAACAAAAGTATTGTTTGAATTAAATTTTTTATTCATTAAAGTTAAAAATAAAGAAATTGTTACTTTTACTATATTCCAATTCCTTTTTTCATAATTACTTACTTTTTAAACCTTCTCTAGACCTCCACGAACATTTCCAGACAAAGATAAGATAAATCCGTTCAGCCGTTCTCGAGTTTTAACCAGACTAACGAACAGCAATTGATTTTTAAATATATAGATTGAAATCGACCAGTTTCCGGTCCATTAAGGTTTTGCTTCAAAGCCAGGTAGCTTCAATATTTCAGTGTACTTCTGTGCAGTTCTGACAGATTCTGGTGAAGCCTCTTCCGTTTAGGAAAGATTCGACTCTGATGTCTGACTGGATGGGTGAAGATTCTGATGTTTGTGTGACTTGGTTCAAGAGATGAGGACAAGTCAGGGAATTAAGTCTACACCTTGATACTGTTAGGGTGATGCAGTTATTAGTCGCGTTTTATTATCACAATGATCCAATCCGGATCGGATCTTGGTAATAAAACAGCTTTAGATCATCATATTTTTTATTATTTCCAGTTGGAAGCTGTGTGAAATTCGTTCTTTCAAATGACATTTCAAAAGAGTTGCAGAGTTGCCATACGAGCTTTTTTTCAATGGTTAATTTTTAGTTCTTTTTTTAGGGAAAAATTATATTCATGCATTTTGTCGAATATACATTTTTTTGCACTTATTCTAATTAATTTCACGAACACATGTTTTGTTTTGTAAAACTTTTTCATTATGTTATGAATTATACAAAAATTAATAAATGTGAAGCTTCTCGCTATCTTTATAAAATATAAATTTCACACAGATAAAAACGTTCATGTGGCAATACTGTTGTTATTGGAAATAGTGGAAATGAAACCAACGTTTCCAATGCAAAACCTCCTCTTGTGTGAAATAGAAGAACTAATTTTTAGATCACAAAAATAGATCCTACCAAAAGGCAGGATCTCGCTTTGTTGTTGTAACGCTAATAAACCCATGATCTAATCCGGATCAGATCAGTAATAAAGTAATAAACGGCTATTAGCAGTCTCATGATTTCGGTTCGGAGTCGGTTTTGAAGTGGATCGAATGAAAAACAATAGGTATCTGCTCAGAGATGTTTTTTGTGTGCAGTTGCTCGTTTTTGTGGTTCGTCGTCGGTCAAAGTAGAGGCCGGTGCAGATACTGAGTATTTTCCTTTCAAAGAGTTGGAGCTCTTTCATGTCTGTTTTTAAATGGAGAACCAGACTGGGAAAGAGTAGCTGATAGCAGGTCACAGAAGTTGTTTATAGACCCATATCGTTGTTGACTGGCTTAGTCCGGTTCTTCTGTTTAGAATAGTATGCACCTGCTCGAAGGCACAGGCTTTTTGAGAGCACTCCTGTAGTGCTGGTTGAATTTCATCAGCTCATTGTTATGAATAGCCAGGCATTTCACGCTCACTTTTGCATAAATGGTTGACTCATCTGGAAGTTTCGGAACCAGTTTTTTGCATTTGGAGGCAGTCCAGTTGCCTCTGCCATTTTAGGGTCTCATAAAGCAAATCAGCGCGGTGGTAGGATGATGCTGCCTTAACGTAGAAGATCATTGATTCATTTTTGTGACAGGGAATTGTGCCGTCGTCCATTAGGGTCATCGCATCGATGTATCTTGGACCCGTGTGTCTGTTGGGATGGTTGGCCAGGTTTTCTAGTTTCCAGACAACACCATTTAATTCTCTATAGGGATGATCCTGGATTCTTCATAGGGTTTTCTGTTGCTGACGGTTATCCTGCGCATCTTTGCCAAGTAGGTACTGTGCAGATGCTCAGAACCTTCCTCTCGAATATAGCGAGTTTTTGCATTCCAGTCTTGGACATATTGAACTAAACGGGAAATAGCAGTATCACCTACTGGCAGATCTTACTGGCTGCTTGTACAGCAGTAGCTTTGTGTTTTGGCTAAGTCCGCTTCTTATGCATCAGCGGGTGGACGCGATGAAAAGCTGATTGTGAACGTCTTCGTCCTTGTGTAGGTCCTTGCATGCAAATTGGCTTGCATTTTGCTGATTTAATTTAGATTCCCTATAGTTAGTTGTACTCAAAGAGCTTCCTTATGGTTGTCTTCAACCCTACGAGCTGCAATCACAGGTGACAGTCAGTGTGCGTATAGGTCAAGGAATCATCCGCAAAGAGATGGTTGGTTGTGTTTTCGGGTTGTGGTTGGTCCGAATTGAAGATGCTATACGAGAAATGTTTTAGCTTCGATCCTTGAACATCCCCTGCTGGGAAGGTCTGATTGATGAAGGTCTGGTTGATGACTTAGTCTTGTCTAATTGCACGCGGAAGGATCTGAAATGATAAAAATTTAATAAAATTTCTGTAAATATACCTGGAAAGCTAAAAATGAATAGTTTATGAATAAGTTTGTTTACTTAGACGCTATCGAATACCTTCTCAACGTCCAAAAAACATCAAACTGTTGTTTGATGGTTATTAAGCTTTCTTATAAAGTCCCCATGTAGCTTTTAAGGAGTGGATGAATATTGGAGTGCTTCTTCCGAAGCCTAAACTGTAAATCTCGATTTAACTTTTTTGGTAGCTGCTATGGTATCTATCCGTGGATTTTCGTTTTTACACTATTTTTATTACTATAGCGGGATAAAGATATTTTTATAAATAAGACACTTATAAAATTTTTCTTTGATTATGTTTCTTAAAGGGAAACATAATCAAAGAAAAATTTTATTAAAAATATTTAATCGCGGTAAGTCCGCTAAGTGTCTTATTTATAAAAATATCCTTGGATGTTTTCGGCTTCTTTTGGTTTTCTAAGGTGTTTCTCACTTCTGCTTCCTGGGCGTCGATTGCATTATTTATTTTTGTGTTTTTCAGGTTTTTTTTAGGTTGGTGGAAGGATAATGCAGGCGAAACGCATAAGGAGTGAAGGTCACTTGAACTTTTAATTTTGATTTTAAAAATCAACAATCCAAGAAAACAATAAATTCTTTTATTAATTTCTTTTTTCAATAGTCCTAGACATATTTTTGAAGCTTCTATACATCCAACTTCGAGTGATAATGAATACTCTGGTGGTGGTGCTGATATGAGAAAGGGTTCATTAAGGTTAATGGATATTTGTACAGCTTTGTGGTTGAAATCGCTGAGAATTGCAATACAAACAAAGTTCCTCAACTCTATTGTTAGTACATGCACTACAATGGACGTTGTTAGGAAGAGTTGATGGTGTCCTCGTAAAGGTCGGCTTTGGTTGGGATATACAACAAAGAGATTGCGACTTTTACTGTTATGGTTATCAAGGAATGACCATTCCCTCCACCTTGCGGATCGTAAGTTATTTCGCCGATGAAGTGATTGAGTGTTCGAAGATTGTCTTTTAATTGGTGATAGCCGTAGCTTCAAGAGATTCCTTTTACCCGAGCCAACTCGAGTTGCTAACCCGAGTCAACTTGAGTTGCTAACCCGAGTCAACTCGAGTTGCTAACCCGAGTCAACTCGAGTTGCTAGCCCGAGTCAACTCGAGTTGCTAACCCGAGTCAACTCGAGTTGCTAACCCGAGTCAACTCGAGTTGCTAACCCGAGTCAACTCAAGTTGCTAACCCGAGTCAACTCAAGTTGCTAACCCGAGTCAACTCGAGTTGCTAACCCGAGTCAACTCGAGTTGCTAACCTGAGTCAACTCGAGTTGCTAACCCCAGTCAACTCGTGCTGCTAACCCGAATCAACTCGAGTTGCTAACCCGAGTCAACTCGAGTTGCTAGCCCGAGTCTAGTCGAGTTACTAACCCTAGTCAACTCGAGTTGCTAACCCGAGTCAACTTGAGTTGCTGACCCGAGTCAACTCGAGTTGCTAACCCGAGTCAACTCGAGTTGCTAACCCGAGTCAACTCGAGTTGCTAACCCGAGTCAACTCGAGTTGCTAACCCGAGTCAACTCGAGTTGTTAACCCGAGTCAACTCAAGTTGCTAACCCGAGTCAACTCGGGTTTCTAACCCGATTCAACTCGACTTGCTACATGAGTCAACTCGAGCTGCTAACCCGAGTCAACTCGAGTTTTTAACCCGAGTCAACTCGAGTTGCTAACCCGAGTCAACTCGAGTTGCTAACCCGAGTCAAATCGAGTTGCTGACCCGAGTGAACTCGAGTTGCTAACCCGAGTCAACTCAAGTTGCTAACCCGAGTTAACTCGAGTTTCTAACCCCATTCAACTCGACTTGCTACATGAGTCAACTCGAGCTGTCAACTCGAGTTGCTATCCCGAGTCAACTCGAGTTTTTAAATCGATTCAACTCGAGTTGCTAACCCGAGTCAACTCGAGTTGCTAACCCGAGTCAACTCGAGTTGCTAACCAGAGTCAACTCGAGTTACTAGCCAGAGTCAACTAGAGTTGCTAGCCCGAGTCAACTCGAGTTGCTACCCCGAGTCAACTCAAGTTGCTAACCCGAGTCAACTCGAGTTGCTAACCTAAGTCAACTCGAGTTGCTAACCCGAGTCAACTCGAGCTGCTAGCCCGAGTGAACTCGAGTTGCTAACCCGAGTCAACTCGAGTTGCTAACCCGAGTCAACTCGAGCTGCTAACCCGAGTGAACTCGAGTTGCTGAAGCGAGTCTACTCGAGTTGCTAACCCGAGTCAACTCAAGTTCCTAACCCGAGTCAACTCCAGTTTCTAACCCGATTCAACTCGACTTGCTACATGAGTCAACTCGAGCTGCTAACCCGAGTCAACTCGAGTTTTTAACCCGAGTCAACTCGAGCTGCTAACCCGAGTCAACTCGAGTTGCTAACCCGAGTCAACTCGAGTTGCTAACCCGAGTCAACTCGAGTTGCTAACCCGAGTCAACTCGAGTTGCTAACCCGAGTCAACTCGAGTTGCTAACCCGAGTCAAATCGAGTTGCTAACCCGAGTCAACTCGAGCTGCTAACCTGAGTCAACTCGAGTTGCTAACCCGAGTCAACTCGAGTTGCTAACCCGAGTCAATTCGAGTTGATAACCCGAGTCAACTCGAGTTGCTAACTCGAGTCAACTCGAGTTGCTAACTCGAGTCAACTCGAGTTGCTAACTCGAGTCAACTCGAGTTGCTAACCCCAGTCAACTCGAGTTGCTAACCCCAGTCAACTCGAGCTGCTAACCCGAGTCAACTCGAGCTGCTAACCCGAGTCAACTCGAGCTGCTAACCCGAGTCAACTCGAGCTGCTAACCCGAGTCAACTCGAGTTGCTAACCCGAGTCAACTCGAGCTGCTAACCCGAGTCAACTCATTTTGTTAACCTGAGTCAACTCGAGTTTCTAACCCTATTTAACTCGACTTGCTACATTAGTCAACTCGAGCTGCTAACCCGAGTCAACTCGAGTTTTTAACCCGAGTCAAATCGAGTTGCTAACCCGAGTCAACTCGAGTTGCTAACCCGAGTCAAATCGAGTTGCTAACCCGAGTCAACTCGAGTTGCTAACCCGAGTCAACTCGAGCTGCTAACCCAAGTCAACTCGAGTTGCTAACCCGAGTCAACTCGAGTTGCTAACCCGAGTCAATTCGAGTTGCTAACCCGAGTCAATTCGAGTTGCTAACTCGAGTCAACTCGAGTTGCTAACCCGAATCAACTCGAGTTGCTAACCTGAGTCAACTCGAGTTGCTAACCCCAGTCAACTCGTGCTGCTAACCCGAATCAACTCGAGTTGCTAACCCGAGTCAACTCGAGTTGCTAGCCCGAGTCTAGTCGAGTTACTAACCCTAGTCAACTCGAGTTGCTAACCCGAGTCAACTTGAGTTGCTGACCCGAGTCAACTCGAGTTGCTAACCCGAGTCAACTCGAGTTGCTAACCCGAGTCAACTCGAGTTGCTAACCCGAGTCAACTCGAGTTGCTAACCCGAGTCAACTCGAGTTGTTAACCCGAGTCAACTCAAGTTGCTAACCCGAGTCAACTCGGGTTTCTAACCCGATTCAACTCGACTTGCTACATGAGTCAACTCGAGCTGCTAACCCGAGTCAACTCGAGTTTTTAACCCGAGTCAACTCGAGTTGCTAACCCGAGTCAACTCGAGTTGCTAACCCGAGTCAAATCGAGTTGCTGACCCGAGTGAACTCGAGTTGCTAACCCGAGTCAACTCAAGTTGCTAACCCGAGTTAACTCGAGTTTCTAACCCCATTCAACTCGACTTGCTACATGAGTCAACTCGAGCTGTCAACTCGAGTTGCTATCCCGAGTCAACTCGAGTTTTTAAATCGATTCAACTCGAGTTGCTAACCCGAGTCAACTCGAGTTGCTAACCCGAGTCAACTCGAGTTGCTAACCAGAGTCAACTCGAGTTACTAGCCAGAGTCAACTCGAGTTGCTAGCCCGAGTCAACTCGAGTTGCTACCCCGAGTCAACTCAAGTTGCTAACCCGAGTCAACTCGAGTTGCTAACCTAAGTCAACTCGAGTTGCTAACCCGAGTCAACTCGAGCTGCTAGCCCGAGTGAACTCGAGTTGCTAACCCGAGTCAACTCGAGTTGCTAACCCGAGTCAACTCGAGCTGCTAACCCGAGTGAACTCGAGTTGCTGAAGCGAGTCTACTCGAGTTGCTAACCCGAGTCAACTCAAGTTCCTAACCCGAGTCAACTCCAGTTTCTAACCCGATTCAACTCGACTTGCTACATGAGTCAACTCGAGCTGCTAACCCGAGTCAACTCGAGTTTTTAACCCGAGTCAACTCGAGCTGCTAACCCGAGTCAACTCGAGTTGCTAACCCGAGTCAACTCGAGTTGCTAACCCGAGTCAACTCGAGTTGCTAACCCGAGTCAACTCGAGTTGCTAACCCGAGTCAACTCGAGTTGCTAACCCGAGTCAAATCGAGTTGCTAACCCGAGTCAACTCGAGCTGCTAACCTGAGTCAACTCGAGTTGCTAACCCGAGTCAACTCGAGTTGCTAACCCGAGTCAATTCGAGTTGATAACCCGAGTCAACTCGAGTTGCTAACTCGAGTCAACTCGAGTTGCTAACCCCAGTCAACTCGAGTTGCTAACCCCAGTCAACTCGAGCTGCTAACCCGAGTCAACTCGAGCTGCTAACCCGAGTCAACTCGAGCTGCTAACCCGAGTCAACTCGAGCTGCTAACCCGAGTCAACTCGAGTTGCTAACCCGAGTCAACTCGAGCTGCTAACCCGAGTCAACTCATTTTGTTAACCTGAGTCAACTCGAGTTTCTAACCCTATTTAACTCGACTTGCTACATTAGTCAACTCGAGCTGCTAACCCGAGTCAACTCGAGTTTTTAACCCGAGTCAAATCGAGTTGCTAACCCGAGTCAACTCGAGTTGCTAACCCGAGTCAAATCGAGTTGCTAACCCGAGTCAACTCGAGTTGCTAACCCGAGTCAACTCGAGCTGCTAACCCAAGTCAACTCGAGTTGCTAACCCGAGTCAACTCGAGTTGCTAACCCGAATCAACTCGAGTTGCTAACCCGAGTCAATTCGAGTTGCTAACCCGAGTCAATTCGAGTTGCTAACTCGAGTCAACTCGAGCTTCTAACCCGAGTCAACTCGAGTTGCTAACCCGAGTCAATTCGAGTTGCTAACCCGAGTCTACCCGAGTTGCTAACCCGAGTCAACTCGAGTTGCTAACCCGATTCAAATCGAGTTGCTAGCCCGAGTGAACTCGGGTTGCTAACCCGAGTGAACTCGAGTTGCTAACCCGAGTGAACTCGAGTTGCTAACCAGAGTGAACTCGAGTTGCTAACCCGAGTCAACTCGAGCTGCTAACCCGAGTCAACTCGAGCTGCTAACCCGAGTCAACTCGAGCTGCTAACCCGAGTCAACTCGAGCTGCTAACCCGAGTCAACTCGAGTTGCTAACCTGAGTCAACTCGAGTTGTTAACCCGAGTCAACTCGAGTTGCTAACCCGAGTCAAGTCGAGTTGCTAACCCGAGTCAATTCGAGTTGCTTACCCGAGTCAACTCGAGCTGCTAACTCGAGTCAACTCGAGCTGCTAACCCGAGTCAACTCGAGCTGCTAACCCAAGTCAACTCGAGCTGCTAGCCCGAGTCAACTCGAGCTGCTAACCCGAATCAACTCGAGCTGCTAACCCGAGTCAACTCGAGCTGCTAACCCGAGTCAACTCGAGCTGCTAACCCGAGTCAACTCGAGTTGCTAACCCGAGTCAAATCGAGTTGCTAACCTGAGTCAACTCGAGTTGCTAACCCGAGTCATCTCGAGCTGCTAACCCGAGTCAACTCGAGTTGCTAACCCGAGTCAACTCGAGTTGCTAACCCGAGTCAACTCGAGTTGCTAACCCGAGTCAACTCGAGTTGCTAACCCGAGTCAACTCGAGTTGCTTAATCGAGTCAACTCGAGTTGCTTAATCGAGTCAACTCGAGTTGCTAACCCGAGTCAACTCGAGTTGCTAACTCGAGTCAACTCGAGTTGCTAACTCGAGTCAACTCGAGTTGCTAACCCGAGTCAACTCGAGCTGCTGGCCCGAGTCAACTCGAACTGCTAACCCGAGTCAAATCGAGCTGCTAACCCGAGTCAACTCGAGCTGCTAACCCGAGTCAACTCGAGCTGCTAACCCGAGTCAACTCGAGCTGCTAACCCGAGTCAACTTGAGCTGCTAACCTGAGTCAACTCGAGTTGCTAACCCGAGTCAACTGGAGTTGCTAACCCGAGCCAACTCGAGTTGCTAACCCGAGCCAACTCGAGTTGCTAACCCGAGTCAACTCGAGTTGCTAACCTGAGTCAACTCGAGTTGCTAACCCGAGTCAACTCGAGTTGCTTACCCGAGTCAACTCGAGTTGCTAACCCGAGTCAACTCGAGCTGCTAACCCGAGTCAACTCGAGCTGCTAACCCGAGTCAACTCGAGTTTTGAACCCGAGTCAACTCGAGTTGCTAACCCGAGTCAACTCGAGCTGCTAACCCGATTCAACTCGAGTTGCTAACCCGAGTCAACTCAAATTGCTAACCCGAGTCAACTCGACTTGCCACATAAGTCAACTCGAGCTGCTAACCCGAGTCAACTCGAGTTTTTAACCCGAGTCAACTCGAGTTGCTAACCCGAGTCAACTCGAGTTGCCAACCCAAGTCAACTCGAGTTGCTAACCCGAGTCAACTCGAGTTGCTAACCCGAGTCAACTCGAGTTACTAACCCGAGTCAACTCGAGTTGCTAACCCGAGTCAACTCGAGTTTCTAACCCGATTCAACTCGACTTGCTACATGAGTCAACTCGAGCTGCTAACCCGAGTCAACTCGAGTTTTTAACCCGATTCAACTCGACTTGCTACATGAGTCAACTCGAGCTGCTAACCCGAGTCATCTCGAGTTTTTAACCCGAGTCAACTCGAGTTGCTAACCCGAGTCAACTCGAGCTGCAGACCCGAGTCAACTCGAGTTGCTAACCCGAGTAAACTCGAGTTGCTAACACGAGGCAACTCGGGTTTCTAACCCGATTTAACTCGACTTGCTACATGAGTCAACTCGAGCTGCTAACCCGAGTCAACTCGAGTTGCTAGCCCGAGTCAACTCGAGTTGCTAACCCGAGTCAACTCGACTTGCTACATGAGTCAACTCGAGCTGCTAACCCGAGTCAACTCGAGTTTTTAACCTGAGTCAACTCGAGTTGCTAACCCGAGTCAACTCGAGTTGCTAACCCGAGTCAACTCGAGTTGCTAACCCGAGTCAACTCGAGTTGCTAACCCGAGTCAACTCGAGCTGCTAACCCGAGTCAACTCGAGCTGCTAACCCGAGTCAACTCGAGTTGCTAACCCGAGTCAACTCGACTTGCTACATGAGTCAACTCGAGCTTGAAACCCGAGTCAACTCGAGTTTTTAACCTGAGTCAACTCGAGTTGCTAACCCGAGTCAACTCGAGCTGCTAACCCGAGTCAACTCGAGCTGCTAACCCGAGTCAACTCGAGCTGCTAACCCGAGTCAACTCGAGCTGCTAACACGAGTCAACTCGAGTTGCTAACCCGAGTCAACTCGAGTTGCTAACTCGAGCCAACTCGAGTTGCTAACCCGAGTCAATTCGGGTTGCTAACCCGAGTCAACTCGAGTTTTTAACCCGAGTCAACTCGAGTTACTAACCCGAGTCAACTCAAGTTGCTAACCCGAGTCAACTCGAGTTGTTAACCCGAATCAGCTCGAGTTGCTTACCAGAGTCAACTCGAGTTGCTTACCCGGGTCAACTCGAGTTGCTAGCTCGAGTCAACTCGAGTTGCTAACCCGAGTCAACTCGAGTTGCTAACCCGAGTCCACTCGAGTTGCTAACCCGAGTCAACTCGAGTTGCTAACCCAAGTCAACTCGAGCTGCTAACCCGAGTCAACTCGAGCTGCTAACCCGAGTCAACTCGAGTTGCTAACCCGAGTCAACTCAAGTTGCTAACTCGAGCCAACTCGAGTTGCTAACCCGAGTCAATTCGAGTTGCTAACCCCAGTCAACTCGAGTTTTTAACCCGAGTCAACTCGAGTTACTAACCTGAGTCAACTCGAGTTGTTAACCCGAGTCAACTTAAGTTGCTAACCCGAGTCAACTCGAGTTGTTAACCCGAATCAGCTCGAGTTGCTTACCAGAGTCAATTCGGGTTGCTAACCCGAGTCAACTCGAGTTTTTAACCCGAGTCAACTCGAGTTACTAACCCGAGTCAACTCAAGTTGCTAACCCGAGTTAACTCGAGTTGTTAACCCGAATCAGCTCGAGTTGCTTACCCGGGTCAACTCGAGTTGCTAGCTCGAGTCAACTCGAGTTGCTAACCCGAGTCAACTCGAGTTGCTAACCCGAGTCAACTCGAGTTGCTAACCCGAGTCCACTCGAGTTGCTAACCCGAGTCAACTCGAGTTGCTAACCCGAGTCAACTCGAGCTGCTAACCCGAGTCAACTCGAGCTGCTAACCCGAGTCAGCTCGAGTTGCTAACCCGAGTCAACTCGAGTTGCTAACCCGAGTCAATTCGAGTTGCTAACCCCAGTCAACTCGAGTTTTTAACCCGAGTCAACTCGAGTTACTAACCCGAGTCAACTCAAGTTGCTAACCCGAGTCAACTCGAGTTGTTAACCCGAGTCAACTTAAGTTGCTAACCCGAGTCAACTCGAGTTGTTAACCCGAATCAGCTCGAATTGCTTACCAGAGTCAACTCGAGTTGCTTACCCGAGTCAACTCGAGTTGCTAGCTCGAGTCAACTCGAGTTACTAACCCGAGTCAACTCAATTTGCTAACCCGAGTCTCGAGCAACTCTAGTCCTGTCTGTTTTGTCTTTCCTGAAAGTAGAATATTTATTCTTACCAATATTGATCCGTTTGATTGAGTTGGTTTCTAAAATGAGAGCAATGACAGAGTCATGTTTTTTTTTTTAAATGATTAAATGATGTCCTCTTCTCCAGGCTGTACAATGACTTCACGTTTTTCGTCAGAACCTATTTTCTTTTTAATTCCTTCGCTTTCTTATTGTCTTTTTGGGGTTAACTAACTGTGAGCTGTATTTTGTATTTGTGTCTATATATTTGAATGAATTCAAATGAAAAATTCCATTTTATACCATTGCATTGGCGCTGTGGGTATCATAATACACACTGCACTTCTTATTTTATGGTTTCTCATTTTTGTTTATAGAAGATTTTATAGTTGTTCGTTTCACGCTTGGGCTAAATAGCTGCGACTCAAAAGCTTGAATCAAGCCGAATTTTTAAATTTTAAAAATATAAGCAGCAGAATTTATGAGCTTGACTTTCGGCAACTACTCAACTTAAGCTTCTTATGTCATCACATATCGCTTAAAGTTTCAGGATGCATCAATATTTTTGTTTCCTCTAATTGGATGAAACGCCTAGTTTCTTGATAGACTTTCAAATTGTTAGATTGGAAATTGAATCTTACGTAAAAATGTTTTTAATATTGCGATTGATAAAACGGTTGCAATAAGTTTTATTTAGAAAATAATTAACTTTTGACACTGCCACAATATACCGGCGGATTGTGAAATCTCTTTAATGGAAAGTTAATTTAAAAGAAAACAATACCGGGAATTCAAACAAAATTCGTTTATTTTTAAAGACAGAAACCGAATTCAAAAATCACATTCCCCAGTGTATGGACATTGTTCTGAACTTTGCATATTTTTGTTTGATATGCATAGCTTTCCCCAACCACAGCTCCTAAAACAGAACAAATTGAATCGATGATACTCCCTTCATCTGACATCCGTTGCGTAAGTTATTATTTTGTATCCGGACATGGCATCCGTTGGCACAACATGGAGCGTCAAACAAAAGCACATTCAAGGCAAAATGAACATTTTTGTTAGGATTCTGAAATAAATAATTACGCGCTGCACTAAGAAATGGTGGGATATGGAGAATTTTTCATCAGTGTAGAGAGAAAAGGAGAATTCGAAGAGAAATGATTCCCTTCATTTGCCAATAGCTCAGATAGCAACGTACTTCCGCTCTTTTTGTTCTGTGTTTTATGTGTCCGCATAATATAAGCCAGTAACTATTTAAAAGATATCTTGTTTTCTAAGAGCGCATAGAGGTCAGGTGGTCCTATGCGTAATACTGGTTACAAAGTATAGTACTAGGCTTTTAAGTCAAGAAATCATCGACACTCGAAAAGTATCAACAAATTTAAATTAATATGAAATATGTATGTTTATCAATAAAGAAAACTGGAAGCTCAATATTCACATTTGGCAAAATCAGTTTTCAAATGGTTTGTCGAAAGTAACTGAAGTCTAAGGTGAATAGCTTAATGCTTTTTTTAAAGGACTGAACTTTGAGGAGTCAGTAGGTCTGTTTCTTACTTTGTGAACAATTTTTTCAAGAATGTGGTTAAAAATCTGTCAGGGAGCTACAAACTGCGAACAAAGTGAGGAAACACTTGAAAAGCCATGTGTTTGACAGTTGTTGTTGTTTCTGTTTGACTGTCCACGATTTCTGTCCGCAGAAGTTCTGTGAGTACTCAATTTTGTGCATAACTACGAAAATCGCTGTCCGGGAACATTATTTGGCTGATTTTAGTTAAGTTTGGGCGCGAATGCTGTATTAGTTGAATACAGTGCGCGAATAGCTTGTCTGTTTAAACTTCCTTATATGCCCACATTGCATTTTTTTAATAGACCGAAATTCTAAACAGCTTTTGCATTCACATTTCAATACACCTGGTGGTGCCAGTGGGGTAATGGTTTGGGTGTCTTCCTATTGCGTAGAAGATGCAAGGTTCGAATCCAAAAGCAACAAGAAAAAAAAAAAAGTACGTGGAGTCTCTTCGCGCGGAAGAAGTGAAACTTCACGTCAAAAAATAGGTACCTATTAAATATTTTCGTTTGTTTCATTTGAGGAGAAAATAAAACACCACACTACTTTCGAAGAAGAAACCGATATTAGTTTTGTAAGCACAGACACGATTTTCACACACACGACACAAATTGAAAAACTATAGTTTTATATTATATATATATTATAAATATATTTAGAAGAATTTAATGAGATCTTGAGATTTTTCTTAAGAAATGAATTGCAAATATATTAAACGCATTAAAAGAATAATAATGCAAACTTCCACCGAAGAACACATTTCACCATAATTAAATCGTCTGGCTGAGTGATGAATTGCGAGCATTGCCGAAAAGTATGCAATCGATAATACACGCGTTAAACGTGTGAACAAAAAACAGAATTTTAATGCGGCAAAATTATGTGAAAAAAAATTAACTAAGAAAAAAATATTTTCTTTTTTCAAAATTTTGATTTTGGGGCTTGATCTCTCACAAACATTTCATTAAGTGAACTCAAATTAAAATTTTTATTAAATACCAAAGCAATAGCTATTAAAAACACTTAAGTATGAGAAAGTAAGTGGCTTAGTTGATTTTAAATAATTTTTTAAAAAATTTAGTAAATTTCATATAAAATCACCCCTTGCGCCTACACGAAGGGATATAGACCCCCCTCCCATACAAGTTTTTTTTTGTCTTGACCATACCTATCCATCCTGAGCCTTTGGAAAGCCGTATCTAAAACACCCTACATAAATAAAAGATTATTCTAAAAGTTAATAATTAATTTTAAAAATAATTAAAAAATTGAGAGCGTTGAAATTTTTTTTTAACTTTTTTCTATACGCCATTCAAAACACATTTCCGAAAATTTCATGAAAATCCATGGATAGGCCCTGAATTCCTATTTGTTTAATTGAGACGTTTTCAAGACGACTTGGAAAAAATCGTTATTTACACTGCTTTGCTTTACGCTACGCATCACATTTGGAAAGGCAGATTCTCGGAGATTCTGGAGAACTGTCAGTACTGAAAAAGTTCTCTGATTTTGACTAGCCCAATCGATGGCTTTATCGAAAATCTCAATTGCATCCTTGTTAGTAACAACATTTTGTACTATTATAAAATCACCAGCATCTGATTCACTCATTGACATCATCTTCTGTGTATTCCTGTGAGAATAGAAAAATTTGTGTGTTACCCGTTCTTAAAAAAAAGTTTAGGAAAGTTACCTGGTTATCTACTCTTGCCAGAAAACATTGTAAGGCTTCATTTGGGCCACTTTCCGTGCTATTTCTCCATCGTTCTCTGAGGGTGGACCATGGGACATCATCTTCCTCATTTATGAATCCATCAATCTCGTCATTTAAGATTGCATTCCAACACTTTTCAAGAATCTGAGATGACACCTTATCCCAGGATTTAGAGAGCAAAATGACGGCTTGACGTAAACTGAAACTTTTCAGTGCAAAAAGAAATGTCATCATTTTCCAAGGCAATGATCGACGAGAGCAAGCTTGTTTTGTAATGATACTTCTTATCCCATTTTGATCCATTGGTTGTATTAAAGCTGTAACGGTGGCAAGAATAATGTACATGTGTTTCCATTTTCGGCAGTTAATTCTTCTTCTGGTCGATAACATGGAGCTTTATCGATTATCAAAAGTGCCTCAGGTGGGAGATTTTGATCTTTGGAATTTTTTCTTACTTTAGGGACAAAACTGTTAAAGAACCACTCTTTGAAAATATATTTTGTCATCCAAGCATTCGCAGAGCTTTTGCACTCTACTGGCATTTCAAGATTTTTAAGACAACGTGGATGTTTTCGTTTTGACTCTCCAATGATAAGCGGAACGATTTTATGTGTACCTGTGACATTGCATCCCAACAGTAATGTTACCCTTTGTTTTGTAATTTTCCCACCTAAAGCATTTTCTTCAGCAAAAGAAACATAAGTTTTATTTGGCAACATCTTCCAAAACAATGCAGTTTCATCTACGCTGTAAATCTGCTGCGTTGTGACGTGAGTTGAAGCAATGCAATTTTTGCTTGTAATCTCTCTTTGACTGGTCCCGATTCCGCTGGTTTTTCTCCACTTATTATCAGCAACAGTATACCAAATCTACGTTTCCATTTTTGGAACTACCCAAAACTAGCATTAAATCAACCTCGAATTGTTTGTACAGCCGCTTAGCCTTTTCTCTTAAAAGGTTTCGTTTATTGGCTTATTCCTTTTACGTTGCTTAAGAAACCACTTGTAAAGGGCTTCCTCAGTTTTTGGATTTTCAGCTTTTTGCACATCTTACCTGGCCCAGAAAAAGTTTTTGCAATCCTTTCAGTTATTTTCTTTGAATCGCGCTTAATATTTGTCACTTTTACAACACCAAATTCCTTTGCACAAGACGTAACGCTGACTCCGCTTCTAATTTTTTCAATTGCAGCTTTTCGTTTTAGTGTTAACATCCTTAATTTTTGACTTTTTTTCAGACCCATATTTCACTTTTTCAAAATTCTGTTTCCTTAAAATTAGGCACTATACTTGTTCAGATGGATTTCACTTTGAATATGTTGAATCTAATAAAAGGATACATACATACTAAAAAAACTTTCCTGGGATTCCCCTTTACAAAAACCGTTTGCATTTTATACCATCATTAAACAGTGTTCAACTTACAGAGCTACTCAAGGGGAAAATTATCGATTCATAAAATACCTATGTCTGTTGTGTTCAAGTTATAGAGTGCTTAAAGTGAAAAATTATCTGTTCAAGTTATTGGAATGTTCAAGTTATCGTGTGTTCAATTCAAGCCAACGAGCGTCCACTGTATCTCAAAGCAGATTAAGATTACAACAAACCGTTGATGAGCCGGACTCATGTATTGAACTTAGTACCTTCTCCCAAAAGCTTTAACGCGTACTGAATGACTCTTAGTTTAATATTTTTCCGACAGAACACCGAGCAGCGCTTCTCAGCAAAATTCATCTTTGATATTCTATTCTTCTGGTTTTTTTATGATTCAATTCGCAGTTCCTTAACCCGCAATGTAAATGGTTCATTTGCGCAATTAAAATTGACTAACCCTGCACAACAGATAATAATCAATAGTATTTACAGTGAATACAAATGAGACGATAGTTTATTATAGCAATAATCAGTTTATCTCGTCCTCAAACACACATTGTGTATCAATAACTTTCATCATAGCAATCATTCTATAGCTATACACGCAATCCATGAAACTATGATACACACAGGACATATTCAACCTATATGTAGGAAAGAGCAAAAGAAATTATAAAGTCAGCACTATGCGTTCCGACTTCCGACCAATTGTATATATGAAATTTCTCATATTGCCCATCGGGTTCCATTGAAATATCATAAAAGTTGCACTGGGAAAGGAAGCTAATACTGTGCGAAGTTCCCCCCAAACTTTGTTCTCTGTGGCTGCATCAATCTGGTCTCAAATTAAATATTTATGGATGGTTGGCTATCGCTATGCACAACACATATTTAGCCTGGAGCATCCATATGGATGCGGTTAGAAAGTACACCAATTTAGTTTATCCCTCCTCTCACATGTAAGTCTCACAAGGTTCATTCGACATGAATGCGAGAGAGAAATACTTTCGTACACTGTACAGCTACAAGTTTAGGCTTAGTTACATGTCTTTTTGGACAAAGACTTTCAGTTGTCCGTTGATGCAGATTGCTATCTGGAGAAGATTGCGTAATGAGCTAAATATGGAACCATACTTTGTATCATTTGCCAGATATGTCGGTTTAAGTTTTTAAAATTGTAAGAAATAAGCCTTCGTTCTTCAACACATTTCATAAGCTGGGGGTCTATCTCCCTCCATTTCTAAAAAAAAAAAAACAATTTAAAAATTATTAAAAATCTACTAAACCACTCCCTACTACATACTACGATGTTTTTAAAAGTTTTCACCTTGTTGAATTTTTGCGAAAAAAAATTTGATTTGTCTCAAGCTCGGGAGAAACCAATATATTATTGGAAAGTGTCGAGACAATTGGCTTTGTTGGTGACATTGATATACAGGGTGTCCCGTAATTCGTTTTACATACTTTGGGATATGATTCTTGGTCATATTCTAAGAAAAAAATTGTTCTACAGTAAAGTCCGTTTCTCAAGTTTGACATCACTTTTTGACAATTTAAAAAAAGGCTGACTTTGGTGTACCCTTACCTGTGTTAAATTCGATATCTCTGTCAATACTGATGATAGAGACCTAATCTTAGACTCAATTTTTTGTAGAATTAACAATTTTTAAGACTGTATTTAAATTAGGCTTTCATAGGTTTAGGGTTGTCAGATTTTCAATTTTAAGTGGTGTTCAAATTTTCTTCCCAAAACAAAGTTTTGACTTTGAGGTCATTTTTTTGGAGAAAAGGCCTGATAAACATAGAGTTTCTTTATTTTTTACAGATGAACAAAACAATAGTAAAGAAAAAACTCAGCATTAAGTTAGCTCAAAAACCCATACATTTTATGATACTTGGAAAAATACAAAATGGGAAAAATTTAAAAAAAAATAAAAAAAAGTTCTTGCTTTGAGGTTTGTTTGAATAAAACAATAATATGATCACTTTTAGTAGTTTTTTTATGTATTTAATACAAATACAATTATAACAAGTGCTCAAAGCCCCATCCTTCGTTTTGAATCCATGCCAGAGCCTGTTTTTGGATTTCATTGTTTTAAATTTGGGGTATGAATGCTCAATAGGTAAATAAGTCGTATAAAAGAATAAGAAAACAAATTTGTTCATTAGTTTGTCAAATTAAGTCACGATTGCAGTTTGATCAGAGAGTTTTTTGAAATGCTTTCATTTACGAGAGAAGAATACGCAGACATTTTTTTTCTTATATGAGTTTTTAAATGGAAATTGAAGAAAAGCACAACAAAGGATACCAGGAACTTTATACTAACTGAAAATCTGGCAACCCTTAGCCTATAGGAGTCAAATTTAAATACAGTTTCAAAGATTACAAGACTACAAGTAAGACAAGAGTTATCGACAGCAAACACCCACAATGAAATCCAAAAACGGGCTCTGGCATGGATTCAAAACGAAGGATGGGGCTTTGAGCACTTGTTATAATTGTATTTGTATTAAATACATAAAAAAACTACTAAAAGTGATCATATTATTGTTTTATTCAAACAAACCTCAAAGCAAAAACTTTTTTTATTTTTTTTTAAATTTTTCCCATTTTGTATTTTTCCAAGTATCATAAAATGTATGGGTTTTTGAGCTAACTTAATGCCGAGTTTTTTCTTTACTATTGTTTTGTTCATCTGTAACTCTATGTTGATCAGGCCTTTTCCCCAAAAAAATGACCTCAAAGTCAAAACTTTGTTTTGGGAAGAAAATTTGAACACCACTTAAAATTGAAAATCTGACAACCCTAAACCTATGAAAGCCTAATTTAAATACAGTCTTAAAAATTGTTATTTCTTCAAAAAATTGAGTCTAAGATTAGGTCTCTATCATCAGTATTGACAGAGATATCGAATTTAACACAGGTAAGGGTACACCAAAGTTAGCCTTTTTTTAAATTGTCAAAAAGTGATGTCAAACTTGAGAAACGGACTTTTCTGTAGAACAGTTTTTTTCTTAGAATATGACCAAGAATCATATCCCAAAGTATGTAAAACGAATTACGGGACACCCTGTATATGGAAAGTCATTGAAGGCGATTGTGGTACCCGTGGAGTGATGGTTAGCATATCTGCTGTGTACCCAAATGTTCGTGGTTCGAATCCCAACAGAGGCAAAAATGTTTTTCCACGGGTATCGACATTCGTGAGAAATTGGCAGGTCCTCCTTTAGTAAGTTCATTGCCATGAAAAGCGCTTGCTAGATTAGTCGTTCGGAACCCTTCGGACAATTTTAGAAAAGAAGAACAGAGGGGCTGTTGCCTCACAAGGAATGGTTGTAAGAAATGCGCTAGACCCTGGGGCTTTTCGCTCTGTGGCACCACCATATTTGTTTATTATTTTATTAATTGAAGACGGGCATTGGGACCGAAGATGTGTTTAGTTTTTAATGTTCCTGAGAATGGACTAAAAATGTTTGCTCACTTCCGGTTACAATTGCTTTCGCTTTATGATTTGGAAACCGTAGGGAGTGTGCTTTGAAAGAAGTACAGTAATGTGTTGCATTTACGCGATCGCTGGCAGTCGCTAAAGAACTGAATATACATTGGATTTAATATTTGCCTTACCCTCTCATCATGATTTCGACATTGGCTGTATGTTCCTTCATTTCACCTTTCATGCGAATTTCATCAGCCGATTAAGGAAGACAGAAAAAAAGATTCCAAACTTTTGCTGGATTAAAAAGATTGCTCATATCTTTTTTCTTTTAGTAGAATATACTTTGGGAAAAGTTTTTGTACTTTCGGAAATTTTAATCTTATTAGGGTGTGGTTGTGGTATGTGTGGTAACACCAACGAATACTTATTACCTTACGCCAGGAGGGTTTTTCGACTAGCATCGTTCGAATGTAATAATGTAAATAATCTCTTTTCATGGGGCACATTGTCTTTGGGTAAAAATGCAGAACCTTCCCATTGAAACGTTTTCAGATAAGTTCTTTTTGGTGAAAGTTCAAGGTAAAAACCTTAAAGTCGTTTGATTAAACTTAAGTTTATGTGTCAGCAGAAAAAGTAATCTAAATTAAATTTTTTGAAGTTATAAATCTCAGAAAATTGGCTCACTTAAAAATACAGAAGCGAAGCAAGGATTGATGGGTTTGAATTTATTTATTTATGGGCTTCAAGTAATGGTTATGGCACTCCCAACAAATCCAGCATTTCTTAAAATAGAAGATTATAATTTAATATTTATGCATGCATCTTCTAAAAGAATGTTGTTATAACTCAAAAAATCTTTGTGTTTTCAAAGAGTGAGATCCCCAGGGCTTAGCGCTTTTCTCACAACCATGCCTTTAGGGGGAATTGAGAGGACCACCAATATTGTACTGGTCCGATCGTCCGAACGGCAAATCAAGAAAGCGATTTTCAAGGCAATGAAATTACGAACGGAGGACTTGCCAAATCCTAGCGAAAGGCGATAGCTACACGTGGAAAAACATTTTTGCCTATGTTGAGATTCGAGCCTAGAACCTCTGAGTTAACAGGCGGACATTACACAACGGGTACCACTTTCTTGCAGTTGCTAATACACACAAACGCTGAAAGTTTTATTAAAATCATATATAATGGTGGTGTGCAATATTTCGAGAACCATCTAGAGCTTCCAAAATATAAAATTTTGTCAAAATCGAGCTAGCAATCAACGTGAAAGGCGGTTTAGAAAAACTTAGAGAATGTCGTATATAATTTATACATCATTGTAGAGACAATTAAATAATACTCCCTCATATAAAATTTTTTCGATAAAAATACGTATTGTCATATAGGTTGCATGCCAGGTACCGTTATTTCAAGACCTAGAGACCAAATGCCATAACCCTTTGTGATTAACACTTTCTTAATTGAAGTATAAAGATATTTATGGCGAGTTCAGGGGATGTGGCACCAATTTTCGTTACGATATCTTTCTCAAACCAAAATAAACTTTATTTTCAATTTAATTTTTGAAGAAAGGGACGAAAGTGACGAAAGTGACGGATCATGAGACCAAAAGTATAATATATGTAATGCACTTAACCCATTCATTCGGTTTCCTTTTTCGATCATAATCCTCGACAAAGCCACACATAGTGTTTTCACGTGGCAATATCCAAGTCTATACGAGCTCATCCGGCGATTCATAAACAGAGTTCAACAGTCTTTCACAGCTCTTAATCCTGACTGAATTAGTGTCTTATCTCAATAGCGATATGGCAAACTTCCTTCCTGAACGCACCCCGTGCTTGTGATACTTTTTTATATGGAGAACGTTCTTTGCTTTTCTTTGCCCGCCCTTCTTGACAGAATACGTATCCCCAACAGGATATTTCGGGCTCTGGTCTTTTGATTTAGTGCACTCACAAATTGCTTTGCTGCAGCTTTTTTTGACGTTATTGTCACGTACAACGTACATCTTCCACGGTTGATGTGAGGTGAGTTGGGTTTGAGTTCATTTGGCCCGATTTGCTGAAGTTCTTCATATTTACTGTTGGCATTTCCAAAAGGAAATAATAAGAAGACAATTGATAGTTAAAAAAGAAATGAGTTCAAAAGGAGAAGCGGGGGAAATTGCACCAGTGCGGTCCCATCATGTGTTCCCGTTTTGACCACACTTCTAATATTTGCTTTAAGAACATGAATAAAACCATCTGCTCATTAATTTATTGCCATAAGCTTTCACGAAAACACAACAATTACGGCTCTTGTGTTAACATAACCTCCTTGCGCCAAAATCTTTTGCAACTGCACATCACATCACTTGTACACAAAAACACTTTTTGCTTCAAATGCACTCACTTTTCTTTTTGTCCGTTTTTAAATTTTAAGTCTCAATGGTTACTGCAAACCTAAATAGATCAACTGAAAGCTTACGTCAGACTGAATTATGTATATTTAAAAAAAAGTCATGGAGTCGGAGGTGTTGAAAGGGCGCCATATCACCCGTAATGGCAGAACACCGACACCGACCCCGACACCGACCACTACACCTAGGTACTTTATGCTTGAGTTGAAACTTTTTGGCTTTTGATTGACTTTCTGATTAAAAACATGATTGTACAGCAAAAGTGTTGGTATCTGATATCGAAGAGAACAAGCAACTTGCTAAGCTTGTGAATCTCTTTTCACCAAACTATATAACATGGAATCGGCAGAATTTGATAAAAAAAGAGTCTTTGTACTTTGGAATTCATATTATTCGCGCAATGCAGAAAAAACAGCATTCACCGCCAATTTGTAGTATGTATGTTTATTCTCTTCGGCTCTTTTATACAAATCAAAGCTTCTGTATGAGTTGAAAGCAAATATTTATCAAGCAAAAGCGACTAAACTGGGACAATTTCATTGTAGCCGCCTCAAGGGTATCACGAAAAATATTCATAAGCGTTCCATCAAAATGGAAGCATATAAGTCTCAGACTTCATGGTTAAGAGAAAAATAATATATTTTCCGCACAATATCCCAAAAACATTTAGCAATCCCCTCCCTATGTCTCCTCCATCGGCCTTTCGGATGGTATCCTTAAAATATAAATCCTATACCCAGACAGCACTAAACCACATACACTCACACTCCTCCAAAATCAGCACAAAAATACAAATGGCACGTTTATTAATCCTCATCATTCTTATTTCTAGGTGAATCCTTCAAACTTCAGAATCTCGGCTGGCTGTGAATAAAGGATATTGCCACGTGAGTGAGTTGTTTAACCAAATCTCCCCCAATGGCAGTTTTCGTTGTTGATGATTGCCTCACCCACTCGACTACTAAAGCGGATCACTGATAAGGTCTCTCTCATACCAACTGCCATTGTAGCCAAATCGAACAGAAATAATATATGAATCTGAATTCTGTGAGGATAGAAAGCCATGTATTCATACGCATGTAGTACAAACACATGCTTTCTGCATGAGATACAACCTGTAAACAAATCCAACGTTTTTAATCGACCCGCTGCAACCCAACCGCAAGGCAAATGAAAAAAGTCTAGAATAATTGCCACCAGCCCTTCAGCCATCGCCATAGGAATAAATGATTTTTTCTGACCAAAATGAGAACGGCGACATCTTCTCCACATTCATCGTCGTTCAGTTTATCTGACGTATACAACAAGAGGCAGTGGCAATGGGAGGAAGGCGTGAAAACACTATCACTACAGTAACCTCTCCAGCAGGAAAACGTCAGTTTAGCAGACTTCTGTGGAAGTGGAGACTCAAGCCTCTGCTAAGGATTTCCGCCAAAGACAGGTAAGTAATTAATCATTTTTGGTTTTAACCCCTTAGGTGGGATTGTTTCAATCAGGGAGATGTACAGCATGGTTTGATAAAGTGTTTGTTAAAGGACAATTCTTTTGTATTTTAAGTAGAGTTCTTGGTTTTATTTTAATTACCTACGTAGTCTAGTCGAAACATCTAAATCTCCTCTATTTGAATTTGTGTGTATTAAATTGTCTTTACCCAAACGCTGCCTTTACCTTCTTTGCTGTTATATTCGCCCTTCACAACCCTGTCTTGTCTATCAACAATTTGTTGATTCAATTGGTCCTTTAATTGAGAGTATAGACTCCAATGATGACTTTATAGTACTCGGGGACTTCAACTTGCCCGATTTGAAATGGACTCCTTCCGAGGACGAATCTTGTTTTGTTCCCTCTAATCCGTCTTCTGATAAAGAATTCATTTTCACTGACAGATTTCTTGAATCAGGCCTCTTTCAAATGAGTTGCATCTTAAACAATCTTGGGAGACAACTTGACCTTGCTTTCTCCTCTGATCCTTTCAACTCCGCCGTCCTAAAAAGCTCACATCTTTTATCCACCCTTGATCATTTTCATCCTCCCCTGTCTTTCAATTATTGTCTTGATCATAGCACTCCAACTATGGAGTCTGAGAACACTTCCAGCTTTAACTTCCGTAAAGCCGATTTCACTATGCTTAGTCTTAGTTCTAAGCGGAATCGACTTTAATCTCTTTATTAACCTCTCTACACCCATTAATATAGCTCTCTCCTTTTTCTATTCTTCAATTTTTGCATGCTTCATGCAATGTGTTCCCTATACGTTTCAAAAAACCTGTGTATCATCTCCTCCCTGGTACACAACTGAGTTAAAAAATATACGTAACATTAGAAATAGGCTATGGAAAGCCTATTTAAAATCCCAGACCCCTTTCAACTACTATTACTACCAACAGGCCTCTTCTAACTTTTCAACTTTATGCCATTCTCTTTACTTAGCCTATCTTGATAAAATGCAACTCTCTCTAATCACTGATCCAAAGCGTTTTTATCAATTTATTAACGTCAAGAGAAAATCTGACGGTCTTCCTTCAACGCTTAATTTCCTTGACAAATCTTCCGATGACCCCAAAGTAATCGTTAATCTCTTTGCTACCTTCTTCAGACAATCATATGCCAATGATCAAAATGATCCTGACCTTGAATATCACAGGTTTCTGATGAATAGCCCGCAAACATCTCTTGTCTTTCTTGATGTTAGTCCCCAGACTGTTTTTGATAAATTAAGGTTACTAGATGACGATTTTTCACCTGGTCCCGACGGTGTTCCAGCAATTTTCCTTAAAAAGTGCGCATCAGTGCTCTATCAACCCCTTGCTAATATTTTTCAACTTTCTCTTTTCCAGGCAGTTTTCCCCTCTCTCTGGAAAGAATCTTTTATCTTCCCAATTTTCAAAAAGGGCTGTAAAAACTAAATCTCGAACTATCGACCCATAGCTAAGCTTTCCGCCATCCCTAAACTTTTCGAAAGTATTGTGTACGACTCTCTGTATTTTCAATGTAAACCAATTGTCTCTTCACTTCAACATGGTTTCCTAAAAGGAAGGTCTACTACGACTAACCTTACCCAATTCGTATCAAAGACTCTTTTGGCCATGGAAGGAGGCAACGAGATCGATGTTATTACTACTGACTTTAGTAAAGCATTCGACAAAATTAACCATCAAATTATCTATCTCAAACTCAATGCCCTTGGCTTCCCACCCTTAATTATCCAATGGGTCAAATCTTACCTAGAGAACCGAGTGTATAGAGTAGTTTTCAGAAAAGCAGTTTCTAACCCAATATTTGCCTCTTCTGGCGTTCCCCAAGGTAGCCATCTAGGTCCACTCCTGTTTGTGCTTGCAATAAATGACGTCGCTAGTATTATTTCTTTTTCTGATCTGTCTATTTATGCTGATGACATTAAAATTATAAAAGTCATATCCTCTTCTCATGATTCCTCTCTTCTTCAAAAAGACCTAAATGCTTTTCTTACTTGGTGTAATAAGAACTTTCTTGAGCTAAACGTTAATAAATGTCAATCTATGACTTTCTCACGTAAACGCTTACCTTCTAGTCTTCGAACGTACTACTTCAGTAACGTGCCTATCCCCAGAGTTTCGTCTATTCGTGATCTTGGGGTTATTTGTGATAAAGAGCTGAATTTCCACTCTCACATAAACTATATTATTGCGAAAGCAAACTCCTCCCTTGGATTTATCAAACGGTGGTCTAGGGAATTTTCCGACCCCTACGTCACTAAATCATTATTTAACACTTATGTTAGACCAATTCTTGAATATGCTAGTCAGGTTTGGTCTCCCTACCAAATAACTCAATCTCGCAGAATTGAAGCTGTGCAACGAAGATTTTTAAGATTCGCTTTGCGTAGATTGCCTTGGTCTGATCCGTTCATTTTACCTCCATATGAAAGCCGTTTGCAACTAATTGACATGGTCACCCTTTCTAAACGTCGTCGTGTCGCCGACATAATTTTCGTCCATCAGATCATGACCGGTACCATCGACTCCCCGGAATTACTTGAGCTTATTTACATGAACACTAATCCACGTAACCTACGCTCTGTTCCCTTCTTCCACCTCCCTACTCTCCGCACAAATTACGCTTATTTCAACCCCATATGCAGAATGCTACGTTCAGCCAATGCAGCAGGAAATACATTTGACTTTTCCCTAAGTTCCTCTTCTCTCAGAAAAAATCTATACTCCTCTTCCCCTTTCAACATCTAACCCTTTCACTTCAAATTAGAATTAAGCACTGTATATTTGTACATATATTTATTTGTTTATATTTGTTTATATTTTTTTATAAGTTTAAATATTTTTAAGTTCAAATTTATGTTCTAATCGCTTGTAGTAAGCTAAATAAATTACGTAGTAGCGTAAAGTTTAAGATAACAAAAACGCACATATTATCATAGTTACGCATTGCTGTTGCGGAAGGAGAAAAAGAGAAAAGTTTCTCTTTGTCACTTCCTAGTATGTACTTTTATATTTTAGGATTAATGATGATGAATGGAGTCTTCAAGCCCTTAAAAAATGGCATTTCTGTCAGATGTCAGATAAACGAGTGTATTATTTTGCATTAGAATGAGACAAATGAGCTTCTGCCCATTCCCAGCATGTAAAACTCCGCAGCATGTATTCTATTTACTAACTCAACAAGAGCTTTAATAAGAATATATATTAGTGAGTTTTATGATTCTACCGAGTCTTTATCATTTTACGAAAGCAGACAAAATTTCTTTTTGACCTTATAACGGCTTCTAAGCTACAGTCAAAGAGTATACCAAACCCAACTCAACTTGATTGAGTAACACTAATTATGCGTGCTACCGAAAAGATGTGGAAAAAAGCAGCAGCCACGTGCGTCGTCCGCAGCACACTCTGCAAAAGTAACTATTTAGGTGAACAAGAAATACAACCATCAAATGAAGTTGATTTTTAAGATGGGATTTTCCACAATATTATATTTTATGACTACAGAAGCATAAGAATGACAACTCAAGTAAAAGGTACTGCCATATTTTTTGAAGGGTATAAAGGTTGGACCGATGTCGTTCCGAAATATATGATTGCACAATTTTGGATAGATGGCTATTTAGAGCTAGTTTTTGAAGCTATTCAGGGTGTTTTGCATAAGACGACAAGAAATTAATGGTATGGGGTCCATCTCTCTCTGTTAAGGTGGCAGTTTTATAAAAAAAATTTACTTAATCAATGGTTCAAGTTAATTTAGTTAATTTTTTTTTGTATGGTTTGGAGTCAAATACAGAAAACCAAACGAAAAAATCATTCTTAGTTTTTAAGAAAAATTTTGACTTTGAGACTTGATTACTTTCAAACTATTCACTAAATTGATTTAAACTAAAAAAAAAAAATAAAAAAAAATTTTAGTATTAAGTATCAAAGTATTCTAGTAGGGGAGCCCAAGAATGGATTTTGCTCGTTACTCGAGCGCGTCAGAAAATCATATGGGGAGAAACCTTGCACCCTGTAATGTACTCCTACCATATATGAAACCATAATGTTGGGGCGTTCGTTGAGGGCAGCATGTCAGATTAGTAAAAAAAAGTCGATCCTCGGAAATACTCGAGCGCGTCAGATTAAGAGACAATTTGACAATTAGAGCGGGGCCTTAGTAAGTAGGCGAGTCACAAAGATGTAAAAAAAAATCGATGTTTTGAAATACTCTAGCGCGATTAATTTTTTTTTTATTTTGAAGATAATTTTATATGGATTACGGAAAATATACAATCTGACATTTTGCTTGGGGCAATTGAGGTAAAATCAGTCAGTAAAATGTAGAATACATGATGGCTTATATCTCGGTTAATATTGATATTAGCAATTGGTCCGAAAGACCTTTTTAGTAGAAAACTAAATTTTCTACAAGTTTGTAATTTACAATTTTTCTGTAGCTTTTGTTATTTACGAGATAACTGCGACAACGTGAATTTTATGGAAAAATCTGGTTTAGTGGCCCGTACCACCTGGCCGGTATGAGTAACGACTTCGCCACAAAAAACATTTTTGTAGAGCGTTCAATTTCGAAAAAAAACATCTTCGGTTAAAGCGATCCCATGAAATGCCGCTGAGCTATAGAAATTTAAAAATAAAAAATTTGCTAAAATTGTCAGACTAAGAGTACGCCCCCATATAATTGTCAGATTATCATCCTGGAGGACGAAGACATCAAGTTGATCACTCTGTAAAAAAATCTGACGCGCTCGAGAACTTCAAGGTCACGTGTTTTTTTTTTACATTTTTAAAAATCAGCCATGACTTATGACCCCACTCAAATTGTCAGATTATTGAAATATACACTTTTTAGAGTACACTTAACATACACTTTAAAAATCTGACGCGCTCGAATAACTTTTTTTTTTCACCTCTCTTTACGCCCATTTGCCTCCAGTAAATCGTCAGATTAATATACATATAACGGTTATCAGAAAGGCGAAGCGCGTATACTGTATGAAAATCTGACGCGCTCGAGTATTTCAATAAGACTGTTTTTTTTTTACATTTTAAAAAGCTCATACACGCCTATCGCCCCACTAAAATGGAAAACTGTCATACACTATTTTTCGTTTTAGAACCTAAACTTCACAGTCCAATAAGTCCCCATGATGCTTTAGAAACTGCAAATTTAGCATACCGGGCTCCCCTACTATTGGGTTTTAAAAACACTAGAGTTTTTCGTTGGTTTTGATAGTTTTTTTTTTTAGAAAATTGATCAAATTTTTGAACTTTTGTAAAACTTTTGTTTCTGCTGAATGAAAACTTATAAGCGAATAATTCTAGATTAGAGAAATAACTTTTAAGAAAAAAGGATGTTACATCGTCTCCAATAGATAAGATTCGAGTGTTTGAGAGAAAGAGACAACGTACACCAGAATTGCAGTACAAACATTATTGTCGTAATAGGGTCCTTTACAACAAAACTATAATCTTTAAACAGAATAATAACTGTCAGACCAATGCAATGGCCTGATATTTGGGGCTTATTACTGTAAAACAGAATACAAAGAGATGACCTCTTTCAGTGGGTTTCTTCCATCAGATGAAGATAGGGAAGGGCTGATCTAAAACAGTTGAACGGTACCTCTTATCACCACCTCTCTTTTATGTACATGGAAAAACGACTCCTTTTTAACCGACACGTGTCCGTAGTAAGCGAAGACTTTGAAGAGCTCCTTCCGTTTAGTAAGGCGGTCTTAGACCGCGATCGTATCGAAGAAGTTGCAAATTATTCAAAATAAGTTGTGCTGGTAGTCTCAAGCTGAAAACTTGGAAAAGTTGTTCAAGATGCAACCAATGATAATGATAGCGAGACGGCATTTACATGGAAAAAGCAGTTTTTAAGTTTGACAAAAAAGTGATAGCTAAGTTTTTGTGTCGAATAACTTTTAAGGACCATAAGCAACGTCATGAAAAAAAATTTGACGTTGGAACTCTGTGGTACTGTTCCTGATGTACTACTGTTGATCCCTGTTTTCTAAACCTTCAATATAATGAGCTTTGTCTTATAGACAACTGCTAACCACTTGTCAGTATTCGGACTACCACCAATGTAATTAAGTAGGCCAAACGCACAGGAACATTGACACATAACATCGTCGTCTTCTGCTTTATCGAATTTAGTTCACTTTAATCGTCACTACTTCTGCAGTAACCTCTCCAGCACTAGTATAAAACTATGAGCAAAGATATGGCCTTAGTATCGATTCTATCGCCCCAAATATTGAATAAGCTCTTCTTTATTGGAAACAAACATCAAAAACTACTCTCCCCAAAAAAAAGTTATAAGAAATTCTTGTGATTGCCTTAGAGAAATACACTTCACTTAAGAAAAGTAAATTGGGTCAACTCCTTAGGCCCGTAACTAATTTCGGTAATGAAGCCGCAGTTAGAA
Organism: Melanostoma scalare; assembly: GCA_949752695.1. NCBI lineage: Eukaryota > Metazoa > Arthropoda > Insecta > Diptera > Syrphidae > Melanostoma > Melanostoma scalare. The sequence continues at coordinate 140,650,912 of OX456984.1, forward strand.
AAGATCAGAGATGGTTTTATTTTCGCACATTTAAGCGCACTATGTCTTTTTTATTCGATTAATTTTGGTTTGATTAATTAGCTAACGAGAGCAGATGTCTGAAGTAATGAGTGCTTTGGCAGCTCCAAGTATTTTGCCAAAGGCTTACGTCTACCCAATAAAGAAAATCCTAACTTTCAGGATAGATTTGAATTTTTCCGACTTATTCTTCCTCGGTAATATTTATCGTTTTGGTCCAAGTCAATAATAAGGTAAACAGAGATAAATAAACATCAGACACGAAATTGGAGATTAATTGCTCTTCAAAGAGTACTTGAGACTATCCATTTTGTTTTGATTCGAAAAAATTGATGGATTGTTTTGTGTCTCCTTACAAATCTTCTCCTATTTTCCCAAATGCTCGCACTGTGTTCTATTACATTATAAGGGTAGTCATAACCCCTTGATATGCGCGTTATTTATAAAAAAAAACAAAAAAAAATATTTATTTCTGCTTGTGGTTGAAGATTAAATATTATGCCGACCTTAAGATCTAATAACTCATAATATAAGAATCAGTTTGTGGAATTTTTCTTCTGGTCGCTACCTTGGAGCTATTATTGTGAGCCTTTCCGACACTATTGGGTCGATGAGCAGAAGAGATCGCTGTATGGCACAAAGAGCGGTCCTAAAGGGTGTTGGCAAGTTGTTTACCAACTTTAAATTCAAATCCAAAATGTTTTCCTTTTGATAATAAAAGACACAACTTTTGCTCTAAAATGTGTTTTACGAATGCAGTGTTTGTTGATTTTTAAATTCTTGTCATTTGAATGAGTTGTTCAACCAAGTGACAACATCGACTAGTGTCTATTGACAGACATTTTGAACCTTTTTCGTTTTTGTTTCATAGGATAGTGTGTTACTATTATCATACCCAGGGGCTTGTGGCTCCAAGTTAAGGTTTATAACTTGGAGCCACAAGCCCCTGGGCTTGTGATGAAAATTCTGCGGAAATTTTAGTCCTCTAAAAGCACTTATAAGTTTAAGCAAGCTGTTTCCAGGAATTGCAGATAGCTCCTGTAAATGTTCAAATACTAGGGGATATATTTTTTTATAATAGTGTGCTGAACAGCATAATGTCGCCTACAGTGGTTTTTATGAAAGAGTTCAAACAAGTTTCAATTATCATTAAGGTTTCCTAACCTTGGTCATTGATTCCTTATTACACAATAACGTGATAAAAAGTGTTTCATTGAGTTCTACCTCCTAGAATTGCTTTGGAATCTTTTGCTCGTTTGCACGTTTGAGGCGTGTAACAAATTGTCATTTTACCATAGAGTCTGGCTAGCCTAGATCAAACAGAATCCTATTTTCTAGCAAACCCTCGTTTTTCGTCCCAATTTGAGTTTTTGTGACTTGACCCATTAGTCCAATGGCAGAGATCGTTTTGTTGCTTGGCTGTCAGTGAAAAAGTAAATAATTCCAAACCAACTGCACCTCTTTAGTAATGATGTCGCATTGAACGAGCAAGTCGGAGAATTATTGAAGAGAGTTTAGCATCTAAACACTTAACCTTTCGAACATCTCCTCAGAATCCATCTTCTAAAATCCTTCCAGCTCGGAAAAGTTGACTCCTGCAAAGCTACATATTCACGTCATAGACGTAGCCGTTTGCGAGTCATTTGCTTATGTGTTAATGTTGTTAAGAATATTTTTGTGGTTTATGGGACTGATTTTGACTTAACTGTCAGCACAGTTGACCACTGTCTTAAAAAAAAATCCAATTTTTTACGATTGATTACTGTTATGTACTGGCAGTGCAAACTTCTGTTTTTGTTATGTACTTCTTATCGCCAACTTCGTGAGAAAATCGACAACAGCTATACAACCTATGATCGAATTGGTGTACATATTTACATGCACAGTTATGCACATATGACATATACAGTAGTACAGTAATAGTAATTATTCCTTTTTGCTTTTGTTTAAGAAATGGTGACTAATTCTCCTATTAGAATTAATATTTTGAATAATAAATCGAAATATTGAGTTATTGAACTAAAATAGTAAAATAAATATTATGCATATATAAAAAGAAAGTACATAGATCAACATAATACACAAATTCAATGTGCATATATCATATAGCAGTATTGAATACGAACCTATAATAATTTAAATTCGTATATCTTTTTTAATTTAATTTTAGATGGCTTGGCATGTGGCGAACGTTTTAATAAGAGAATCCCATCAAAACTGGGCATAAACTGTAATAACTTGATGAGCATGAACGCTTTCATCATGTTATGGTTATTTGCAGCGACCGTCTATTTAAACCAAAAGCATTACCCGAGATCATCGTCAATTAAACTAATAAAAGTTTTAATAATTTCTGCCCGAGTTGAGAAGCCGTAAAGGTAAATCATTGTCATGACTTAGTTTTTCTATTAAAAAATATTCTTATAATTTGTAGATTGTGACTTCAGACAGTCAAACTCATACTAAAGCTGTTTCTGTGGTATACGATGTTTTTCATCGTGTTCATCGACAATCAGGTGATATCAAAGTTATCTGAGTTCCATCCTAAGGTCAGCCAAAACTCTCCAAGGACGTCTTACTATTTACCGAGTTTATCCAAAATGTGATCGAGGCCAAGAAGTTTGAATAGCGAAAAAATACATAAGCACAGCTTTAGAAAACAGCTCTCGAAAAATAAAGCTGTTCTGGAGGAAAAACAAGCTGGAGAACCAATTCTATCTATAACCATAGAAGAACACAGAACAGACAGAACCCAGCACCAAAAATTTTAAACTGCTTTTTCTCTTTATTTTAATTGTTCAAAACATATTGTTAGTCAATTGATATTTTTTTTTGTTGAAATTGAATAAATATTCTAAGATAATAAAAAAATAAAAGGTGTCGTATCAGGCAAGGCGTGGGCTGTACATTGACCGTTTTAAGGCAGGGTGTCCCCCATCGACGTACTCAGAATAAATGATATTCCTTGTGTTAGTGTGCTCTTTTTGTGATAATAACCTAGCTTAAGTGCCAGGATGTTTTTTTATTTATTCCTCTCCCGAGTTTTTTTTTTTTTTTTTTAATTAACGCGCACATCAAGGGGTAATTACTACCCTTTTAATGTTATAAAACACAGTACGAGCTTTTAGAAAAATAGGAGAGGATTTGAAAAGAGACACCGATGCACGTTGCTTTTGAATTCTTGTGAATCGTAATGCAGGGGAAACACAGAGCCAGGTAAAGCATTCCACATACGGGTGGTGCGACTGAAATATGAATCGAATACGAAGTTGGGCTCAAGGTAAAACTGATGAGCATTCGTTGCAAGGCGGGTGTTGCGGCTAAATTGTTTCAGGGGAGGAAAAAGAAGAATACAATATTACACCAATCAATACAATCAATACAAGTTGTGTTGAAGCCATCCAACACAACTTGTATTGAACGGTCGGAAAGGTAATTTCTAATCCAACGAAGAAGAGACTCATCGTCCAAAACGTACCAAAAGCACGCATTTTCGATAAAAGAGCCAGATTCCAAACTCTATCAAATGCTTTAGAAATATCAAGCGCAATAATCTTACTTTCTCCAAAACAATGTAAAGATTAGTTCCACTTTTCGGTGAGATAAGCCATCAAATCATCAGTGGACCGTTTGCTACGAAAGCCGTACTGACGGTCATTAAGAAGCTTTCGTTCTTCAAGATATTTCATAAGTTGACGGTTTATCAACGTTTCTATGGCCTTGGAAAGAAGGGACGTTAGTGCAATTGAACGGTAATTGGAAGGGGAGGAAGATTCGTCTTTTTAGGGACCGGCTGGACAAATGCAGATTTCCATCTGCTCGGAAAAATCCCAGCAGAATAGGAAAAATGGAAAAGTTTACGCAGTGGTTTTGCCAGCGTAGAAGAACACCTCTTCAGAATAACGGCGGGATACCATCTGGACCAGCGGATCTATGTATGTTGAGATCTTTGAGGACTCTCGCAACCAAGCGAGTTCGAAAAAATATCTGCTTCATCAAAAAATTTTGCAGACTCGAGCTCAGGTGGAGCCAATATGCTATGAGGAAGTGTCGAGTTGGCAGCAAACTGAGCAGCCAGCAAATTGGCTTTGTCGATGGAACTGACATACGGAGAGTCATTGAAGACGAGCGTTGGGACCGATGACGTGGTCGAGTTCTTAATGTTCTTAACAAAAGGCCAAACATTTTTACTTCCTTTTGGACACAATAGTATTTTTTGCCTTACTTTTTGGTCATGTAAAAACTTAGCCCTTTGTATTTGAGCATTACAAATATTTCTGGCCCGTTTGAACAAATTTCGGTTTTCTACAGTAGGGTTATCTTTAAATTTTCGATAACTACTTTCTCGATCCCTAATCGCCTCTTTACAGCTTGAATCAAACCACGAATTCTCTTTAAGGATGATACTTTTTGTTCTGTGAGGAACAAAATTTCTCATGCCGTTGAGAATTACGTTAGATATCATATCAGCTGATGCATCAACGTTTCCGTCGAAAAAACACAATGACCAATTAAAATTTCGAAAGGAATTATTTAGTCCGTCCCAATTGGCTTTCTCATATTGCCACACAGTTCTTTTAGGGACTTTATCTTTTTTTACCGTGACCGTAACTTTTGTAGAACGTTCAATTTTGAGAAAAAACTATATTTGGTTAAAGCTATCCCATGAAATGCCGCTAAAAAGAGCTATAAAAATTTAAAAATAAAAAATCAGAGTTTCCGTGTATTGACAATGGGAAATCTTCACACCTTTTGATCTAGCACTTAAAACAAATACTAAGCGCTCAAACTTTTAGCGTTTTTTTTAGTATTTTCAAAATAAGTAGTATTATTAGTATTTAACAAAATTCCAAATCAAAGTTTGTATGTACATATGTATGTGTACATATTTTTTTTAATGCATTCAGTAATAAAAAATAGAAACGACAAATAATTGTTACTTTAAATTTGTCAGACTAAGAGTACTGCTCCATATAATTATCAGATTATCATCCTGGAGGACGAAGACATCAAGTTGATCACTCTGCATAAAAATCTGACGCGCTCGAGTATTTCAAGGTCACGTATTTTTTTTTTAACATTTTTAAAAATCAGCCATGGCTTATGGCCACGTTTAAATCGTCAGATTTTTGAAATATACACTTTTTTGAGTACACTTTACATTCACCTTAATAATCTAGACTCTTTTCTTAAAAAATTTTGGAAAAAATAAACTATGAATAAATACTGAAAAAATTAATTTTTATATTTTTTTCAACTAACATTTCTAGTGTTAAACAAAACGTTTTTCAAAAAAACCTTCCATTTACTCCCGAGCTTATAAACTCAACTTCACAGTAAAAAAAAGCAGAAAACAACTCAAATTCAAAATTGGTTACATCTGAAAAGCGTTCAAAAGAACAACTTTTCTTAAACTATTGAATAATAAAAAATGATCACAATTTAAATTTGCATTACTTTTTGTTTGATCACTTATATTGAAAATTGACGGAGTTATAGCACAACCAAACCAATTAATATAACATCATTTTCGTTTTCAAATTCAACTAATTTTTTTTATGTATAAATTTATTTTGGTATATTGGAATATTGGTTTACTATTTACTAAATACTAGCTTCTGTTTCAATCAATTATGGTTTGAAATGCAAAAGCTATCCACATATTTGTAATGATCCATCGGTTTTTTTTTTTTTTGCGGGACTGCAACCGACTTGGATCGCATACGATCTCATTTGACTTCCAGTTGAAGGTACTCTACATTGTGAAGTCGGAACAATAGTAATTCTTTGTCTACACGCTCTAAAACCATCCTATGCGATGTACGATTATCGGTACGATAATTGTATTGTGTACTCTTTGCTCAAGAAGTACACGATATTTTCTCTTTCGAAGGTAGTACACACTACACATACACACGCATATTTATCATTCAGGAGATTATGTTTAAGATTAAATGCCATTTGTTAGACTTCTGGCTCTTTAAATCACTGATCATGTTCTTTGTATGCTTGTCATTCAAATTTTCGGAATGCTGCAGCCTGGTGGATGAAGTAATTTTGATGTTAATACGTACGCATTCCTTTAAAGAACCAGCCACAACCCACAACCCCTCATGTTGATTGAAATTGAGTGATAGACAAAAAGACAGACAGACATTTACTTCTTTCGTTTTAAATTGCGTTTTTGACATGAGTCATTGCATAAATAGTAAATGATTAAAAAGAAGAATAATTTAATGAAATAGGTTAACAAATGAGTACAGATAACAACAGATAAATAAATAAGTAAAAAGCAAAGACATTTAATTATACAGCAAATAATTGAAAATTTGTAGCAAGTTTATTAAAATGATTAATACAAATATCCTAAATGCATTAGTTTGATTATGATTTTTTATGAGGTAAGCATAATATTTTGTTCATTTTCCCTTATGCAGTTTCGTGAATAAAATACTGTTAATCATGTTCAAAAACGGTGAAGAGCAACAGAGTGGAAGGGTTGGGTTTGAAATCCCAGTTCTTATATTCGGCTTATAAAAATCCCGGTTTCGAAATCCCGCTTTCTGGAAGAAAAAAAAATCCCGCTTTTTTAAAATACCACCTTTTAAAATACTGCTATAACTTTGCTTTTGCAAACAAAGCTAGCTGTGACTGCTAAAGCGAAATAAGGAAATCGAAATAAATCTGTCCAGTAGTTTCCCAGTGCTGAAAGAATTTTTAAATCTGTTCAGTAGCTTCTAAGTTTCCGTTCCCAACCCCGTTCCTGTGGGAATCTTCCGTTCGCACAAAGTTTTTTGCTGTCATAAGAATCTTCTCCTGACAATAATAAACACAGCAAAATAAAAAAAATAGTGAAATCGGTCCAGCCCTTCGGGCGTGATGGAGTGACCAAGGGATAAAGGGCCTCATTTTTATATATATAGATTGAATCCATCTGTTAGTACATTTTAAAGAAAATAAAAAAATTAGGTTAAATGTGTCGTTTTGGATAGTAAACTCATAAAAAACATTTATGTAAAGGATGTCAAAAGACATGGAAGAATCAAAGCAGATCCATGACCACAACTCTTAAAAAAAAAAAAAAATTTTTGGCGGTTCGCCCAGGTTCGACAGTTAGATGCTGCTGTTCCCTTCTAAGACGCGAAACTGATGAGCCCACTGTCGTACCTGAGTGAAACGCCAACAATTTTTAAGAGTTGTGGTCATGGATCTGCTCTGATCCTTCCATGTCTTCAACTCAAAAACTTTCTTTTTTAATACGTAACAAGGGATGTTTTTTTAGACGTGTGGTTTTCAAAAACAAATAAAACGCATATCACTTAATAATATGGCCAAGAATTTACCATTATTATATACAGGCATTATGCATTAAAAATGATTTCGAACATGTAGACGCCACGGCTCGCTCGAAGAAATGCCAGCCGAGAGGCCCAATTATCGACCACTTTTTGCCTGTTTAGGGCCAATTACGTGACGAATATTCTCATTCTCTTTTTTGGGCTTATCTGCACAGATAGATGACTTTGCGTAGCACCTAACTATAACAGTGTATATGAATCGTACGATCTTGAAGGCCGCGCCACAAACCCACGACGCGGGATAATGCGCTTACCAAAATTGAAGGAACATGGGCCAATGACTCACTGTGCCCATATAGAACATAGTTCTAACATCGTCTCAACAATGGCTTGTGGATTATCATGACTACTCATTCAACAAATAGTTAGCTTACTCGTTGAAAATAATTTTCTTGTGAAATTCGGGATGGGTAGGCCCCTCGTTGTGGGTCCATTTACCTGGTGATTATGTCCAACGATAACCACACGTCTAAGAAAACCCCTTTTGTAACAATGCAATTCCGAAACAAAACCCTCTCAAGAAAAACAAAGGTAACCCTTTATGAGATCCGAATCATCCCAGTCCTACTATACGGGCGGAACCATGGACCTTATCTAAGAGGCCAGTTATAGCGATCAAGAAAATCTGGAAAAATTTTTAAATGGAATAGTAACTATTAGAATTCAATAACAAATGTTATATCAAACGATGACAAATGACTCAAAGTAATTTTTGTGTCCAGAAAACTTATAATAGAACTAATATTTTCTGTTAAATTTGTATTTTTCTATTTTCCTGATTCAATTTCATCAGGAAAATATAAAAATATAATTTTAACGGAAAGTATTTGTTCAATTGAACATTTTCTTGTAAAAAAAAATTCTCTGGGTTATTTACTAATCGATTGGTATAACATTTGTTAATCAACTGTAACGAAAACATAGTGATTATTCCATTTAAAAATTTTTCCTGATTCGTTTACCTGATCGCTATTACTGGCACCTAAAGAGGACGAAGAAGTCCTTGGCCGTTTCGAAAGAAAAAAGCTCTTAATGATGTAGGTATGCGAAGACAATGTGTGGAGAAGAAAATTCAATAACGAGCTGTATGAGCTGTACCGCAACATAGGCTTCGTACGCATCGAGAGACTACGATGGCTGGAACATGTAGGACATCATGGGGTATTGGGATAGTGGACATCAACATTGAACTGTCTTTTTTTTTTTTACAAATATTGACCATGACCAGTCAGTCAGTGAGAATTTAAACTATTTTCTATTTTGAAATGTAAACATATGCGGTTGCTTATTGAGCATAAAGTATAAAAAAGTATATTTTTGTTTTTGTTTGTTATTTCATTGCCAGTCATTCCTTAAACACCAAGTGCAAGTCATACGGTCTAATCGTACTAAATACCATGTTCATCAAACAAGACCGACACCTTATCACTTACAGCAGTGGAGGAAATAAAACCCAGATTGATTACCAATTGGTAACCAACTACATGAAATCTCGGGTGAAAGACTGCAAAGTGATACTAGGAGAAGCTGCCGCTCAACAACACCGTCTTCTTTTAACAGATTTTTTTACGGATGCGGTGAAGGAAGTCAAACAAACAAAGTCTCCTAGGAGAATCAAGTGGTACAATCTGGAGAAAACCAAAGGACAGCAATTCATTTCGTATATGCAAAGTCAGCTGTGAAATACCATCGACGCAGTTTCAAATGCAATCACGGCACAAAATATGTGGGATTGCCTACTAGACCGGGAGCTGAGTAGAGTTGAGTGTGCAAAATGTGAGGACCGCATTCTATAAATAGTTTTGAACTCAGAAAAGCTTGCAGATTATGATTCTGAATGTTGCCAGGAGCTGTATTGGTCCAATTTTTTTTTTAACCCCGTCCCCTGGGATATCACGCAATTGGACGGATCAAATGCTTAATCAACGTTAATTGTTGTTTTATTGAAAATATCCAATTGTTTTTCATGATTAAAGAAACTTATATCTACTCAATAGAGATAAAAAAAAAAAAAAAATGGAAGAAGAATTTTTGAGAAAAAAAATTTTATTACGAAAAAGCAAAATTTACATAAATTTTGGAAAAAAGTGAATTCATTAATCTTTTTTATTTTGACACTAATTATTGATACATTTGCATAACAAAATACAGTTTAATTCTAATTTTTTGCAAGAACAAGCCTTTGTTTGACATTTTGATGTACATTTACAGGGCTGAATCAACAATTCGGGCAATGGTGGTTTTGTCAGTTGCCGTGGGTACAATTTATCATTTTTTTTTTTTCATAGCCTAATAAGGTGTAATCAATAGGCTGTAGTCGTGTTTGGTTAGAATTTATCCATACATATGTTTGTGCTGAAGCTTGTTACGGTAAATTTTCCCGCAACAAAAACCTTTCTTACAGTTATTTTGAGTTCGATATCCCTCTCTTTTACTCAAACCCTTCCCTATCATTTCTTCGTCCCATCATTTCTCCGTTGTTTGCTCTTAGCAATGTGATCGAAACATAGCTTTGAGCAAATGACAAAATAGGTGCATGTCGTAATCAGCGGATGAGCTGAACTGATGTCGGCGTTTGGTGTGTCGAGCCAGAAGCCTCTGGAGACTCGCACACCATTTACTTAAATTGAATGTCATACTTCGTCACTCACTAACATCATCATACTCATTTATCGACATTCACATCATTATCATCATTTACACATGCTTACATTCATACACTTATTCCATCATTCACCCTTTATCATCATTACAAATATCATCTTTACACTCATCATCATGCACATACCTCATTACACACACTACACAAGCAGGATATCACACACACAACACTATACACATACATACACATATCACAGAGGAGAACAATAGAAATGGCACGTGTGAACGCCATACTTCGTTATGAGACACACTGTGCAGCGTAGTGCTGCAAGTGTAAACACCCTAAATTTAACTTTCATTATTGTAAAACCGAATCATAAGAATGAAACGTTAATAGTTTTCCCTTTTGCCCCAACATCCTGTCGCGTGTTTGTACCACAGTTAAAATTATTTTCAATTTCAAGAACGAGTTCCGATTTTGGAGATTTCCTGTAAAAGTCCTTCCGCATCAAAAAGATACTTGCAATAATTCAAAATTTCATAAGATGCTAAAATTTTTATGTCAAATCCGCGTTGATTAGCAACCATGAATATTTTTTGAAAGAGATTTATATCTGTTGCATCTTGCAACTTTTTATTAGAAGTAGCTGTACTTCAGTGGCGTGGCGTCCATATAACACGATTCCTATCGTCTTACCTTTTAAAATGTGTCCCTTGTTCGTAGAAAAAACCAGCAACATAAGTCTACAACAAGTCTACAAAGCAAAAGCAGTCAACAGCCTATCTTTGCCCATACATACAATGTTCTTCATGCACTTTTAAATTTGCGAGATACACACACAATACACAAAGCATTGAAAATCGCCGCGCAGAACATATTCTGTGCTTGTCCCTGTCTTTCCTACGATATACTTCCACCCCGGTGCCTCCCTTTTCAATACACGTTCTCTTATTGAAAAAAGTAAGACGATAATTTTCGTCTTACTGCAATTTCTGCTTGGAAAAAATAATGCAGTTTTCGCCTTAGAGTAATGTACGGCGAATTCGGTTTTGTTGTGCTGTTTTTTTTTTTGTTCTACTGATCATTGTTTTGAATTATTTTCAAGAAAGTGAATTTCAACCTAAATGACTTAAAGTATAGAAAAATTGGCTTCGATTAATCCACGTTTGGAATTTAAGGTACCTTCTATTTATTCCTTATTAATTTGTGTAGGAGCCATTCCATATGAAAACGGTCAATCCGAAATGTTGCTATACCTCCGATTTTGCTCAAACTTTGTAGAAATGTTCCTTTGCTATCGAAATACGAATCGAAAAGAACCGAACATAGCGATTTTATGGGCTTCAGACTTTGCACTCTTAAATTGTCTGTATTCAAGCGATTAGGACGATTAAGGTGTCATTTTAAAGCTGATAAAGCATTCTTTTCAAATCAATCAAAAGGTTTAAGATATTTGAGTTGCTTTAGAAACCTGATCCCTTTGAAATCAACACATTTTATATACATTTTTGCCATTTTTGAAGTAGTCCTGTGCCTAAAATATCAATAGTAAGTCCCTAAAAATTTCCCTAATTAAACCTTACAATAATTACAAAATAAAAAATCCAAAGTTGATCAAAAAACAAATTTTTTTATGTGCTTTACAAACATCCCTTTCAAACTTTGAGCTTTTGAAAAAAAGCCAATCTTTGGGAGCATTTTTGTGAATGTTGACTACCAGATATCAAAATGAAAGTAGGTAGAATTTAAAGGCCTATTCTTCAACTATCCTGAAAATTTCATTTTGTTATTCGCATGCACACTGAAGTTACAGATGATTAAAAACAAGCTTATTTCTAAGCTATGGAAAAAGCCAATCTTAATTCTAAAATCTAAATTGCAAAAAAAAATCTTTTGACGATTTCGTATTTCGATAGCAAAAGAACATTTCTACAAATTTTTTGCAAAATCGGAGGTATAGCAACATTTCGGATTGACCGTTTTCATATGGAATGGCTCGTAGGTGATTCATTTTTCTCGACTTACCATTTGAAAATATCCACGCCACGCCACTGCTGTACTTCTATTTTCAGGAGTAGTTACAAAATTATAAAATTTACTTTTTTTTTATGGGATTGGACAACTTTTTAGTTTTCAGTATAAATCGCTCATTTACGTACGTTTTGAACATAGCTTCTCCATTTTCTACTATATTTAGTAAACATTGCGAAGAAGATTCATCTGCAAGTTGCATTTTGAATGCTTACGAACGATTGCGGCTTTGGTTTCTCAACTAAATTATCCGATTCATCACAAAACAAACACGATATTTCGTTTAGTCTTCGCTTCTTCACATTTATCACTTGTAGTGACATTGTCCACGTTTTTGATCAACTATAACACTAATATAACACTTGATTATAAGAAAACTTCAATAATTCTGCTCAAATACAATAATATATATACCGTTAGGCACTAAGATTTAGTTGCTACTGACTATTACCAGCGCTATGACACGTCGACGTCCGGAGCGGAGAGAGGGGGTTCGGTCAAAGGGAAAGGGACCAGCACAGCTGCCGGCAACATGTTTTTTTTTTGTTGTTTGGGATCTCAGGTAAAAGAATTTGAGCATAGTTGCCGGTCCTCACATTTTGCATACTCAACTTCCTTTGGCGCCTGCACTATACAACGAACCTGCTTAGAGAGAGCCAAATCACTGTTATGAGTCTCAAAAGGACACCACCAACAAGCTAAAGAAACCTGGTGGTGGGATGATGAAGCCAAAGCAGTGATTAGAAAGAAGAAAGCAGCTTTCCAAGCTTGGTCGAAGTGCCCCTCAAGAAATACAAATGAAAAAGCGCGTTTCAAAATGGAATACAAGAGCTGCAGAAAAGAAGCGAAGAAAAAGTGCGCCCAACTTCAAGCAAAAACCACGGAGGGCCTGTATCGAAAGCTGGAAGAGATTTCTTCCCCCGCTGCTGAAGCAAATCAGGCAATCCAAGAGCTAAGACAAAGCAACTTGAATAAGGGAGCAACCATTTTCAAAATAGCCGCTCAGAGAAGGAGAAATGCGCAGGATATTTGTTCGCCGAAGTTCATAAATGATGCTCAAGGACTGCTACTTGTGGATGACGACAAAATTCTTCTCAGGTGGCGACAGTATTGTGATGATCTTTTGAATGAACAGTTTCCTCGGCGCCACTTTCCAACAGCTGCACCTAACTTTACGGAAGTATCCGACGTCACAGTCGAAGAAGTTAGGGAGGCAGTTAAGAACTCCAAAAAAGGCAAAGCGATTGGGCCAGACGAGGTACCATATGAGTTTTGGAAAGCTGTGACAACTATCGTTCGCGGGTAAGTCAACTACAGACGCAATCCAAAGTATAAGGATCATTATGGAAAAACACCGAGATGCCTTAGAGGATTTGCTTATTGTGTTGGTTGACTTCGAAAAAGCATTCGATCGACAACCACGAGATCTGATATGGGTGGCCCTCAGACACCGAGGAGTTCCTGAAGCCTATGTGCGAATAGTTATGGACATGTACGAGGGAGCAGTTACAAAAGTGAGATGCCCAGCTGGAATCACCGAAGAATTCCAAATAACAGTAGGTGTACATTAGGGAAGTGTCTTCAGCCCACTGCTCTTTATTGCTGTTCTGGATTATTTGCTCGAAGGAAAAGTAACGGACAATAAAGAACAACAATTATTCTTTGCTGACGATGGAGCCATCATAAGCGAGGATCCTACATCCCTGCAACGAGCACTTGACGTTTGGATTGATGTTCAGGAAGGAAATGGGTACCGTATTAGCGCTAAAAAGACTGAATACCTGTGCTGCCCTTTTTCTGATCCAGAGAAGCCTATATTCCAAATGTTGATAAGCAGAATGCTTTGAGCTCGACGGTTAAGATTTTGACAGATGGTTTGAATGAAAATGTTTCTTCAGAGGATATTGAATCTTGTTTCGTAAAAACAATTCGTACCAATCCACCAAACAACGAAGCATCGAAGACTCTGAACATCTTGTGTGTATTCAAATCTATGGAGTGTAAGCGCAGAGTTATGGTAAAAAAGCGAATAACAAAAATTACATCAGAAATATGCGGTGATCAGCATAAAGAGTGCCCTATTTATATCAATGAAAGCCTTTCGACGTTCAATAGGAGCCTGTTCAAAAGAGCCAGGCAGGTAAAGATGGAAAAAAAATTTTCGTTTTTATGGATCAGAAATGGAGAAATTTTTATGAAAAAGAGCGAAGGAGGAAAGATTGTTAAAATTTTATGCTTTGAGGATTTTGATAATTTATCCTAACATTTTTATTTTAACAATAATTTTGGAGATCCTCATTTTAACTTCATAAATTCCCCGTTTTGCAATTTTGAAATAGATTTTTGTAAAAGTGTTTTTCATTGTAATTCTCTTAAAAATAACTTTTCTGTTATACATCAAAACATACAAAGCCTACGATCAAATTTTGATTTGCTTTTTGCGCAGTTAGAATCATTTAAAAACAGACCCAATTTAATTTTTCTCACTGAAATTTGGATATTCGACTATGAAAAAGATTTCTTCTCTATAACTGGCTACAAATTTTATGCTAATTGTAAATATTCTTATGCTGCTGGTGGGGTTGCTGTATTTGTTAGTGAAAATTTGACTTGTGAGTATTGTACTATTTCTCTTGTGTGCTCCGATTTTCTTAAAATAGCTTGTTCAGTTAATTCAAAGAAACTTGTCTTTTGGTGTTCTTATAGATTTCATTTTAAAAGTAAGGATGCATTTACTCAGGAATTATCTTCTCTTCTTCTCGCTGAAAATTGTGGTAATTTGTTAATCTTAGGTGATATGAACATTGACTTGTTAAGTGAATGTTGTGATACGGGCAAATATAAATCTGTTATGTCTTCCAATGGGTTAGAATCCTGCATTAACAAACCAACTCGAATTACTGGATCATCCAAAACTTGTATTGATCATATCTATGTCAGACTGGATCGAACAAATGAGTTATCAGTAGTCAGCTCTATAGCGGATTGAAAAATCTCTGATCACTTATGACATGTCTCTCCTTCCATGAAAAAGTAGATCAGCCGTCTCATAAGGATATCCCTTCAGCGCCCGAGGGTAAAGTCAACTTTATGAGCTGAATGAGCTCCTACTTCTAGAAAACTGGTTTGAAGTGTATTATGAGGATAACCCCTCCGACGCCTTATTAAGTTTCTCAATATTTTGAACTTTTATATTGATATGTGCTCAGAACCGTCAATCAGTAGACATTCGAAATTAAAAAGACTTAAACCTTGGATTACACTAGATCTCGTTAGAAGAATTGAAGAGAAGAATAAACTGCGCGTAAAATCCAAAAAACAACCACAGAATATTGTCTTAAGAAATAGGTATGAAAAGTTATGCATTGAAGTTGAGAAAGAGGTACTTGTGTGCAAAGACAGATTTTATATAAACAAATTTAACAGAGCTAAAGGGGACTTAAAAAAAGAATGGGCAGTTATAAATAAACTTTTTAACAAAGATTTGTCCTCGTCGTCTCCGTCATGTTTAAATTTAAACAATAAACTTATTGTAGGTTCGGCAAATGTTGCTAATACTTTTAATAGCTTTTTTACGAATGTTGCCTCCAAAACTTTAAGCGATTCTGGTCTAATGTTAAATGCATCTACTTGAAAAGCGAGCGTGTAGACAGGAGCTTTTTTTATGATCCGATTTCACCCTTTGAACTCTATCAGCAAACTATGGCATTAGACAATTCAAACTCGTTTACCAGCAACAGTTTATCAAATTACTTTTTAAAACAAATTGCTAAAAATATTGCTTTCGTTCTGGCTCATATCTTCAACAAAAGCATTTTCAATGGAGTCTTTCCTGACTGTCTAAAAATGGCAGAGGTCATTCCCATATTTAAGAAAGGAGATCGGAAAGAGTTGAATAATTATAGACCTATCTCTTTGCTATCTGTCTTTTCCAAAATATTTGAAAAGCTGTTGAAAAAAAGAATCATTTGTTTTCTGGATAAATATTCCTTCTTCAGTGGAAGTCAACATGGCTTCAGGGCTAATAAATCTACAGAGGATGCTCTTCTGAGCTTTTGTTCTTAAGTCTATGATAGTCTTAATAAAAAGAAATTTACTGCTTCTCTGTTCGTTGATGTAACGAAGGCTTTCGATACTGTTAATCACAGTATTCTACTACTGAAGTTAAAAAAGGTTGGTTTCAGGGGTTTCATTCTTAAGTGGTTTGGTTCATATCTTGAAAATAGAAAACAAAGAGTAAGAGTCGAAGGTGTTTTTAGTGAATGGCTTGACATAGACACTGGTGTGCCTCAAGGCTCTGTCCTTGGGCCGCTTTTGTTCTTAATTTACATCAACTCTCTTTTTATTCAACCCCTAAAAGGTTGTACTATTGGGTTTGCAGATGACACAGCTTGCGTTTACTCCGCTTCATCTTTGTTAGATTTAATAGCTGATATCAATCATGATTTGGAAATCTTAAGACACTGGTTTGTTACTCATAAACTTGTGCTCAGTGAAAAGACTAAAATTATGACCTTCAACCATCTTAATCTTCACCTACCAAAACTTATATTTCATAGTTGTGAATGTAATAGAATATTTATAAGCTCGAGAACATGCTATTCAAGACTATGCAGTACGTCTTTCAATGAAAATTCCAGTTGTTCCACAAAATGCTTTGTTATTCAAGTTGTCGATGAATTCAAATATCTTAGCCTTTTAATTGACAGTAAAATGAATTGATATTCACATACGAAAATTCTTAAAAATTATATGCTAAAATCTACTTATATGTTCTACCATCTAAGAAAATTTTGTGCGGAAAACCTTTTAAATATATTTTATTATGGTCTTGTTGAATCCAAACTGCAGTATGGAATAGTTTGTTGGAGTGGCACATTTAACTGTAACATTCAACCTTTGCTTGTGTCCCAAAAACATATCTTACGAATTATCTACAAAAAGAGAAGACGAAAGCATAGTTTCCCAATTTTCTTCGCTTCAAATATACTTCCCGTAAAGCATCTTTACTTTTTCATAGTCTTAGTAATATTTTTTTCTAGGAGTGGTAATCTGTTGAATCAGGGCTCATCAATTTACAGCCTTCGGAGTAATGAAAGACGTCTGGCTATTATTCCTAATTACAATACTCACAAGTTCCTAAACTTTTTCACTTCAGTAGCACCTAGGCTTTTTAACAAGTTACCTTCAAATATTCTAAATATCCAAAATTCTTTTTACTTTAACCGAGAAATCAAAAAGTGGCTGTTTAATTTTGATTTTGATCAAGCTAACAACATTCTTAGATTGGTTGTATAGAATCTTAATGACGTGACAATTCTAAACTTAACCCAACATACTTAAACTCTTTTGGAATATACTATTTATAATATATAATATTTGTATTTTGAATTTATTAAATACTCTTATCCGGTGCATTCGTTACTAGTTCTAACTAAAGAATGTACCTAAAATTATTTTTCATTATTATTGATTTTGAATGAACAACACTTCTAGCTTCTATCTAATTTAATGTTCTATTGAAATGTTACTGTATATGAAGTTCATAATTTTCTTGTAACTGATAATAGTGAAAAATAAATAAATAATAATACTACTACTATTCCAGACATTTATTTTAATGGAAATGTGCTTCCCAAGTGTGAAAAGTTTAAATATCTGGGATCTATGATCAATAGTGAAGCAACTTGTGATGACGACATCAATCATCGAGTAAGCGTAGGGTGGATGAAGTGGCGCGAAAACTCCGCTATCTTCTGTGATCGAAAAACGCCCCCTAAGCTGAAGGGAAGACTCTACACAGCAGTTGTCCGTCCAGCTCTGACATACGATTCACAATGTTGGACAATGCACAAAAAGTATGAGAGCAAATTGACGGCAGCCGAAATGAAGATGCTTCGGATGACAGCAGGAGTAACAAAGCTTGATCGAATTAGAAGTACTAAGATCCGTGGAAGCCTTCATGTCAGAAGTACCATCTTGGATAAAATTCAGCACGACCGGCTCAGCTGGTATTGTCATGTTCAAAGGAGAGATCCGCAGAACCCCGTCCAAAAGGCAATATCGTACAACGTTTCAACAAATTCGCAACGAAAACGAAAAAGGTAGGCCAAAACACTCCTGGTACAAGCAAATGCAAAAACAGCAGCATTTGGTTGGCCTCAGACATGGAACAATCCAATACCGGGAGGCTTGCCGACGCTTTCTGAGGTCAACGTATTGTACCCCACAGGCGGATCACTAGTGTGAAGCAGAAAAGTGGGAGAGTTGTGATCGCTTCAAGATCACTACTCGTAACGCCGGAAATGGAAAAGAAGAAGAAGTTACAGCCCATGGGTCATTAGGTAGGTATATTGTTATATTAAGATCAAATGTTTATGATTAGCGCTAAAACTTTTGTGTACGCGCGAAGATGCTGATTTACCAAGAAGCTCTACAAAGTCACTCAACCAAGTTAATTAACATCTTTGTTTCACCCGTGGCGAGGTTCGTCGTTCGTGTTTCGAATCTTAACAGAGGCAAAAATATTTTTCCTAAGCCATTAGCTGTCCATCAACTTTTCGCATTACAATATGAATATTATGAAGAAAAGTCAACGGTAACTGAATGATCTGGTTGATCCAAACCAGTTCAAGAGACAATTTCGTCATTCTTCGAACTAGTAAGGAAAAACTCTGTCGCCTTCACTGGATCCCAGCACATAAAGGCGTTGATGGTTACTTAATGCCGACATCCCAGCTAAAGATGGTGCATTTGAACCATTTGTCTATTCTATACCCATCTGTGGTTAAAATAGAAACCTTTTTAAATATACAGCCAAGAACATATCCTAGTGGAAGAATCATATCTTGGCGTAATTCAACTAGTCAAATAGGTTCAAAACTTTTAACGCCCTAATGTACTGAAAAAACACCAAAATTCTTACAGATCCCCAATAGTAAACGCCCAACGAGTTCTTAGCCGACCACTGTTTTCAAAAGGAACATCTTCACCAAATGAGGTTAGTAGCACACGCCATCTGCAGACTATGGCTGGAAAATTAATAAAAATCTCTGCACATTACTACATTTTGTCCCACACTTTTCGCTTTAGAAAGCAAATAGCTACTTGTCATCAATCTAAAGAAACTCAAACTCATCTACCCACAGAAGATTGTTAACTGCTTTGATTTATTACACTGAATGAAGCCAGCACTTACAGATCTAGAATTATAAATGAAATGTTTTAAACCATAATTCATAACAAAAATAACTTAAAACTCAGAACTTAAAGTCCTATTTAAGATTTACTCTTTTTCTATTTTTCTTAAATTAATGTAAGACTTTGTGACTACTAAAAATCAATTAACCACGTACTGAAACATGCTGTAGTGTTTTTAATGGTTAATGTTTTTTAATCCGCATTTTAGTTCAAGATAATTTTTGTTATTTTGTCGCAACTTATTCAAATCACCCTGTATACTTCCCTTTTTGTTTTTAGTTTGAAATGATTTATACATTGTGAAATACCACCTGCCTTCCGACATGTCAATATGGCTATCCACATGAGCTGCAGGTCGTGCACCTTCAGTCCTAACAGGCGTCTGTTTTCAGTTGATTCTTAAATGTGTACCTTCAACTAGAGGGTGGATTCAACAATATGAAATGCAAAGCATTCAAGGTACACGTTGCCACACAAATTTTGACGACATGTTTTTGCCAAGACCTTACACTGGAACTTATTTTTAATATTCTTATAGACCGAGCGCCCACAACAAAGGGGTATATAAATTATTGTGCAATAATTTTAGTTTGCCCAATATATTGTGGAATGTTAAGAATTTTTAATATTTTTTCGGAACTTCTTCAATATGCTTTCTTTTAGCAACCAAACGATACAGAATAAACTGCAGGAATCTATATATATAAAGTAGGATGTATGTATGTATGTATGTATGTATGTCCGGGGTATACTCCTAAACCACCCAACGGATTTTTATGAAATTTTCAGGGTAGACATAGTTTAGTCCAGAGATGGTTCCTGTCAAGGTTTGATCCCCATATTCCCACAGGAACGGGGTTGGGAATGGAAACTTAGAATCTACGGGACAGATTTCAAAAATTCTTTTAGCATTAGTTGTACTACATTATTCGCCTAAATAAGTAACTTATTCAATAATTCATCCCTATTATCCCACGGGAACAGAAACGGGAACGAGAACGGGAATATTAAAGTTACTTAACACATTTCAAAAATTATTTCAACTCTAGGATGTTACATTATCCCTCAGTGACATAGACCTACATTTCATTCACATATTTCTATGAGAACGGAAGTCCCACAGAAACGGTGTTGGGAATGGAAACCTAGAAGCTACTTGACAGATTTCAAAAATTCTTTCAGCACTTAGAAGCTACTGGACTACCAGCACTGGGATACCACATAATCACTCAGTAACTTAGCGTAGACTTCATCCCTATAATCCCACTGGAACAGAAACAGGAACGAGAACGCGAACCTTAAAGTTAATTAACCGATTTTAAAAATTCTTTCAACACAGACTTATATTTAAGCTATCTAACAACAAAATTAAAGAGACTGCAAATTTAAAGAAAACCTATTCAGCAGAAAATACAATTGGTTAACATTTATGTTCCTCAGTAAAATAGTAATATTTAAAGAGATTTGAATTCCTATCTAACATAGTTTTTGCTGTCTTGAGTGAAGAAATAAAAATTATTTATTGATTTTGAACAAATCATATTGTGCTCTGCTCTGATCTCTGAGACATTAAACGAAAAAGATAACAACATAATTAGAGAGGCTGCAAATTTACCAAAAACCTATTTAGCGGAAAATACAATTGGTAAATATTTATATTCCACAATAAAATAGTAATATTTAAAGAGATTTGAATCCATAGCTAAAAGACGTTTTGCTATCTTTAGCGAAAAAATAAAAATTATTTATTGATTTCAAACGAATCTACCCATCTGAGACATTAGTCGAAAAAGCTAACAACGCAATTAGAAAGGCTGCAAGTTTAACAAAAACCTTTTTAGCAGAAAATACAATTGGTAAATATTTATATTCCACAATAAAATAGTAATATTTAAAGAGATTTGAATCCATAGCTAAAAGACGTTTTGCTGTCTTTAGCGAAAAAATAAAAATTATTTATTGATTTCAAACGAATCTACCCATCTGAGACATTAGTCGAAAAAGCTAACAACGCAATTAGAAAGGCTGCAAGTTTAACAAAAACCTTTTTAGCAGAAAATACAATTGGTAAATATTTATAAGTACATATTTTGTGATGATTTAAAAACACATTAAAATTGTTATTTCGTTTGAACGACATTTCCATTCAATCGATTGCAAGTGGTCTTCTCGGACGCAAACATACGTGGCGTCCAATGTATGAATTCTATTTTACATTCCTTCTTTTTTTCATTTTCAATCGATTGGAAGTGGTCTTTCCACAATCTATATTTCATATTTCAATAAAGATTAAAAAGATATGTATGTTTCTCAGTTTTCAATAATGTCACCAAAAAAAAAGTCACTTGGAAGAAAATCTTTAGAGGCAAAGAATAAAAGGCAAAAAAGAGGTGCTGAGACTGTAGAGCAGCAAGAAATTCGCCTTCAGCAAATGCGCGAAAGAGCTTCTACTTCCAGAGCCTCTGAAGCTGAAGAGCAGCGCAAAATTCGCCTTCAGGAAATGCGCGAAAGTGCTTCTACTTCCAGAGCCTCTGAAGCTGAAGAGCAGCGCGAAATTCGCCTAAAAAAAATGCGTGAAAGTGCTTCTACTTCCAGAGCCTCTGAAGCTGAAGAGCAGCACGAACTTCGCCTTCAACAAATGCGCGATAGAGCTTCCATTTCCAGAGCCACGGAAAATGAAGAACAACGTGGAAACCGCCTTCAAACATTACGCGTCAGAAGTTCAACCTCCAGAGCAAAAGAAACACCCCAACGATATAGCGAACGACTTGATAACAATCGATTACGACTGACTCGATCTAGAGAACGGATTGATTTGAAGTTGGAAGCATTTAAGTATGATAGAGACTATGATTATAGGAATCACATAGATGTGGCTATTGGACCAATGAATAAGGCTTGCGTGCATTGTCGTAGTTTGAAGTTCGCTAAGGAGTCTCCTGGAATGTGTTGTTCGAACGGTAAAGTAGTTTTGGTTCCGGTGATGGAGCCACCTGAGCCGCTAAAAAGTTATCTTTCTGGTGACACTACATTTTCAAAACAATTCCTGATGAACATTCGCAACTACAACTCATGCTTTCAAATGACCTCTTTCGGTGCAACAAACATTCACAACAACGCCGGTTACATGCCCACTTTTAAAGTTCAAGGCCAAATATATCACCGAATCGGTTCGTTGCTTCCTTTACCGAATCTAGAGGCAAAGTTTTTGCAAATATATTTTACTGGCAACGAGGAAAGAGAAACCGAACAGCGATGCGCGATTAATACTGCAACCAGACGCGAAATCATTTCGGAATTACAGACAATGTTGCACGGAAGCAACAGTTTGATTCGTCTATTTAAAACTGCTATAGACCAGATGCCATCAGATGACTATGCTGTTGTAATAAGAGCAGACAAAACACCGACTGGGGAACATGAAAGACGTTTCAATGCACCGGTGATAGGTGATGTAGCAGTTGTAATAGTGGGCACCGAATTCAATCGACGTGACATTGTCATCCACCGCCGGAATACAACTGTGCAACGCGTTTCGGAAACACATCGTTCGTACGATGCACTTCAATATCCACTGTTGTTTCCGCGTGGAGAAGATGGCTACCATTTCAACATCATGCAAATCAACGCTAACACGAATGAAGAGTCAACAAAGAAAGTTTCGTGCATGGATTATTACGCTTACCGCATTATGATTCGTGCAAATGAAACCAACCACATTCTGAAATGCCGTGAACTATACCATCAGTTCATTGTGGACATGTACGCGAAAATTGAAAGCGAGCGTCTTCTCTTCATTCGTTTAAATCAACAGAAGTTGCGAGTTGAAGAATACGTTCACTTACGTGATGCAATGGTCAATGATGGGAACGCTGCTAATATCGGACAAATGGTAGTCTTGCCAGCAACGTATACCGGCAGTCCGCGACAGATGCACGAATACGCACAGGATGCCATGACGTATGTTCGAAAGTATGGACGCCCAGATTTGTTCATCACCTTCACATGCAATCCAACGTGGAGTGAAATTACACATCTGCTTTTCACCGGCCAAAACTCATCGCACAGACATGATCTTCTCGCTCGAGTTTTTAAGCAAAAATTAATAAAACTCATGGACGTTATCACAAAGAATCATATTTTTGGAGAGACTCGATGCTGGATGTACTCAGTTGAATGGCAAAAAAGAGGCCTGCCGCACGCTCACATTTTAATTTGGTTGAAGCAAAAAATCGTCCCATCACAAATTGATAGTGTCATTACGGCTGAACTTCCGAATCGAGACGAAGATCCAATTCTGTTTGAAACAATCAAAAAACATATGATTCATGGGCCATGTGGTGCACTCAACACAAATTCACCATGCATGAGGGATGGCAAGTGCACAAAAGGATATCCACGGGAGCTAATAAATGAAACTCAAACTGGAGGTGATCGATATCCTATGTATAGGCGAAGGAAGCCCGATGACGGTGGATACACAACTACAATTAGAATCCGAAATGTAGATGTTGACATAGACAACAGATGGATCGTGCCGTACTCTTCCCTGCTTTCAAAAATGTTCGATGCTCACATTAATGTCGAGTATTGCAATTCGGTGAAGTCGATCAAGTACATTTGCAAATACGTCAATAAGGGCAGTGACATGGCAGTTTTTGGCCTGGCCAATCAAACTGATGAAATTACTCAATTCCAAATGGGACGCTACATCAGTAGCAATGAAGCAGTTTGGCGAATATTAGCATTTAACATCCACGAACGCTATCCAACTGTTCAACATCTCGCTGTGCACTTGGAAAATGGCCAGCGTGTATACTTTACCGAACAAAATGCACAAAATAGAGCAGAACAGCCACTAAACACCACACTCACTGCCTTTTTTAAATTGTGTGCATCGGATGATTTCGCAAAAACGTTGCTGTATCACGAAGTGCCCAAATACTACACTTGGAACACGTCGACAAAAAAGTACGCACGAAGAAAGCGGGGCGCAAGTGTTCCAGAGTATGCTGATTTACGTTCGTCTGATGCCTTGGGACGTGTGTATACCGTACATCCCAATAACGCAGAATGTTATTATTTGCGATTGTTATTGCATACAGTCAAGGGTCCTACATCATTCGTTGCTTTGAAAACAGTAGACAGTGTAGTGTGCCAAACGTATAGAGAAGCATGCTTCAAACTAGGCTTACTTGAAAATGATCGTCATTGGAACACAACACTAACAGAGGCGTCACTTACGTGTCTTCCAAAGCAAATACGTAATTTGTTTGCAATCATTTTAACAACATGTGCACCATCGAACCCCGTAGAACTCTGGGAAACACATCGCAAAAGTCTTAGTGAGGACATTCTCAGGCAAAGACGTGAAATCGATCCAAATCAAGAGTATTCGAACGACATTTTCAATGAAGCTCTTATATTGATTGAGGATTTATGCATATCGATCAACAACAAAGTTCTTTGTCAACTTGGTATGCCGTCATCCACACGAAACAGAAATGACATACAAGACAGGGATTTGGTCCGGGAACGCCAGTTTGATGGAAGCCAGCAACAGCATTTTGTTGAAACGCAACAAAGACTTTTAGTTGCTGATCAAAAAAATGCATATGACAAAGTTATGCAACGTGTAGCCAACGGAACTGGCGGAATTTTTTTCCTAGATGCTCCAGGAGGAACAGGCAAAACATTTCTCATCAATTTGATATTGGCTTCGGTTCGAATGCGGGGTGGCATCGCACTCGCACTGGCATCATCGGGAATTGCATCAACGCTACTCGATGGCGGAAGAACAGCGCATTCAGCACTTAAACTTCCACTAAATTTGCACCAGACCGAAACACCTACCTGCAATATCAGCAAAAATTCCGGAATGGCCACAATCCTTAAAACGTGCAAAATCATAATTTGGGACGAATGTACAATGGCTCATAAAAAATCACTTGAGGCGCTTCACCGGACTCTGTGCGATTTTCGAGAAAAAACTCAAACGATGGGAGGCGCTCTGATTCTTCTTGCAGGTGATTTTCGGCAAACCTTGCCCGTTTTACCTCGATCAACGCCTGCAGATGAGCTGAACGCTTGCTTAAAAGCATCATATTTATGGAACCAAGTCGAAAAAATCACGCTCTCGACGAACATGCGTGTGCATTTGCGGCAAGATGGGTCTGCCCAAACATTTTCCAAACAACTTTTGGACATCGGAAACGGCGAAATTCCAATTGATCGGAAAACAAATGATATTACGTTTCCCCCACATTTTTGTCAAATGCAGCTAAGTATTCAAGCTGTTGTGGACAAGGTTTTTCCAAATTTGACCAGCAACTACAAAAATTCAGACTGGCTGTGCGAACGTGCAATATTAGCGCCTAAGAATGATGATGTTAATAGATTGAACGAACAAATTCAGTTGAAACTGCCCGGCGAACCAGTCAAATACAAATCAATTGACACAGTGATGGATGAAGAACAAGCAGTCAACTATCCAACCGAATTTTTAAATTCGATGGAACCACCAGGAATGCCACCACACATACTAACATTGAAAATTGGAACGCCAGTGATGCTTATTCGAAACTTAAACCCGCCAAAACTGTGCAACGGGACCAGACTGACGGTCAAAAAATTGACAGCAAATTTGATCGAAGCAACAATCATCATTGGCAAATTCAAAGGGGAAGACGTGCTGATTCCACGCATACCGATGATTACCAACGATTTGCCATTTGATTTCAAGCGACTTCAGTTTCCTTTACGTCTTGCCTTCGCGATAACTATTAACAAAGCACAAGGACAGTCGTTAGCTATAGCTGGATTACATTTGGAAAATTCATGTTTTTCGCATGGCCAATTATATGTTGCGTGCTCTCGAGTTGGCGATCCAAAAAATTTGTACATTTATACACCAACCACAACGACCAGAAATATTGTTTATCCGCTAGCATTAAGATAAAATACAAAATTTCCCATTAAATACATTTATTTCTTATCTTGGGAGTAGAAACGCGCGAGGTTTATCGCTGAACTTAAACCTTTCAGACAATTTTGTGTCCACAACGATTGAAAGAAGTTAGACCCGAGCAACCCCGGGCGGTCCAGCTATATGTTTGTTTCTACGGTATACTCCTAGGCCGAAAGAGTTTCTATAAAACTTTATAGTTTAGTCCAGGGATGGTTCCTGTCAAAGTAGGATCTCAATATTCTCACGTGTTTGGTAAAGGAAACCTAGAAACTACTGGACACATTTCAAAAATTCTTTCAGCTTTAGGATGCCACATAATTCCACAGTAAAAAGATTAAATTTCATCCCTTATTCGCACGGAAGAGGAAAAACGAGAACGGGAACCTTAAAACTACAGACCCGAGCAAAGCCGGGCGGCTCAGCTAGTTAGATAATATTTTGCAATGATATTGCTTCGTGTATGGACGACGCCTTTTCAGGCGTGTAAGGGCTGTAGAAGACCGGTGGTTTACAGTTTGCAGTACTACTTTCGGAGTTTGTATTTATGCTGTCACTAGATTTATGCTGGAAGAATTCAATGTGTTTTATGTGGAAGAATTCAAGCTGCACGACCTATGGAAACATTTGGTAAATTGTTTCTAAACAAAATTAAAGTTGACGCCGATTTTTTCGTTGCTTACAAATTTTAAACCTGTAGTTACAGCAAGACCGGGTGATTCAACACTGCTGGACTATTTTTGTGGCGCAGTTTGAAGTTATTTACCAACGCAGAAAAACCCACAATGAATATTCGGCGCGTTCTTGCTATCATATGGCCCCGAATGCTGCAACAATTAGTTATGAATTGGAGCTTACGCCTGGAATTTACATC
The DNA here is from genome assembly GCA_949752695.1 of Melanostoma scalare. NCBI lineage: Eukaryota > Metazoa > Arthropoda > Insecta > Diptera > Syrphidae > Melanostoma > Melanostoma scalare. Next base: position 140,677,959 of record OX456984.1, read on the forward strand.
AGCCGCAGTGGACCAAAACCATTTTTAAATCTTAATACCAAGCCAGTATCTTTAAAATCAAGCTGAATTCATGTTTAATACGTTAAATTTTATGCGTTTTGTTTGTTTTTGAAAGCCACACGTCTTTAAAAAACCTCTGTTCAATTGAGGACGAATCCGATATCGTTTACGAATAATTTTCAGTTGCAATCAAGCAAAGGTATAAAAATCTGTTATGTTGATCTTTTAGTGACCTTTGGCGGGAGGGTGCAGGTAAAAATATTTTTATCGTTAACGTTTACATTGTTCCAAATAGTTCAGCCTCTGCTTATGCAGAACTGTCGCAAATTTTGGATCATATTTTTGAATTGTCGGACCTAGAAAGCCAAATTCTGTTACTAGGTGACTTTAATTTACCATATGTCCAATGGTTACCCTCTGACGATGGATCATTCTAAAAACCCTCTCTAAACTTCACCGCAGCGTGAGATTGCCTGTTTAGATAATATTACATCTACTGACTTACAGCAATTAAGCTGTACTAGAAATTTCCAAATCATATGTTAGATCTTGCTTTCCCTTCCGAAGATATTAGCACGGTTGCTCTTCAATCTAATTGGCATCACTAGAATTGATAATCTTCATCCCCCCTTAGATATTTTTGCGTATCTCACGTTATTTATAATTCAAATGACTGTTTATACAGGGTGTCCGGTAATTCGTGTATTATCCTTTGGGGTGTGATTCTTGGTCATATTCTAAAAAAAAATTGTTAAACAGCAAAGTCCGTTTCTCAACTTTGACATCACTTTTTGACAATTTATAAAAAGGCTAACTTTGGTGTACCCTGGCCTGTGTTAAATTCGATATCTCTGTCAATACTGATGATAGAGACCTAATTTTAGACTTAATTTTTTGATGAAATAACAACCTTTAAGACTGTAACTGTAACTTTTTTCAAATGAACAAAACTCATTATTAAGTTCACTCAAAAACCCACACATTTTATGATACTTAAAAAAATACCAAACGGGTAAAATTTAAAAAAAAAAAATAAAAAAAATTTTTAGCTTTGAGGTTTGTTTGAATAAATCAATAATATGGGCACTTTTACTGGTTTTTTTATGTTTTTTTATACAAATACAATTATAACAAGTGCTCAGAGTGCCCTCCTTCGTTTTAAATGCATGCCAGAGCCCGTTTTTGAATTTCATTGTGTATGTTTGCTTTAAATTTGGGGTATGAATGTTCAATACATAAATAAGTTGTATAAAAGAATAAGAAAACAAATTTGTTCATCAGTTTATCCAATTAAGTCACGATTGCAGTTTGATCAGAGAGCTTTTTGAAATGCCTTCATTTACGAAAGAAGAATACGCAGACATTTTTTTCTTATATGAGTTTTGCAATGGAAATTCAAGACGAGCACAACGAAGATACCAGGAACTTTATCCTTACTGAAAATCTGGCAACCCTAAGCTAATAAGAATCCAATTTAAATACAGTTTCAAAGATTACAAGACTAGAAGTAAGTAAGTAAGTAAGTCAAAACTTTGTTTCGGGGAGAAAATTTGAACACCATTTAAAATTGAAAATCTGGCAACCCTAAACCTATTGAAGCTCAACTTAAATATAATCTTAAAGGTTATTATTTCAACAAAAAATACAATGTCTAAAATTAGGTCTCTACCATCAGTATTGACAGAGATATCGAATTTAGCACAGGTCAGGGTACACCAAAGTTAGCCTTTTTATAAATTGTCAAAAAGTGATGTCAAAGTTGAGAAACGGACTTTGCAGTTTAACAATTTTTTTCTTAGAATATGACCAAGAATCACACCCCAAAGGATAATACACGAATTACCGGACACCCTGTATAAACAGTCATTTGAATTATTAATAACGTGAGATACGCAAAAATATCTAAGGGGGGATGAAGATCATCAATTCTAGTGATGCCAATTAGATTGAAGAACAACCGTGCTAATATCTTCGTAAGGGAAAACAAGATCTAACATATGATTTTGGAAATTTCTAATACAGCTTAATTGCTGTAAGTCAGTAGATGTAATATTATCTAAACAAGCAATCTCACGCTGCGGTGAAGTTAGAGAGGGTTTTTGGAATGATCCAGACCTAGGTTTTCCATTAACTCGCCCTAGCTTTTTGCTGTGGCGATTCAAGCTGTCAAATGGCATGTATTTTTTTTTTAGTGACAGGGATGTGTGGTGATTTGTGGCTTAGCGTTTTTTGAGGACTGGAAAACCCAGGTTTTTTTTGACAACTCATGGGGTGGCCAAGAAAACCTGGGTCAACCCTGGGGAAAGTTCAATGAACAGACCTAATGATGGAAATAAATAAATATAAACCTAGAAAATTTCAGTCATTCTTAAACTTAGTCTTCTTAGTTTTCGTTTCCTTGACAGTTTTGTGTTAACAACGCTTTAAATAAGTTAGACCCGAGCAACGCCGGGTGGGTCAGCTAGTTTCTGATAAAGAAGGAACTTTTTTGTATTTGAGAATTCTTTCAATTGAATTTAAAATAAAATATACATTGAGAGTTACAGTGTAATTTTCTGTAAATTGTGTTGTGCTGATTGTTAGATACATGTTGAATTTCAATTGGTATATTATAACAAAGTATTCGTGTCTAATTTTGTTTATTCGTGCTGTTTGACAAAATGTCAGCCCATTCATTCAACATAACGAAACTTGTAAAAATGTCTCGAAAATCGTTTTACAAGAAAAAGTTATGGAAGGTAATTATTCATTAGGTAGATCATTCCTAAAGAGATGGAACTCCTTTTTTTTTTGAAAAAAAAAAAAAACAATTAGTAGGTACCTAAGGAGGTGGTGTTGATACGGCCAAGTAAATGAAGTTCTAATTTCTGTAGTGATGAGAAAGACTTTTTTTATTATTATCTATGCATATATATATTTTTTAAGAGGACCATCCCACGTGATTTGTTTTGTTTTTTCATAAATTGCTTTCTTAAAATGTCTGGAATACGATAGCAATGTGATTTTTGAAAATTCGAAGTCGTTTTAAAAATACAGCAGTTAAAAAAGTTTTATACTTTCACAGTTATAAGCGGACCTAAAACTTTTTTTCTCAGAACTGTGTTTTTCAGACTTTCCTCTATACTATCATACTACACACTACACACTGCTATCAACCAAATATTCCCAAATTCACGACTTTTTTTTTAGCAAAAACCAAAAAAACCATTACAAATTCGTAACTATTCTTACCAAATATTTACCAAAAGTCCAATTTTGTATATATTCACTTCATAATAGTTCATGCCATGCATTTAAGATTACAGATGAAAGCGACGATAACTTTTTTTTTGTTTTCGACAAGCCAGTTGGAATCGTGGAGGAATTGCGAGTTCATTTTTTGAAGCGGGGTATACAGAGAACTATAACTCATATTCTACCTTATATTTTCAGATTTAAATATATATTTATCAGTCGATTAATAAATTATAGTAAATTTAAAGTTCTATCTATTTACTGGTCATTGAAAAAAATCCTAGAACTCCCACAAAAAACAGGCCGTTTCATAAGATGACTTCTTTAAATCTCAATTTGCTTGGTTATGGCCCACAGAAGATTACCTACTGTTTTTGTTCAAATTTCAAGTGAAAAAAAAAAAAATAATAATAATTGTAACGGAAAATTTTTTAAATCAAATTTAACTTGAAAAATTTTGAATTTTCTTAGGGAATTTTTTGTCTTTCGATTGCAGTTTTCAAAAAACATCCATTCCTTTATTTTCTTATAATATATCTTCTTGCAAATGAAATTAAAATGAATACAAGTTATTGGTAAAAAAAAATAAAAAAAAAAATAAATAAAAATAAAATAATAAAAATAAATAAATGAAAAAAAAAATTAGTATTATCTAAGTTCCTAGGTTATCCCCTTTTCCATTAATTTTGCTGATCAAACTAGGCCAAGAAACTGACCTACATTTAAATCACACAAATATCATGTTTTCCATATCCGCAAAAACACAAGATTAGAAATATCGACCCTACAACATCTTCATTATTTGTAATTATCTGTACCTATTTATCTCAGCAAGCAAACTGACAAAAAAGTAACCGGTTTTTTTACTTTCCTGACTAGACACAATATTTCTATTCTCAACCCATCCAAAAACAAGAAATCGTAAAAAATGTTCATTCGCACATATTGTGTACATACATATATCTTCGTCAGTGTGCCTTATGAATGATATCTGTTTTTTTTTTTTATATGCCTACTTGCACAGCGCATGCTCGTATAATTCTCACCCCTTTGTTCTGCTTATGCAAGTGCGTAATTCTTTTCTAGTTTCTGGATTCTGGCTGTTGCCGAGACCAAAAAGAGAGAGAAAAGAGGGAGAATTTGAAATCACACGCGACGATGGCAAGAGGCTCTTGCCATCGTCGCGTGTGATTTCAAATTCTCCCTCTTTTCTCTCTCTTTTTGGTCTCGGCAACAGCCAGAATCCAGAAACTAGAAAAGAATTACGCACTTGCATAAGCAGAACAAAGGGGTGAGAATTATACGAGCATGCGCTGTGCAAGTAGGCATATAAAAAAAAAAAACAGATATCATTCATAAGGCACACAGGGTTACCTTTAGGACTCTTTTGCGTCCTTTTGACTCTTTTTTCAGGCCTGGACTCCAGGACGCCACTATTTAAAAATCATCGAAATCGGACTCCTTTTAGAAATTCAGGACTCTTTAAGAACTGAAATAATTTTTTCAGTACAATATTTTTGTCGAATACTTTTTTTCTGCTTTTGTTTACATCCTATTCTGAATTCAGTGTCAATGTGGTAAGAGCATATTTATGTATTCTTTGCTTGTAAAATATATGACATATGAAAAATGAGATACTTACAGACTACAATCTACATTCTACATTATTGTATTGATCATAAAGAGTCAACAATCAGTTTTCTCTGCCTCTGTGACTGTGTGGTCCGTCTAACTGTTTATATTATTTGCTTGTTTTGACTTTATGTTTATATATCTTTACTTTTCTGTATGGGACTCTTTTTTTCAGCCAGGACTCTTTTTTTGACTCCTTCCTTGGCAAAAGGGATCACTTTTAAGAGAACAAAATGATTTACTAATACAAGCAAACACTTTTACATGAGTTCTGAGTTCGCTAAAAAAGTCCACCTAGCCTTAAAAATAGGTCAAATGAAGTCAAATTTCGTAATGTGTTGTCAAAACCTTTCAATGCTATGTCTGGCGTGCCACAAAGAAGTCATCTTGGTCCCTTGTTTTACATTGCTGCAATAAGTGATGTTATTTTTTGCATTTCCTTTAGCGACATTTTAGTCTTTGTTGATTGGTTTTTAAAGTTATCAAAAATGCTTCATATCGCGTCTTCTTACTAAAAGATATCGATAGTTTTGATGTCTGGTGTTCTAAAAACGGGCTTATTTTAAACACTTCAAAGTGCCAAAGTATGACCTTTTCCCGCAAAAGATCTCCTAGCATTGGAGAATATTCAATATCGCAGCAATCCCTATCTCAAGTTTCTAGGATCCGTGACCTCGGTGTTCTTTTTTGTACCAACCTCGAACTTAATGAACACATCAACCTCATTATTACCAAAGCAAATTCAATGCTTGGCTTTATTAAGCGATGGGCAAATGAATTTAATGACCCTTATGTTACCCGCTCTTTATACAACTGTTATGTTCGTCCCCATCTAGAGTATGCTTCTCAGGTGTGGTCACCATTTTATGATATTCATTAATCTCGAATGGAAGCACAGATTCATACGTTTCGCTCTCAAAGGTCTTCCTTGGGAAGATCCTTTCAACCTCCCTCCTTATGAAAATCGTATTCGCTTATTAAATCTTCAAACCCTCTCACAGAGAAGAATCAACAACGATTTAATATTTTTCATCAATTAATAACCGCAACCGGTAAAATTGATGCTCCCGACTTACTCTCCCACATAGGATTCAACTCTCCAACTACGTAATTTAGAGTTTATGCATCGCTCCCACCACCGAACTAACTATGGCATGCATGAGCCATTAGCTCGCATGAGTAGGTTATTTAACTCTAATCCTTTTATTGCCGATTTCAACATCGGTAAAAATAGTTTAAAATTAATATTAAGAACCGGTGTACCATCTGCATGATTTATGTTTAGTAAATATTTGTTTTTTAATTTCATTTTTTATTTATAGACTCTGTTTAGTAATGTTTCACTTGTTTAGTTTGTTCTATTTATGTTAATTTTAGTTTAATTTCATTTTTATTTTGTTGTATTTTGTAATGTTTTTTTTATTTTTCCTCGTTATTTACTAACTACTCACACTTGCATCATTGATGAAGAGCGTCGATAAGTGTGTACATATGAGCTTACTCCACCGCTTAAATTTCTGAGATGCAAAAAAAAAAAAAAACGGAAATGGAGATTTGAACCCTGCGCTATTAGACTGAAACCACTTAAATTTCTTTTAAAAATAGCAAAATTTTCAGCAAATTTACGAAAGCAAAAGAAAAGTTTCGTACTATATAAATAGAAGCTTTTGAATTCTCTATTAAAATTCAAAAACAAGTCAAAACTACTTGATTTTGGATAACTTTCACATTCACATCAAAAAACTTGCCGTTGGCTATTCTATTGCGTCGTTGTTATTTATGCAAAATGTCATTTACAAATGGTGATGATAAGAGGTAATGTCATTTATCTGAGTTGAAATTATTTAAATATTTGTGTTCTGAAGGAATTCTGTGTGGGCTGTGAGCCTTCTTTGGAGCTATGAGTTATAACATTCGAAGGCAGGTAAAATGAATACTTGTGACTATATGTTGCCAAAGCTTTACTCACATAAAGTTTAGACTTGAGTTACGAATATTCAGGTTCAAAAGAATGATTTTTCAACAGCCATGAAAAATGACGCTTTAAGACAACCGAAATGATACACTTGGACCACTTTTTTCAAAAGTATCCGTTCAAAAAAAGGCAGCACATTTTTTAGTACATAACTTTAACTTTTATTGGATTACAAGTGAAGTAAAGCTTTAGCTGGGGGATTAATCTGCAGAACAACGAATGCTTTATTGTAAATAATATTTGTGCTTTTGGAAAATGCTTTACCATCCTAAACTGAATTATCTTCTAAAACTACCACATCATGATCAAAATCGTTCTTAAATAAAAATTATCTCTTGTGCGTGTGAGATGCACTTAGCAAATGTGAAGCAATTTGCCAGCAGATTTTAAGAAAAAATTTAGTAAACAAAATTCCTGCCCTGGCAAAAACAAAAAAGAAAAAAATTATTTGGAAGCAATTAAAAGTCACGATCCCCATTTTCGAAATTATTCTGCTCCAGGGCAGTGACATGTTTGTGGATTTAATTACCAACTGGGGTGCCACGTTGCTGTTTCTTAGTTAAATAAACAAAAAAAAAAAACTATGAATGATTTTTCTTCTTTGAGTAAACAAGGCTTTGTGGTGGTGCTGATTTTTCCTTAAATCAATTAGTTTTTCATCAAATTGCTTTTTCCAATTCAATTGCAATGACATTTGAATGAGTTTTTTTGGTATGAATAATACATTTAAATTAAAATGGTAAATATTTTCATGAATTTTGATTACCAAAATAAATAAAACAACCTAGTACGTCCTGACCTCTGAATTTCAGTAAAAGGCCTACAATTACTGGGAGAATTATCCGAAGTTTGCAGTCAATTTGGACTATCAAACACCTGTCTGACAGGTGTTAGGCCCGCTGGCTTATTAATAAATATGTGGACAATACTCTGCCATTTCCAACTTTCGAACACAAACATATATCTTTCCTCGATTCCTGCTGATTTCCATCAATCTGTGTACAATGTTATTGATTGTTGTATTTTCTTGCCTCATAAGCTTTATTTGACCTCCGTTCCTTTTATTTTCTGTTGCAGCAGTAGAAACCAGCAGGTGAAACTTGTGTCTCATGCTAGCAACGAGCGTGTCAGTTTTTTTTTTTGTGTGCCACGAATGTTTTTGTCACTCAACATTGTCAAAATTTTTTTTGTGGAAAAATGAAGTTAACTACGAGATCATTAGTGACATTATTTTTTTTATTTAGCAGGTGTATATTCATATAAAAAAATATTTTCTCAACCTTCATCGTTGTTGTTAATATTTGGATTAGAAATGCGGTGGTATCTACATATCTACTTTCAGAACGTTTTCTTAGTCTTTTTTGTGATAATTGGGTATAGGTATTTTTAGTTTACTGACTTCTGTTGTAGGGTTTTTCTTTAGCGGTTGCGCTTAAGCTGATGTTTGAATCGTGGTGTAATGGTAAACATGTCGGCTTATTAAGAGGGAGCCCGAGGATTTTATCATAGAAGTCTCAAATTGTTCTTCAACGGTTATCGCCTTTCGATTTGGGGTTCGGGATTTTTGCAGTTTTCTTCCATTCCTTTCAAGGTTTGGTTAAAAGAAATACACTGGTCACCAGGCTCCATTATGCCACCTAATTTACACCATGCCATAGCGTATGCCGACGACCTAATCGCGTACAGAACAGGTCCAAAGATCGAGGTCATCAGATTACTTTTGCAGCGTGACTTCGATAAGATTCAGCAATATTGCGATGACTGGAAGTTGAAAATCAACTTTCAGAAATCGGAAACAATTGTGTTTAGAACCCCGTTGGCTCGGGCCTCATGGGATACGAGAAAGAACTGGCGAAAGCTGGTGATCGTTGATCTATATGGCCACCCACTGCCAAGCAAAGTAGTAGTCAAGTACCTGGGCATCTGGCTAGATCAGTATCTATATTTTAACAAACATATGGATGCTGCTCTGGCCAGGGCTAGAGGAGCTTTTGGTCTGACAAAGCGACTGTTTCACAGCAGTCAACTTGATAGCAGAGTGAAGGTGATTTGCTATATGGCCCTCATAAGGCCAATGATTGTCTATGGGTGCCCTGTATGGTTCAATGTTACATCTCAGATGGAAAAGATTCGGGTGTTTGAGAGACAGTGTCTGCGTACCTGTCTTGGACTGCACAGAACACCAGAGTCGGAGTACAGAAAATAATATCCTAATGGGGTCCTTTACAACGGGGCTCAAATAAACAGAATCGACAACTTCATGATAAAACTGACTCGGATCACACTGTAAGGGCGATGTCACCGAACAATGGCCTGATATTTGGGGCTTACTACCCCAACTTAGAATATATGGAGAGAACACGTTTCAGTGGATTTGTCCCACCGGAGGCTTTCCTCTATTTTGACATGATAGGTTTGATACAGGACAGATTGGCGGTTCCGTTAATCTACCACGTCTGCCGTAAGTCCGTAGAACGACGGCTCCTTTACAGCCGGGACGTCGCCGCAGTAGGCGGAGAAGTTGAAGAGCTCTTCGGGTTCAGTGGGGCGGTATCAGATCGCGATCGACGGGACGTTATTAAAATGTCGAAAATGTTCTGGTGGTTGTGTGAGCAACTAAATGTAAATGTTACTGATAGCGAGTCACCAATGGCTGGCTTACAAAGGTTTAGAGTGCAAGACTTTGGGTATAGGCGGTGGGCACAGTGGCAACGAAAAAAAAAGTTTTAAAACAAAACAAAAAAAAAAGTAAAAAATACAAAAATATAAAAAAATTTGAAAAATAAAGCGGCGTCGAAAATCAAAAAAAAATTGTAAAAAACTAATAAAACCAAAAAAAAATTTTAAAAACTAAAAGCGCCATCGAAAATCAAAAAAATTGAAAAAAAAACAAAATCCCAAAATGTAAAACACAAAAAACAAAAAAAAAAAAAAATATTAAAAAGCTACTGTGGCTGCTCTAGTTTTAAGTAGTTTTAATTAGTTGTAAGTAATTTTAAGAAAAACCAAAAAATTTTGATCAATAAAACTATTAGTTCTAGGTTGAAATATATACATTGTATCCTTAGGCCGAAAGGCATTAGAAAATAAGTTATTGAGTAATTTACAGTACCCGCCTAGGGTCAGTGAGTTAATTAAGTTATTAGATATGTAAGCTAGTTTAAACATTTTTGTTAGCAAGTTAGTAGTTATAAGTGAGAAACAATAAAAAATGAATTTAAAACTGAAAAAAAAAAACTGAAACTGTAACCTAATTTATTAATTTTTTATTATCTCTCCTCAAATGAAAAATGTCTTCAAAAAATTGGTTTAAAAAAACATCCACAATACAGTGAATTTAGAGGTGTAAATAGAAGAGTTTACAGAGGCATAGTGACTCAAACAACAAAATAGTCTCTTCACGATGTAGGTTGAGAAATGAGAAGATTTTATAACAACTTTCAGTATCAAAAAAGGCTTTGTATTTGAAGCCGACAAGAGGCAAAAGTGGAAGAGCGAGAGTTAATCGTGAGTACGAAGAGTTCTTAGTGTAGTATACAGTATACACACAACTGCAAAATCATTTTAAATGAGACAAAATTAAATTTTAACTTAAAGTAAAAGAATTGTTTGTGTCAGCAATATTTCTAGTTTATGGCATAATGATAAGAAATAGGTACCTATAGCTGTCGATACAAATATTTGACGCCTCAGTAAAATTAAAAAATGGTAAATGGTAACTAATGAATAATAAGAAATAAATATTGAAAGCTAAAAATAAACCGAAAAAATAGAAGTATTTATTTACTGACGATAAAAATTTCTTATTATGTAAAAAGATTTACTAAATTTCCATTTTCCATGTTTCATTGAAAAAAAGAGTAAATCCGGAGTTACTCCAAACGCCAAAGATCTACTTACATTTGATTGGGAGGTCTACACTGATTTCACGCACACACGCAAAAGCATTTGTTCTATCGAACGATAAATGGAAAAAAAAAATTTGATTATTTCAAATTTGTTGTGCCAGCATTAGGATCAAAAAATTTGCCAAAAATTATGAAGACACGAGTAAATAATTTAGAATTCACTAATTTGCTGGAAAAACAAATTCCAAAACATGAATTATATGAACTTCTATATGTGAATATCAGTTTAAACTCCAATACCAGGAAAAACTTAAAAACTTGATTCATTGAAAGTAGTTTTCGATACGAGAGCAAACCTATAGAATTTACTATGTTAAGCAGTTCTTTCCTTGTCGACTGCAGTGCTTTGCGGCATAGCGAAAATAATTTTCTATAGCAATTGTCGATAAAACAGGATGGGATGTTTTGGAAACCGGGCAATTAATGTCGGTCAAGGTTCATTGTATATTTTAAAGTAAAGTAAATTCTATTACCAGTCAAAAAAACGGATCTTTTCACAAAAATTTTCCTCACTGGTTTACCTAATTCATAAATTTGTATGAATATAAAAAGTTTTAAGACTGAAAAATACACTCTTAAAATACAGAAGACAATTTTTTTTAATTTTATTTTATTGTGTTTTTGTAAAAAAAAAGCAAAGAATTAGAAGACTGGTTCAAAAAAATTAATGAAATATCTGAAATGTATGATCAAAACCATATCAACATTTCACCACTGTATCTATAGCGCATAGTATACGATTTTTAATTCTATCAAAAATTAATTAATGGCAGCCATTTTTCCTATACTACGAAAAACACGTATTTTTCATCGTTTTTCGCCAAAAAAAAGTTACAATCAAGATTACAAAAATCGAATGATACAAAATGTGATTCAACTTTGGTAAGGTTGAATAGTCTCGGAGATCTTAGGGTAAGGGGTAACACCACAAAAATTTCAAAAAATTTCTTTTTTAGGCCTTAAAAATATTATGAATCTTTTAGAATATGGGATGAAACATTTCATACCTCAAAGCATTTTTTTTAATTTCAAGCTCTTCAAGACTTAAAATTCGTTTTACTCAAAACACAATTTTTTAAACCACATGTAGCAATTCAAACAATTTTCGTTTTTTTCATTCAAATTTGACATAATATCTTGCAAATAAGATTTTGAAGTAAAAACGTATTTTTGGTAAGTTAATTTAATCATTATTTACTAGCAAATGATTATCTTTTTCTTTTGTTGAAAATTTCAACGATTCAATTCAAATACTCGCCAATCCCCCAAAAATCAATATTTTTAAAGTCTCTTACGTATTCCCCTGACTACACTGCGTGTCGCAGAGCTCCTTAAATTCTACGTACCTAGCGAAAATGGCTATGGTGACATTGTTTTTGAATATTTTTTGATAGCAGATAATCTTCTATTTAGCTACTTAAATATATATGCTTAATAGTTGCCTCCAATATTATAATTTTATAGCCTTTCCCTCCATCTAAAAAAAAAATTGCAAAATACAGGTTTTTTTAGGCTGTGGTTTTACTCCAATTATTATTATATATTCTCCGAAAATCATCATTCCGAAAAAGCAGCGTTTGAAGTTTTTTTTAACGAAAAATCGACATATTAGGGGTTGAGGCAACTCTGTAAACGTCAACCAAAAGTACAGTAAGACTACTTGGAAAGAGGGTAGACCCCATAATTGAAAGTGGAAGTAAATAAAACCATAAAATCACGTGAGTTGTTTCAAAGACAACTCAAAAGTTTATATAAACAGTTTCTGAAAAGAGATTAGGAGTAGAGTCTTAGGTAACACTAAGCATCAGCTGGAAAATTATTAAAAGGATTGCATTAAGAGCTAAATGAAAAGAGCTGATAATAAACTTCTTTTTTGGAATAACTCTTGTTTTGTTTTTTAACTTTTTTAATCTTTATCAGCAGTAATGCAGAGGAGAAAGAATTCTGGCAAAACACTTCACATTAGGTTGTGCGATTTAAGTATGGATCTCTATACTTGACTGTGCGTCCAAAATTAGGCTCCAGGTAAAATTGATGAGCATTTACAGTGAGGCCGGTGTTGCGGCTTAACTGTTTCAGGGGAGAAACACAGCTGACTATGTATTTCACTATATCACTGCTGCTTGAAAGATATGCGTTAAAAGAGAAAGAGACAGGTGACATTTTGAAGATGTTTGGAGTTATACTCTAGCGCTTATTTTTTTTTGGTACCAGTCAGTGGCGTGATAGTTTGCATGTTTATCAAGTCATCTGATAGTTAATTCATTGCCATGAAAAGCGCTTTCTCGATAAGCCGTTCGGAATCTGCAGAAAATTGTGGGCCCCCGCCGTTTCCTAACATGGCAATGGTTGCGACATCCCATTTTTATTTATTTTACTCTAGCTTTTTAAATTAACTTTGAGACTTTGCATCTTTATTTGTGTTCATTCCAACGAATGTATGCTGTTTAGTAAAATCAACAAGAACGTATGACACTAACAACAAATTATTATCGGTTTCTATTTATCAAATAGCTTAATTGCAAAATAATCACTGGCGGTCGTAAAGACATTTCAAAAACTTACAAATCCTAACAAAAGAGTCTGGCAATAGGCTTTTTGACCTTTAATAAGCTTCAGTTGTTTGTGTTGCGATAATTTCGAAAAAAAAAAAATTACGTCAAATTTCATAATTTTTTAATTCACAACAAGCCAAAAACCACATATTTTCCAATCGCCTGTCGGAAATGAAACAAAGTTAACGTGAAAGTTCATAAAAGTCTGATAAAGTGAAAATACCAAGAAAAGCCCACAGGCAGAGAATTCAATTTAAGAAGAATCCGTCAGAACTTTCAACGGTAAATTGCTTCCACTCATGTGGGCCCAACCTAACCGCACACTCACATATATTTTATTAAAATCTTTTATAAGTATGAACAAGAGCAGAACTTCAAAAATGAACTTTTGCCTTTCGGCACAGAAGCCATCATAAAGAAGCCATCATCATAAATTCTATACTCATCGAAGCCTTTGAGCTGCAAACAAAAGAGGATATAATAAAATATAAACTGTGCCACGAAGAAGAGTCGCTTGGCACTTGTTATACCTTTAACACAACCCATTGTATGGTGGGAATATATTGAAAAATGCATAAAGGACTCAATTTCGAACGAGAATGTTCATTCGACGACAAGGTCTACCTACAATGTACAAGTGGGCTAGAGGAACTGTCACACGATGCCATCACTTACCAACGATAAACGTTGTGATTGTTTTTCGATTTTTTATGTAACTATCTCCTCAGATCGGAGTAGAAAGATACATAATGTGCTGACTTGGAGCTTAGCTTGGTTTTATATTAACTTTGTTAGCTTTATTGCCTCTTGTATTATCAATTTACCGTTGAATTGCTAAGAAGGTGCCATGATGTGGATGTAGTATAATATATGAAAACATGGTTCTTTTCCCACAGTGATTATAACTTTTGGGATTTATTATTTTTAATGATAGCTTATCACTTTTTTTTTTGCTGTTGGATAAGGCAGCAATAATGTAAAATATCACTGTCCGAATCATTCAATGAAAAGTCTGGTAACTGATGATTAGTTTAGAAGGACACTCATTTAAATACACTGCACGAGCAGAAGAAGTAACTTATTCGTATTCGCTCATTTTGGTAGTTCAACTTATCCTTGTTTGTGAAACTTGAATGCTTGACCCCTTATAACTGAATGTCTAAACTGCAGCGGGCGTCCTAGGTAAGAGCTGTTGAGATTCACAAAAATCAAAAAAAAAATGATGAAAGAAACAGGCCTTTCCGTTTTGAGTAGAGTAAATAAGTTAATAGGGTGACAAAACAAACTCCAAGTTTTTCGACTCTGAATTGAAAAATGTCAAAGTACCTACTTTTTTTGACAGTGTCAATTCCCCTCAATAGCCGGCACCTGTAAAAAAGTACTTGGTGCTTATTGGACGATCTCAAACCTTAAACGTAATATGCAGACATGCTAACTATTACGTCACGGGCACCTTGGGAGGGAAGGTCAGTTCAAACCTATGTTTCAAAAAAAGAACAAGAAAACAAACACAGAGCTACGGCAACTATTGAGTGATCGTTCATGCCTGTTGCTTATTTTAATAATTCTTCGTGATCGTATAGCATTTTCGCATAGTATTGCTTTTTATCGGGGTCATCAGGCCTTTTTCCTTAAACATGACTGTCACTGGCGTTGCCAGATGTCCCAGTTTAGCCGGGGCGTCCCAAATTTCAGAAGTAAATTTAAAAGTCCAAGTATCCCGGATTATCCATTTCAACATATCAAAGTCTTAAGAGTAAGCTTTTCCTCAATGTTTGGAAAATATCTACTGCATTGTGGTTTACCCTTAACGCACTTTCATTGATTATTATCGAACGGACCCTGTTTTGTAGAATGTCAATGGCATTGTGTATATAAAGAATAGTAAACTATATTTCTCATTTAGCAATCCTTTGAACCCAGGGAACGGAGGCGCATCAATAGCTTCCTTATATACAGGGTGTTCCGTAATTTGTTTTACATACTTTTTTTTTTAATTTTACCCATTTTGTAATTTTCAAGTATCATAAAATGTATGGGTTTTTGAGTGAACTTATTCTTGAGTTTTTTTTTACTATTGTTTTGTTTATCTGTAAAAATTAAAAAAAATCTATATTTAACAGGCATTTTCTAAAAAAAAATTACCTCAAAGTCAAAACTTTGCTTCGGGAGGAAAATTTGAACACCATTGAAAATTTAAAATCTTTCAATCCTAAGCCTATAAAAGCTCAACTTAAATACAGTTTTAAAGATTATTATTTCAACAAAAAATTAAGTCTAAAATTAGGTTTCTACCATCAGTATTGACAGAGAAATCGAATTTAACACAGGTCAGGGTACACAAAGTTAGCCATTTTTAAATTGTCAGAAAGTGTTGTCAAATTTGAGAAACGGACTTTACTGTATAACAATTTTTTTCTAAGAATATGACAAGGAATCACATCCCAATGGAAGTAAAACGAATTACGGAACACCCTGTATACAATGGAACATACGAACTGAGACTGGAGACGTAATAGTAAACTCAATTTTCCTTTCACACCCCAAGGAAAATCGAGTTTACTATTCACGTTACCACATTGACTGCTGTCAAAAAATAGAAAAATAGAAAAGACTGTTTATTTAATTTTTTATTTTTAATACAATGATTAAAGAAATGCGATTTTGTGTATTGATTGAAACCCTTTACAAAAAATGTTTTTCTTTTCCAATTTAATTTGTCCCGGTAGTGGAGTTCCGTAAGCTTTAAACCTACGAATCCAGGGCCAGTCCATGGATTTTCATGAATTTTTTAAAATATCGTATCGATAAAAGTTAAAAAAAAAATTTCACCGCTCTCAATTTTTTGATTATTTTTATTATTAACTAGCTGACCCACCCGGCGTAGCTCAGGCCCTACGCTTATCAAATTGAAAGTTAAGTAAAGTAGTTTCAAAGTTTCCATTTTATTAGGAGAGTGGGGAGTAAACATTGTCCATGTTACTCAGGGACAATTAAGAACTCTAACGATGATAGAGTTTTTAGAATAGGTCCAGTCTTTTACAAGTTCCCGGATATGTTCAAGTTCCCGTTCCATTCCCGTATGGGGATTAAATACAGTCTTTGTAATACCATATATTATAATAATGAAAACCGTATTGAAATCGGTACAGTGATTTTTGAAATCCTGTTCCCGTTCCTGTGTGGAAAGTGGTGATGAAATATAGTCTATATTACTCAGGGACAATGAATGCACTCTAGCAACGAAAGAATTTTTGGAATCGGTTCAGCAATTTCCAGGTTCCTGGTAATGTCACCATTTCCGTTTCCGTTCTCGAAAGAATATGGAATGGAAATATAGTCTTTGTTACTCAAGAGCAATAAAGCACTCTAACTTTAAAAAAAAATTTGGAATCGATCCAGTATTTTCCACGTTCCTACTCATGTTCCCGTCCCGTTCTCGTGGGAATTTAAGCTTTTTGGGGATAATATCGTACTGAAATAGCGAAAAAATCTTAGATCGTTGAAGTGGTTTTTGGATACCCGGTCCCGTTCCCATTCCCGTTCCTGTGGGAATTTGGGACTTGATTGATGATTTTTCAAGTTCCCGGATATGTTTCCATTCCCGAGGGACTTAAGGGTATGAAAATTAGATAGCCAATTCTCAGACCAACTGACTATGCATATAAAATTTCATAAAAATCGGTCAAGCCGTTTCGGAGGAGTATGGTAACTAACAATCCAATAACCATATTTTGTATCTATAATTTAATATTTTAATTTTTTGTTGTCAAATAAGTTTAAAAAAAAAAAACAAAACTACTGTTTGAATTTAATTTTTAATTCATTACAGTTAAGAATAAAGAAATTGTTACTTTTACTATATTCCAATGCTTTTTTTCATATTTACTTACCTTTTATACCTTCCCTGAACTCCCACTAATTCAAAATAAATCACAAATAATCCCACATAATTCAAAACCAAAATTTTAGAATCAGTCTAGCCGTTCTCGAGTTTTAGCCAGACTAACGAACAGCAGTTGATTTTTATTATATATATAAATATACATATAAATATATAAATAAATAAGATTATTAACTTTTAGAATTTTCTTTTATTTATGTAGGGTCTTTTCGATACGGTTTGCCAAAGGCTCAGTATACTATAATCGATTAATACTATGCCTATTTCTTTCCAAGATATCTACAAACACGGTAGATAGCTACATCTTCAGCAAACGGTAATTAACGTACTTAATAGCTCTGTACCTTCTGTCCCTTGAATTCTAACAAATCATGATGTTTTACTTTAAGATCCTTAAAATTTGAATTGTACACTTCTTGTTGACTTACCTGTGACAAACAATTATTGGGTAGCAGATAGCCTTATTATTTTTCCTTCAGTAAAGTTTGGTTCAGCTTCTGAAAAGTGCTCTTGAAGAAGCTTTCTCACTGCTGCCATTTTTTGTTCTGAGTTTTGTCGCCACTCACAAAATGCTGCCATTGTCAAGTCAAGATAGTACCGCTTCTAATTGCCTTTGATTGTGTGATATCCTTCTTTATATGAAAGTCTATCAAGAAAGAAGACGGTGTTGATGGTTTTTTTAATTTTTGCCCCTAGTTCTAAGCAACCATTTTCATCCAAAGAGTGGGAGAAAGACCCCAATCTTATTTTAACTGCTCACAAAACTTCGGGTTTTTTCTTTAAAATGATTTATTCTGAGAGAAGATACTTTCTATAGTTATGTGTATGTGCGCAAACTTATGGCCGACTGATTACAAATTGTAGCCTATTCAGAAAATAAAAAGTCTCACATCTCGTACATTACGATCCCAAATAAGTGGTTTTGTACCAAAAGTGCTGACGAAAAGCAGAATAATGAAACATGACGTATACATGTATACATGCAGAAAATACGACAAAACCAGATGGGATAGGTACTTTTTCCATAAGTAAATATATAAATATAAATAGGTATTTGCAATAGGACGACGAGCCCCAGGGCCTAGCACATTAATCACAACAATGCCTTGGGAGGGAATGGAGGAGGACTATAATCGAACGGTTTCGAACGGCTGATCGAGAAAGTGCTTTTCATAGTAATGAATTTAAGAGCCCGTGAAGATACATTTCATTTTATTGCGATATGCCCAATCATGGTAGAGTTCCGGTATAAATATTTCAGCAAACCCAAGTTGAAGGAAGGAGAAATGCTCAGCATTCTCAACGGTGACCAGGGATGGGACAGTCTTTACAACTACATTGTAACAGCATTACGATATAGGAAAGCTATTCTTGAAGAAGATTTTTAGTAATTTTTACTTAGTTCAAATTATCTTTTTTTTAACACTACTTATCATTATTTCTATTAATGTAAACTTAATTCAAAATGTCAATCTGGTAGACAGCCACAGAAGCCATAGCCATACTAATTAGGCTTAAGAATTATTTTTTCGAAAAATGTTAATAGATATGCAAGGAAATAAAAGAGTCATTACTACTAACTAACTAACTAGTAATGAATTTACTATCGGAGGACTTGCCAATTCCTCGCCAAGGGCGATATTTGTGAAAAAAAACATTTATGCCTCTGTGCGCAGACTCGAACCAGGAACTTCCTGGTTAATAGGCAGACATGCTAACCATCATGGCATGGTACCCCATTTTTTTCTATAAAATCCTTTTTTCGTATTCACCTGGTTGGACTTTGTTCACTGAGCAGAAAAGGAATTTTCTAAAAAAGTAGTAGAGTATGGTAGTTTTTTTTAACACGGTTTTCAGTATTTGACTAGAAACTATTGAGAACATTGATTTTGTAAAAAAAAAAACACTCGATAAAACTTCGATTTTTTGACTAAATTATTCAAAAGCCATTTGGCAAAACAGCTTGATCTAAAATTTAAATCAAAAAAGGGAACTATTAGTTTTCAAAAACACTATAGCGCGTGGGGTAGGTAGCTTAGTTGATGAATACTTTCATTTTAATTTTAAGTATTTTTGTTATATAATATTATACTATTATTTTTTTATTATTTATACTATTATTTTATTATATGTTACTTAGCTAAAGTGCGAAGTAATATAGATCCCTCCTTTACAACTTTTTGTTTTAGTTTTGACACAACATGTCCTGATTCTGGGCTTTTTTTGCATTCTATGCAAAACACCCTGTATAAATTCAAACAAGCACCAAGGCCAGGAACTGTACACAGCATATGGTAATGGTACGGCTTCAATGCAGACCAAATCGTTTACCATTTAAGAGGAGGATATGTTTGGGTTTTCGTTTTCGGATGGCGTTCCCGGAAGTGATAACCACAAGAATGAGAATAAA
The DNA here is from genome assembly GCA_949752695.1 of Melanostoma scalare. Classification (NCBI taxonomy): domain Eukaryota; kingdom Metazoa; phylum Arthropoda; class Insecta; order Diptera; family Syrphidae; genus Melanostoma; species Melanostoma scalare. The sequence goes on from OX456984.1 coordinate 140,697,577, forward strand.
GGGAGTTTACTAGAGTTTGCTGTAATAAGGCATGCTTAAATGGTTAAGGTATTCAAATGGTCCTCAGTAAATGGTCTTCGAGGCCTTATTTTAGTATACTTTTAAAATAATGTGCAATTAGTTGGATATGTGGTAATTGCTTAAAACCAAAGGGAACCGTGATAAGGATTACGAACTAATTAAGGTCTGCCTTGTGATTGGGATTTTCTTTTACAAAAATTAGTGTTTGCTTCAATTCTTGTAGGCGAACGTAGTAATTTTTATTAAGCAGTAAAAGAAAACGTAAGAGCCATTATAAGCATCTGGTAGGTCTCCACGACTTAGAGAACATATAAACAAATACTGATTCGTTTAAAAATACTCTCGCTTAGTTTTTAAATACGGTATGAATGAAGAACAAAAAACACTTTCTTATTGTCCTTTTAAAGATAAAATGAAATACTCATTAGAACCTTAATAGAATTAGAGTTCGCAATAACCAGGAGTTTTGCTCCCGAAAGTATAAACATGAGTTTTCAGATCCAAGTTAAGGATTCAAAATATAATTCGTCCTTTGTCGCACAAATTTCTGCACAAAAAGAATTCAAATTGCGGATTAAATTAATTAATTAAATCTTAAAGATAAAATGAAATACTCATTAAATCTTAATAGAATTAGAGTTCGCAATAACCAGGAGTTTTCCTCCCGAAAGTCTAAACATGAGTTTTCAGATCCAAGTTAAGGATTCAAAATATAATTCGTGCTTTATCGCACAAATTTCTGCACAAAAAGAATTCAAATTGCGGATTAAAATAATTTAAATGTTACAAAAAAATTCATCTTCATCTTGAGAATTTTCTAAAAAAAATGTTTCTTTTCATTTGCTTGCCACACCAAGCACCAACAGCTGGAATGCTCAAGCATTTTTATGAAAAGTGTTCCATCTGTGTTGCTATCCCATAAAACCGTGCCCATCAACCATTGACTCACACAAATTTGCTCCTTAGCTGTGTATGTTTGTTCGTACGTATATACATGGCAATAAGGAAAGTTTATAGTGTGGTTCTTCTTTGGCGTGTATTCGCTTTTAGGAAAAACGTAAGAAAACGATACAATGTCCCTTAAGGATCAAGAGGACATTTTTGTATGTCATCCCTTTTCCTTGTTGATTTGATTATAAGAAAGTAAATTTCCATGCAAAAGTATTTTGAACGAAAATCTACAAAATGAAATTGCGACCATGGCGGAGATAAAGGACGGAATAGGGTCGGGGGGGGAGGTCTTACCTAAAGTTGAATGGTTTAATATTTGCTCACCTTTGCTATATCTACTATTGCTGGTAAGTTTGTAGCCTTTGGGGAATGCTGAGCAATTGCTTTAATTTGTGTGTTTTTGCCACAGAGCAAAACATGACATCTTTGATGAAGAAGGTGGGGATACTTTCGTTCTTTTTTTAATACCAACTCTTCCATTGGTCTTTTTCATCTTGAGTGACAGACTTAAATTCACGTAGCAGGTGCGTGGAGCATTAAGACATGAATTTTTAAATATATAAAAGCTTGTTTTAGCAAAACAAAAGTTATTCAATCCTGACATCATAAATCTTTCTATGCGATTACCTAATTAGCTGGTGAAAAGACTTTATGTTTCAATTTTCTTTTGTTTTCAACTTAGGGTCTATGTGTATGCTCATGTTTTCTATAATATTCTATTTCCCCCAAAGCAGCAGAAGATTATTACCGTATATCAATATTCATACTTTTCCTGGATCACTTCATATCATCCATATCTGACAGATTTGCGAAACACAAAAAAAATTTTGTCAATAATCGGAAATACCATCCCTGAAAAATTGGTCAGGAAAGACGTTGAGAATATTGATGAATATTCTCTAGGCCGAAAGCCATTAGCAAATTTAATCAAAATCGTCACAACCATGTTTTAAAATATTGGTTTTTTATTTTTTATTTTTTTTTTTTAAGATGAAGTTTTAAAAATAAAAGTACACCAATCTTAAGATCTTGCTGAAATTTGTATTGAAAAAAATTTGAAATAAATCAAATATACCGTTTTGAAAATATTCTAAAAAACAAATATTTTTTTCTTAAATTAATGAAAATTCGAAAAAAACTAAATTTTTCAGACGTAGAAAGCAATCTAAGACTAAAGTATGAAATTTCATTTAGATCGTGTGAGCCATTAGTGAGAAAGTCAGTTTTGAAAAAAACGGTACTATGGGGGGTACCGTTTTTAAACTTCTTCCAAAAAACGATTTTACGTCATTAGAACAGCTATTCAAAAATAATACCTCTAGTAAAATTTTATCAAAATCGTTAGAGCCGTTTTTGAGAAAAATCATATGGGTCGTATGGCAAGTACCGTTATTTCAAGACCTAGAGACCGAATTAAAAAAAAGAGAATTTAAAAATGAAAAAAATTTAAAAAAGTGGAGGATATACTATCCCTGATGAAAATATGCGAATCTTTTTGAGATATGCTAGAGGTTTAGGATTTCAAGCCGGGGTTGAAGAAGACACAGGCTTCCATCAGTGTACTGTTTGCAGAACTGTGCATCATGTAGCAAATTTAATTATTAATAAATTTAAACTGCCAATTTCCGATGAATTGGCAGTGTTTACTTGGATGAACCCAGTATATACTACTAGTATAGTCTTTCCAGCATAAACTTAACTTTATGCATACCAAATGAAGTAAATACTCCAAGTTTGAGCTTTTACTGGTAGTACTAGTATTAACTATAACCATTATACTACTAGTAAGTACTTCTCTTTTATGCATATGCCCCATTGACATTAAGGTGAAAGAAGTTATCGAATGATTCGCGCAAAGCAGAGAAGAACTGATTTATAATTTCGTGTATTTTCATATCTTCTTTTTTTCTGCACTTTATTATTGTATATCAATAAATTGGAAAAAAAAAACCCGAAAAATTTCCTAGCTACGCCACTGTCTTCGTTTATCAAATGATCTCGAAGATTGGCAAATCAAAGAGATACGATCTGGCAGACCCGGCTCCAAAGGATTCTTGCTTAAGATGTCACCAATAGAGGCAAAGGCTATGCTTCGTCAATGGAAGATTCTTGGCAGTTCGGGAATCTCGATTCATAAAGATTTCACACCATATATTCGAACAAAAAGGAAGAAGTTGATGGGCATTAAATTCGCAGTGAGAAAGTGCAATCCAGAGGCGAATATTATTCTCCGAGATGACAGACTGTTTATTGACGATAAGATGTTAACGTGGAACGCAATGGAAGGTTTAAAGCAAGGAAATCGAAACGGATTAACATTTTTAACAGAACAATTCCGAAACATAAACCTTGACTTTCTCCAAACACATGAATTGCCGCGAAACATAAACAAAGATGATGTGTCAAATCTAATGTCATTTAAGCCAGGGCTGCTAATCTGCTACCCGCAAGTTCTGGTGCGCCATCTACATGTTCAACAGGATATGTTGGAGATCTTGCTGCAAGCAACAGTGGAGGCGCTTCAAATAGGACTCAATTATAAGATATTTCCGTCTGCCAGAATTTAAATACTTTAAACAATTTCTTTAATTTAAGTATATTAGCATACAATGTTTCAGGTCTTGAAAACAAGAAGTTATTTAATGAATTTTTTAGATTTGTAAAACAATTTAAGATTTTCTGCCTTTTTGAAACTTTTGTAACCGAAACAAAATTTCAAAACTATACAAATATTTTTAATGAATTCGAATTGTGTTTTGTAGCAGCAGAAAAAATACACACGAGAGGCAGACCAAGTGGAGGCTGCCTGTTCGGGTACAAGAAAGACGATAATAATGACATACACTTTTCATACCGCACTTTTGGTAACATGACGTGCGTCGAAATGTCCTGTAATAGGAGAAACACTACAAATATATACATAGTTCCAGTCTACCTTAACTGCAACAATTGGCGCAATGATTACAAAAAACTTATAGACATGCTGCAAGACATGGGGAAAGATAATATAATATTGATAGGCGATTTCAATGGAAGAACTGCTACTAAACAAAGTATCATAGGAGAGAGAAGACAAATGTGGAGATCATCTAAAGATGAAGAGAGCAATACTCAAGGAAATGGAATCCTCGACTTATGCAACAGTTTTGGTTTGACAATCTTGAACGGAAGTACACAAGGAGACAGGAGTGGAGAGTTTACGTTTGTGAAGCAAGGAAACTCAATAATTGATTACGCGCTAGCCTCTGAAACTGTGTTGGATTCTATTGAAGATTTCAGAGTTTTATCGATGCCATACTCTGATCATATGCCAGTTGAAGTAGTAATTAAACTTAGCTGCATAGACAGAAACAACACCACTACATTAAAGCTTCTACCAAAACTACCGTGGATGGACTCACAGATTGAAAAATATAAGGAATCATTGAATAACAATTTGTGCGAAATTAAGAATGAACTTGGAAATGGACGAATAAACATAAAACTGTTGGAGGCTATCATAAAGGAATCAACGGTTAGTTGGACACGTAGGAACGTAAGAACTTCAAATGGTAAAAGAGATGTCTGGTTTGATGAAATATGTTTAAACAGCCGTAATAAAATGTTCAGTCGTTTCAAACTCTTCAGAAGATTCGGAGGAACTTTTCTTCGGAAGTGGTATGTAGAATCTACAAAGGAATACAAACGATTGTGCAAGCAAAAAATGAAAGATTTTTATGAAAATGAGGCAAATAAACTAATAACCTGTCGTAATTCAAAAGAATTTTGGATTTCAGTCAGAAGGTTAAACGGTAGTCACCCACGAATCAGCTGTATTATCAAGATAGAAAACCTTAAAAACTATTTTGAGATTTTGTTGAACCAACCACTCGTCTCCCAACAATTTTTATATGCTCCACCGTTTTTTGAAGATGACATTTTGGATGCAGAAATAACTAAAGAAGAAATGAGGGTAGTATTATCAAAATGTCAAAACAATAAAGCGACCGGAACCGACAGAATACCAACAGAACATTTCAAATATTCCACAGATGAGTTTTTGGAGACTTTTACAAAGGAATGTAACGTTATTTTTGAAAAGGGTGAAGTCCCAAGAACCTTCAATGAATCCATAATTTATCCATTGCACAAAAAAGGAAATATGAATGATGTAAGCAATTATAGAGGAATTTCTTTTTTAAACTCTTCAGCAAAAATCTTTGCATCGATACTGCAAACGCGTTTAAAAAAGTGGATAGCAGAAAAAAAAGTGCTGAGCGAATTCCAGGCGGGATTTCGTGAAACATATTCAACAGTAGACCATATCTTCACCTTATCAAGCATCGTCAACTCATACATAGAAAACAATAAGAAACTGTTTGTTTTTTTTGTAGATCTCAAGGCTGCCTTTGACACAGTTGATCGTAGAGCTTTGTTTTATAAGCTGCTAAGGCTGGGTATATCGTATAAGTTTATTAGAGTGATCCAAAGCTTATATGAAAAGACTGTTTCGTGTGTTTGGGATGGTGAGAAACTATCTGAAGAGTTTGAGACAACAGCAGAACTTAAACAAGGATGTGGACTTAGCCCAGATTTATTTCCCTTGTTCATAGACGATTTATGTGATGTTCTACCAGCAGGAATTTCGTTTGCAGGCCTTCATTTTAAATTGCTTCTGTATGCTGATGATATCGTCATCATGGCAGAATCCGCGCATTCACTGCAGTTAATGATTAACCACCTAGCAGAATACTGTAACACTTGGAATCTTACTGTTAATCTGAGTAAGTCTAAAGCTATGATTTTTCGAAGAGGAAACGGAAGATACGCCAGAAGTGAACATTTTTCATACTGTAGAGAAGAGATTGAAGTGGTACGAAAATTTAATTATCTTGGAATTATAATCTCGTGTAATGGTAATTTTGACAAGCATCTCACCGAAAAGCTAGCCAGTGCCACAAATGCGTTGAACAGTACTTGGAAAAACTGCATGGCAAACACTCTAATACCGCTGAGCACCAAGTATAAAGTCGATCCTTTGTTATGGAGCACAAGTTTGGGGGTTCTTGAAATCGGAAAATGTAGAAAAACTACTAAGGCTTTTTTTGAAACGACTCTTCAGACTTCCGCAGTTCACACCAAATTATATGCTTAACCTTGAAACGGGTCTACCACCTCTGTTTATAACAACACTTAAAATGCACTTTGATTATGTTTTAAAAGTTCTCTCGTGGAACAGCAGCAGAATACTAACAAAGATAGCACAATCCACAATCAACCATGGATTCTTCTGGATTAAAAGATGGTTTGAATTGGCAGATTTTTGCAATCATAATCTAGAAATATCGCTACAAAATATAGCCAGTTTAAAATTTCAATTATATCAACTACTACAAAAATTAGATGAAAAATTTCGATACCAATTTTTGGAATCTGAGAGAGCATCTATCTACAGGAACTATTACAACCAGCTGGAATACGACCTAGAGGAAAACAATTACTTCCATAGTAACCATAAAGTAGAGGAAATATCATATATTTTTAAAGCAAGAGGAGAACTTCTTAGTCTGAATTTTATACCACATAGAGAAGATTTACCGGTTATATGCTCGCTTTGTAATATGGGAGAGAGGGAAGATGTAAGGCACTTTCTATGCATATGTCCTGTGCTGAAAGAAATAAGACGTTCGACATGGGGAACAGATATATTAACAGATATGCAAATGTACGAGATCCTGAATGGAATAGATTGGAAAAAGCTTACTATATTCTGCAAATTATGCCTTAATTATCGGCAAAAAATTATTCAAGAAGCGTTTTAAAATATTTTTATTTTTATTTTTTTTTTTATGTTTAAAATATTTTTATTATTTAAAAAAAAAAAAAAAGAAAATGTCAAAACTAAGTGAAAAACAAATAAAAAAATGTCAATCTGGCAGACGGCTTTTGGCCATTGTCTAAATTCATAATGTAAACTTTTTTAAATATGTTATCAAATCATGCAAATAAAATGAACTTTGAATTGAATTGAATTGAATATTGAAAATTTATTAATAAGGTTAAGGTCGATTTTTAAAAACAACTTTTCAAAATGTTCGACATTATTCCACTTCCCCTATAAAACTGTCAAGGAGGAATATGTCAACCAAGCTGAATTTGTTTTTGAAGAATGGTCGCATTTACGTTTGTCAAAAGACCGCGCGCTTGAGGAGAAAGCGTGATTGTGTCGGACTCTTGAACTTTTGATATCTGCCAAAAGTGAGGTCGAAGCTCTAAGGGCCACTGACACCCCATTGTGTTTTCACTTAAAAGCACTCCTGATGCAGACAAATGCAAAAAATGCATTAAACTAAGACAAATCGAAAGCACAAGTTGTTGTTGCTGCTTCTTTCAGAAGTTAAATTAGCGGGCGGCCACTCAGGCGGATGAATAGTGTGAAGTAGATAGGTGGGAGAGCTGTGACAAAGGAAGCAGGATATCTAAAAACTTTTTTTGTCAATCCTCAATCCTTCTTTTTATTGCTTTCATTTTAATTGTATATTCATACTTTTTAAGTAATGTTTTCTAAAAACAAATACTGGAACTTTAGAGGACAAGTGAAAAATATCAAAAATGCCTTTAAAAATAGTTTGAAGTACGTGCTCTGAAAGTAAATTTCAATATCTGTTTAGAACTACAAAGAAATAAATTACAGAACGTAGACATTTATTGTACTCCTCTTGTTTTACTATGCCAACCAAAACGAGGCAATTGTAGTCCTTCCTTGGGGTGTGTGTTATAAAAACGTAAAGATACATGAAAAGCTATTGAGATTTATGTAAGTCTTTTATTTATGAAAGCAATCCGTCTCGATTTAGTATGCCACATCATTTCTACTTTAATTTCTTCCGCCTTCTATGCTTTCAATCTTTAAAAAAATGTTTAGTTACATACTTTATTTGCTATCGCAGAACCTTCACACATGTTTACTGTGTGAATTAGGACGATACAAATCCTCATCAGTATTCATGCATTAAGCGAAACGCATATTAGAATTCAGGTTATTTGCACTTTAATTTTGATTTTTAATCAAAGCACTTCTACTCACCCAAAGTAAAATGCATGAGTCAGTCCTCACAGCAAATTACACAGATTTTGATTTCTATGCGGTAGGTAGGTACTGAGCTTACAGCAAACTTTATCATAGTAGATAACGCCAACACAAGCACAAAAGAACATATACTAACAAGACATAACATTTAATATAAATTAAGTACATCGATAAAACACAATCAAACCCGTATCGGCTCATGCATACCACAGTTAGTTCTGTGGTGGTTGGAATGTAAAAACTCTAAATTACGTAGTTTGTGAGATTCTCTGCGATAGTTGAATCCTGTGTGGGAGAGCAGAGAGAGAGAGTCGATGGAAAAATAGTAAATCATTGCTGATCCGTTTTTGAGAAGTTGGTCAAAGCTTCAAAAGTCGGGGGAAAGGGGATATGAAAAGGCTAATCCCAGGGAAAACCTTTCAGGGCAAACCGCATGAATCTGTTTTGCACTGCCTCACGAGGTTTAAGAACCTCATATAGAGGTGACTAAACCTGAGAAGCATATTCGAGATGGGGACGAACATAACATTTATATATGGAAAGTCTACCATAGGGGTCGTTCAATTCTTTTGCCCATCTGCTTAAACCCAAACATTGAATTAGCTTTGCTTGTAAAGAAGTTGATGTGTTCATTGAATTTGAGATTAATACTAAAAAGAGCAACAAAGTCACAGAAATTCGAAACTTGAGATAATGATTGCTGAGATATTGATTAACTTGCAATGCCTGGAATCCTTTCGCGTAAGAACGTTATGCTTTGACACTTAGAAGAGTTCAAACTAAGACTGTTTTTACAACACCATGCCTCAAAATTGTCGATATCTTTTTGTAATAAATTGCGATCTGAAGCATTTTTAATATATTGAAAAATCTTCTTGTCGTCAGTAAAAACTAGAATGTCAATGTATGAAATACAAGAAATCACGTAACTTATTGCAATAATGAAAAGCAAACGACAAAGGTGACTTTCTTGTGGCTTGTGGGTTGTGGCACAACAGGAAGACCATTGAAAGGTATAGACAAGACGTTTTATTTTTATTTATTTTTTACAGATGAACAAAACTATAATAATTAAAAAAATTATGAATAAGTGCACTCAAAAACCCATATATTTTATGATACTTGAAAAAATACAAAATGGGTAAAAATTATAAAAAAAAAGAAAAAAAATTTTAGCTTTGAGGTTTGTTTGAATAAAACAATGATATGGGCACTTTTAGTAGTTTTTTTATGTATTTTATACAAATACAATTATAACAAGTGCTCAAAGTGCTCTCCTTCGCTTTGACTGCATGCCAGAGCTCGTTTTTGGACTTCATTGTGGGCTTTTACTTAAAATTTTGGGTATGAATGTTGAATAGGTAAATAAGTCGTATAAAAGAATAAGAAAACAAATTTCTTCATCAGTTTACCAAAGTAAGTCACGATTGCAAATCAGAGAGCTTTTTTGAAGTATGTACCATCATTTACGAAAGAAGAATACGCAGACATTTTTTTCTTATATGAGTCTTGCAAGAAGAGCACAACGAAGATACCAGAAACTTTATTCTTACTAAAAATCTGGCAACCCTAAGCCTATAAGAGTCCAATTTAAATACAGTTTCAAAGATTACAAGACTACAAGTAAGACAGGCGTTATCTAGAGCAAACACCCACAATGAAGGCCAAAAACGGGATCTGGCATGCATTCAAAACGATGGAGGGCACTTTCAGCACTTGCTATAATTGTATTTGTATAAAATACATAAAAACAAATAAAAGTTCCCATATTATGGTCTTATTCAAACAGGCCTCGAAGCTAAACATTTTTTAAATTTTTTTTTTTTTAATTTTACCCGTTTTGTATTTTTTCAAGTATCATAAAATGTATGGGCTTTTGAGTACACTTAGATATTACTGAGCTTCTTTTATTATTGTTTTTTTCATCTATAAAAAATAAAGAAACTCTCTGTTTATCATGCATTTTCTGAAAAAAAAAAATGACCTCAAAGACAAAATTTTGCTTGGGGAAGAAAGTTTGAACACCATTTAATATCTGGCAACCCTAAGCCTATAGGAGCTCAACTTAAATACAGTCAGTCAAAGGTTGTAATTTCAACAAAAAATTAAGTCTAAAGTTAGGTCTCTATCATCAGTATTGACAGAGATATCGAATTTAACACAGGTCAGGGTACACCAAAGTTAGTATTTTTTTAAATTGTCAAAAAGTGATGTCAAAGTTGAGAAACGGACTTTACTGTATAAAAATTTTTTTCTTAGAATATGACCAAAAATCATATCCCAAAGTATGTAAAACGAATTACGGGACATCCTGTATATAAAAGTGAGTTGCTGTTCGTTAGTCTGGCTAAAACTCTAGAACGGCTGAACGGATTTATCTTATCTTGGGCTTGAAATGTTCGCGGAGGTTTGGAAATTATGGAATTATGGAATTAAAATAAAGCAAAAGTAAGAATTTCTTTAATCTTAACTGTAATGAATAAAAAATTTAATTAAAACAATGCTTTTGCTTTTTGTTTTGACAATGAGAAATTAAAAAAATAAACGACGTTATCCCCAAATAGCTTCAACAATATTTTATCCCCATATTCGCACAAGGACGGGACAGAAAAAGAAAACATGCGGGAACTTGGAGAAATCTGAACCGATTACAAAAATTCTTTCACTGTAAGAGTGCTTCATTGTTCCTGAGTAATATAGACCATATTTCATCCCCATACGAGAACGGAATGGGGACTGGAACAAATCAGGGAACTTGGAAAATACTGGAACGATTCCAAAAGTTCTGTCATCGTTAGAGTGCTAAAATGCCCCTGAGTAAAATAGACTATATTTCATCTCCACTCTGCCACTAGAATGGAAACTTGGGCCTGAGCTTCGCCGGGCGGGTCAGCTAGTTATAAACAAAATTGGCTGGATAGCCGTCTGATTTCTTTTTGGAACTAACAAAGGACTAAAAGCTTTTTGGGTCATTTTAAAAAAGAGCAACCCATTTGAGTTACAAAGTTGGAGCAAAGTTTTTTGTTTTTGTTATTTGAAATTCAACATGGAGCGAAATAAAAACAGCAAATTAGACCTGTATTAGATCTATGAATACTGAGTAAAATGCAAAATTAAGAAAAAAAAAGCAACAAAAGACTCGCAGTAGTATTTATAATCCCATTCCAAAGTATGTCTAACTTTGGACAGCTCTTAGAACAGTGTCCAACTCCAAATCGTATTTATAAACACTTTCATCGCTGTCTATGGAACGTCTAACTTTAGACACCGAAATTGGTTGTCTAAACCATGGCTAAAGTGGCATTTGCTACAGCAAAAAACAATTTTGTTGAACATGTTATAAAACACTGTTAAAAGCTCTAAGATCGAAAAAAATAAGTAGTTTGAGGTGCAAAAATACTACTTTCAACGATTTAAATTATAAATTGCACAGATTTCATCGTTTTATGAGACTTGGAAAAGCTGTAACTCAAAGTCAAATCAGCTGCTTTTTTGGTCTGGTTCAAGTGCTACGCCACACTCTTTCAGAGCCATTTAGTTGTTGTACTTGTATATCGAAACACAAAAAATGGTACTGCACGGATACATCATGAACGCCACCAGTTAGTTTTTCATTCGAAGTTGACAGTTTAAGGGGTTGTATAGACAACTTTTGGAATGCATTTATAAATACGAAATTGGCTAAGGGTTGTCCAACTCTTTAGACACCGTCTAGTTGGACAGTTGTCTAAGGATGTTCTAAGCAAATTTTATAAATACGACTGTCGGTTTTTTTCGTGACTCTTACCGCCCAATTACCATGCCATGAAGTAACCAAACAAATCATTCCATGCGTCCGAATAATTGCGTTGCCAACACTAAAATATCAACAAGTACATTAAAAGCCCTAGGAGTTGATTGATACACTGTCACTCTGTCAGTCAATAGCAAGCCAACCACATACGATGTACCGACCACATCAAATTTTAAAGCCACATTTTCACTTCAATTGCACACAAGAGTAGTCATCAAATGGACTTAAACTGCTGCTGGTTGTTTTTCGAATTACTAATGGCTGGTAGGGATTATAACTGGCATGTGGCATATAGCGCACATTGTTGGTACAATGCACATGCACACAATACTCACTAGTTACTACTCACTACACAGCATTGTAGAGAAGCGAGTTATCGTTCATCATCTACTCGAACAATTTCATTGTCTGTATCAGAAATCAAAGAGAAAATATTTTACCAATAGTTTGTTTCATACGGGACCTCCCGTTCGCTTATTGCTTGTACCTAAAATATGAATATGGGCAAAGTGAGCCGCAGGAGAACAGCAAGAAAATTAAAAAAGAAAGTGAAAATCTATTAAAGTTACTTAAAAGCACGGGCACTGATTTTGCTGTTTGGTTAACATAATATAAAAGGTGTTTTTGGTACGTGTGGTTTTCAATCTTGCAATACTTTTTCGGTGTAGGTCTTTTCGACAGCTTTCACTTGATTTATTCTGAATTTCTCATTTTGTCGTGGAAGAATTGAAGCTGCACGAAAACTGGCACTGAGTACGTTCGGTAAATCGCCTCAAAATGAAATCGCTGTAGGCGCCGATTTTACATAGTTTCGAGGTTCAAACCTGTGAGTTACCTCCGGGATCGGGCGATTTTACGCCAATGGACATTTTCTTTTGGGGTTACGTGAAGCTTGTCTACGCAGGCAATCCTTTGACGACCTATGACATCACGTTTCTTTCTTCCCACAACGTCAATAAATATATAGATAGATATAAATAGATTATTTTATTCAATATTTCAAAAATTTGTGATATACATTTTCATTTAAAAGAATAAGTTTTAAGGCATCACACTACGTCAATATCGTCTGCGTAAACGAGTGATTGTATAAACTTTTTGCAGATTGTTCCTCAGGTGATCACGTTTGAATTTTGCAGAATCTTTTCAAGAATGATATTAATAAACTCACATGGCAATATGTCGCCACTGTGGACATATCAATGGTCTCGTTGAATTCTTTATCCACCTTGGCGTAGCTGTTTGTTGCTCAAAAGCCATCATCAAATTCGACACTTCCGCGTATACCGCTCGTCTCATACGCGCAATATCTAGATGCTGTGCCCTTATTGATTTATTGATACTATTACATTCTTGGTCTTGTTGTATACAATCTTTTCAAATCGTTCGACAGTTTGTCTCCTTGTCGAAAAGCTTTTTCGACATCGAAAGGCTCGGTGAATTCTTTACCGACCATGAAGGAGCAGCGCGAAGTCTCCAATGTCATACTGCATAGTCGTACTGTTATACGCGTCCTTGAAATCGATAAAAAGATGGTGTAGTATATCGATATTATAATTTTAGGGGTTTCTATAAGTTTTGCTGTTATGTGAAATTTGGTTGTTGAGGACCTACTATTAACACCTTACCACTGGTGGGGGGATATTAATAGCATGCACTCAATAACTTTAGCAAACCGTTCTTTACCGCTGGTGGGGAGAACTTAATGAGAAAAACACTGGTTTGATTGCCGTTCTAACTGCAAGTGTCTTATTTATTATTAGCTCAAAGTATTTATACATATTAAGTGCTTACTAGACAATAAAGAATAACATATGCCTAAATGAGGTGCAACGACTCGTGCGAGCATAATAAATGCTGATCGTTGCAGGAGGTGTCGTATTCGTTTGCCTGTTGGTCACTCACCTGTTGTTGTTCATTCAGTTGGTGGTGTCTGGTGTAATTTTTTGTTATGCGCTCGTTTGGCATTTGTTGTCATAACAAATGCAAACAGCCCAGATGCCTTGTCAGCACAGATTATGTACGTACTTGTACATTCTGCCCGGCCAAGTTTGGACTGTGCAGCTCGATGACAGTGTTTGCAGCTTCTGTATTTATTTCTTCGACATTGTTACTATCGATAATTGGTAGAGGACACAGTTTGCCTATAGGTCTCTTATAGATTTTATTTTTTGTCCTTACAGACACAACTCGTACCAAATCATCGTCTCCCGCATGGGTTTCCTCAATTATACCCAAAGACCACCTTGTTGGTGGAAGGTTGTCATCTTTCAGCAGTACAATGTTACCAGGACTCAGATTCCTAGTCTTCTGCGTCCATTTCTGTCTTTGTTGAAGGGTTGTCAAGTAACTTTGGCTCCATTTTTTCCAAAATTGTTGTTGCATCCGTTCCAATAGCTGCCATCTTGTCAGTAACGTTTCTTTCTCGTCAAGTCTATGTTTTTCCGGTGGTGCTAGTAGGGCTGCCCCGATTAAGAAGTGTCCTGCCGTCAGTACATCTGGATCGTCTGGATCGTTTGAGAGTGGATAAAGTGGCCGTGAATTAAGACACACCTCGATTTGCGTTAATAATGTTGCTAGTTCTTCAAATGTAAGTTTGTGCTCTCCGATGGTTCTTTTTAAATGATACTTTATCGATTTCACTCCCGCCTCCCACAACCCACCAAAATGAGGGGCTCCAGGGGGTATAAAATGCCACTCCGTACTACAAGACATGAGCATATTTGACATGTCTTGATTGTACTTCTCTTGGGCTTTCACGTTTAGTTGGAGAATTTTGTTTGCAGACACAAAATTTGTTCCGTTGTCACTATACAGATGCGCGACATGACCTCTTCGCCCACAGAGTCTTTTGAAAGCTGCGATGAATGCGTTCGCCGTTAGATCGCTCACAACTTCAATATGTATAGCCTTTGTTGCTAGGCATATGAAAATTGCAATGTATCCCTTGTATGATTTGTTGCCCCTTCCCTTTGACATTCTGATGTCTATTGGTCCAGCATAGTCGACACCGGTGTGTAGGAAAGGCCTGCTTCGATTTACCCTTGGTTGAGGAAGATTTCCCATCAATTGTTTGCTTCTATCTGATTTATATCTGAAACAGATAGTACATCCGTGAAGCCGTTGCTTAACTGCACTGGACCCATTGACAACCCAGTAACGCTGTCGTATATAGGAATGTGTTAACTGGCTTCCTCCATGTAATGTTGATTTGTGAGCGTCGTCAATGAGAAGCGTGGTAAGATCACTTTTGTGTGGAATTATAATAGGATGTTTTTGTAACTCAGAAAGTTTGGCTTCCGTCAGTCTTCCTGTAACCCGAATAATTCCGTCTTCGTCAATAAATGGAACAAGGCATCGTAATTTGCTCTTCTTTTCTACATCTTTTCCAGCTTTAAGACCTTTCATTTCAGAACCAAAATGTGTATTTTGGGTGTTTCTTATTAGAAGTTTGTTCGCACTTTCTATTTCATCACTCGATAAGGGTCCCGATCTCCTGTTTTGGCTGTGCGATTTCACGTTGTACAGAAATCGTTCGCAATATGCAAGAATTCTTCTGAGACGTTTGAGCGAACTGTGTCGTGTTGTCATTTGTCCTATTAAATCTTGTTTATTTTCTTGTACGCTCATCATCGCACAAATGTTGACCTTTTTAATTTCTAGGTCGGTACTGTGTATGTTGTTATCATTGTATAATACTTCTGCATGAGAGAGCCACTTCGGACCATTCCACCAAAGAAGATGATCTTTAAGCTGTGATGGGTTTATACCTCTCGAAGCACAATCTGCTGGGTTTTCATTACCACTAACGTGATGCCATTTTGTTGAATCTATTACTTTCAGTATAGTTTCGACTCTATTCGCGACGTAATTTTTCCATTTAAATGGATTTCCATTCAACCATGCAAGAGTAATCTTCGAGTCGGTCCACGCGTGTACTTCTAATTCATCTATTGAAAGCGCCACCACCGTCTTTTTAATCAATTTTGCTAGCAATACTGCTCCACATAGTTCCAGCCTTGGTATTGAAACTTTTTTAATCGGTGCAACTTTTGATTTAGCGCACAATACATTTACATGAACAGTTCCAGCCTCTGTTATCACCCTTGTATAAATAACTGCAGCAAACGCTCTCTCTGATGCGTCACAAAACCCGTGCAGTTCAACTCGGTGCTTCCTTTCGAACTGATTCCATCGTGGTATCTTTATGTTTTCTATGCAACTCAACTCGTTTTTGAATTTTTTCCAACTGCTTATGATTTCTTCAGGTAGTATTTCGTCCCATTCTCTCTCTTCCTTCCAAAGCTCTTGCTGCACTATTGTTGTATGACGGGTCGGCTAAAGAAAGATGTTCAATGTGGTCCCATCTTTTCTCAATGAACGACTTGTCCGGTTGTACTTTTGTTAGCTTCGGAAGTACAAGGAATGTTGCCCATGTTTGAAATGTCGAAGGATATATCGATTTTATTTGCAGTTCCACTTTACTTGTCGCAGTTCCAGCTTTAGTTGAACCCAAACCAGTCACTGATGCAAATGTTTTCCTCTTCTTTAGTTGCAGCCGTTGCACTGCATCTTCCGTGATAAAAGATGACTGAGAGCCTTGGTCAACTAAAGCTCTCAGAACGAATTCTCCACCATTCCAATTTGTTTTTATTAAGGCTGTGGCCAAAAGCACCGTGTTTTGAATTGTATCCGCAAAGTTTGATTGTTGTGATTGCGTATTTCTTCCTACCTCTGCAGCGTGAAGAAGCGTGTGATGCTGCCCCCTGCAGATTTGGCACGTTTTGAAAGATGTACACATTGCTGTGTTGTGTTCACTCTTAAAACAATTTCTGCACAATTTCTCCCTCTTAACAACTTCTTGTCTCTGTGTGGTCGGCATCGTAACGAATTTGTTGCAGACATGCAACCAGTGAGGTCCTTTGCATAACCTACAACATGGCGTGGTGACAGCGTGGTAACTTCTGTTCATTGGCTTTCTGTACTGCGATTTTTGAGCGTAATTAGGTTGTTTCAGCTCTTTCGTGTTTTCTCCTTTGTTTTTTCTTCCTTCTAAGTTTTCGAGTGCGTTAAATTTATTTTCTAGGAATTTCAGAAACTCGTCAAGACCCTGTAGATCTTTAGGGTTGCTTAACGATTGCTCGTATGCTTTTCTGGTTTCGTTGTCCAATTTTTGTGAAACTATGAAGACTACCATTGGGTCCCAGGTTCCAGTATCATTTGTTAAACCTTTCAATGCATTGACGCATTCTGCTGTAGTGTCGTGTAATCGCCTCAGGTGTTCTGCTGACTCGAATGGACAGTCGCGTTGATTAAGTAAAGCCTGTAGTTGTGCATTTACTAGTAGTCTGGTGTTTTCATACCTATTTATCAGCATGTCGCGCGCCATAGTATAGTTGGTGTCAATTGTCTGGAGATGTTGAATCATTTTTGCTGCTTCTCCCGTCAGATTCGTTTTAAGGTAATGTAGTTTTTGTACATTACCTAAATTTTCATTTTTGTCGATGGTTTGTTGGAAAAGATCAATAAATGATTTCCATTTTTTGTAATCCCCGTCAAAAGCTGGTATTTTGATGGTTGGCAACTTCAGCTCCTTTTGTTTTGGGAAATTGTTGGAGGTTGGTTCACTTTTATCGTTCTTTAGCAAATCGTCAATGTTTTCTTGGAGCTTTACCATTATGTTTTCGTAAATTTGCTCGATTTCTTCATGGTCTCTTAACAGCTCCGCGTAGTAAGCATCATCATGTGCGTGCTCAATGATGTCGTTATGGGTTTTGGTAATGATCTCCCACAAGTTGCTTATGACTGCCATCTTTTGTGAATAATAGGCTTTGGAAACCTGCCCCGCTTGGTCCATACGTTCCAATGATCGGAAGAACGCTTGCTTTTGTGCTTCTTGCCGTTTGATTCTCTTCTTTTGTTCCTCGTTTGGCTCGTACCTATCGTTTCTTGATTGTGCCTGGCTTGCAGCTGCAATCATTCGTTTTTCTTCTTCATCAAACTCCTTCATTTTAATGTTGAGCTTATTTTTTATTTCCAGCACTGTCTTTTCCACTTGTTCAATATATTTTGATTGAACATATGGATGTGCTTTACTGTAATCCGTGTGTTCCGTTATTGCCGTATGCCTTTCTTGGAAGTCCTTCCAATGAAATCCCAGATCATCCAGTCGTTCTTGAATGAAATTACGTGTCCGCCTGACTTTTGGTTCTTTCGTATACTTTTCCGATACCTTCTTTATCCATTCAACAGTTTCTTTCTGCTTCTGGATAAGTTCGTCGAAAGTATCCATTCTCACTTTTTGTTGTTTCGCCTTTACTCGTTGTTTTTCGTTCACCTGTCTTCTTTTCTCGTTCTCAACTCGTTATTATCGTTCACTTTTTCTAAACGTCTTCTTTTCCCGTTCTTAACTCGTTATTATCGTTCACTCGTTCTAAACGTCTTCTTTTCTCGTTCTTAATTTTTTTTTTTTTTAAACACTTTTCACTGATTCTAAATTTTTTCTCGAAGGACCATATGTTGAGGACCTACTATTAACACCTTACCACTGGTGGGGGGATATTAATAGCATGCACTCAATAACTTTAGCAAACCGTTCTTTACCGCTGGTGGGGAGAACTTAATGAGAAAAACACTGGTTTGATTGCCGTTCTAACTGCAAGTGTCTTATTTATTATTAGCTCAAAGTATTTATACATATTAAGTGCTTACTAGACAATAAAGAATAACATATGCCTAAATGAGGTGCAACGACTCGTGCGAGCATAATAAATGCTGATCGTTGCAGGAGGTGTCGTATTCGTTTGCCTGTTGGTCACTCACCTGTTGTTGTTCATTCAGTTGGTGGTGTCTGGTGTAATTTTTTGTTATGCGCTCGTTTGGCATTTGTTGTCATAACAAATGCAAACAGCCCAGATGCCTTGTCAGCACAGATTATGTACGTACTTGTACATTGGTCTATTGTGGACTTTTCTGGTCCAAAACCACATTGATAAGGACCTATCAAGTTGTTTACGTGGGGTTTCAGACGATCACACATTAGAGTAGACAATATCTTATAAGCGACGTTGGGAGGCTTATTCCTTTATAATTGACCCAATTGTGAGGGTTTCCCTTTTTTAAGAACCGGGCATATGATACTGAAGTTCTATTCATCGGGCGCATGCTTTCTTGTTTCTGCCGACCATATCATGCAGATCAGCTGGCGCATACTCCTTTCCAGTAGAACTCCAGTGACCTTGCAAAGCTCATTGTCAACGCCAACTGCATGTGCAGTCTTATTTGATTTAAGTTTGCACAGGGCAAACATAACTTCTTTTAGGTCGAAAAGACCACAGTGAAATCACAATTTGTATGACAAGAAAGGAAATGTTGAAAAACAGAGAAAATGTAGGTACTGCAGAAAAAAGGCACTTTCATGTTCATAGAAAATGATTATTATCCAATTTTTTCTTGAATGAATTCAATGACCCTTTCATAAAAATTTTTCGTTCATTACGAAACTTTCCACTTGGGAGGAACTGTTCAAGGAATTCAAATGTGAACTGTTTTATGGATCAATTATAAAAGCAATGTCAAAGAAAAGTAACTAAGTAAAATGGGTTGAGTAGAGCATTAAAAAAAATCTGTATCATCGAGGAAACACACCAGTTAGTGCGTTCTTTTGACCTGTTTTTTACATAACGCTCATTTTTGTTTTTATTGTATTTCAATTTCAAGGGACTCAACTCATTCGTCATGTTCAAAAGTCTATCGGTTAAGCTATTACAAATAGTCGTATCTTTGAAACTCGAATCATTTTTAACGATTCATATATCTTTTCCAGATTGCTGCTTTCGAAAACAGGAAGGCGTTAAAAATATAGTTGTTAATGAATAACAACTCTTTTTGTTTGTATAGATGGATTGTAATAGATGGACACCAAAAAAAAGTCGAACATTAAAAAGAGAAAATAAATGCTTTAGCTCTATCAACTGATGAAAAGCATAGCTACCAACAATTTTCGGATGCCTTTCGATAGCTTTTTAGTACATAGACATGGGTATCTCTGTGCTAACTGCTTAACAAAACCACAAAAACAAAAAACTCCGCCAGGCAATGCTTTTAGTGATTCCTTTAGCTTTCTAAATGCTCTCATAGAAGTTTGTTTTATTCAAACAAGCATTTGTCAGATTATTTGATTGTAGCGGTATTTTTTTTTGATAATTTCAATATGGCTGAAAGAGCTCCAGGCCAGTTCACATTCTTTTCTGAAATTCTTCCCAGCCGCCGTACCTGGGCGAAACCAGTGGCGCAGCTAGGAAATTTTTCGGGTTTTTTTTTCCAATTTATTGATATACAATAATAAAGTGCTGAAAATAAGAAGATATGAAAATACACGAAATTATAAATCAGTTCTTCTCTGCTTTGCGCGAATCATTCGATAACTTCTTTCACCTTATAATGTCAATGTGCCTGCTAATGCTCATAAGAGCAAACCCATTCAGCCTATCTTCGCCTGTAGAATTCCTAATCCAATATTTTAGACGCCTCAAAGTGGAAAAACTACGCTCGCTGCTAGCAATGGTCGCAGCCAATAAATAAATAAAAAAAATAAATAGGGTGGCGCAACAGAGCGAGGAGCCCCTGGGCCTAGCGCATTTCTCACAACCATACCTTGTGAGGGAATGGAGGGGACCTACAATTTTCTGCCGGTTCCGAACGGCTAATCGAGAAAGCGCTTTTCATGGCAATGAATACTAACGGAGGAAGTGCCAATTCCTCGCGAAAGGCGATACCCGTAGAAAAAACATTTTTGCCTCTGGTGGGATTCGAACTCGAACCTCTGGATTAACAGGTGGACATGCTATCCATCACACCACGGGTACAGGTCGCAGCCAATGTTGCACCTATTTTCAGAAACTTGAAAATGTTTGGAAAAAGTGCATCGTTACAAAGATTTAATGATTCTATAAATGTCTTTGGTTGAGTTTCTGGCCCAACCCAACGTTACACTTCATTTATTACGGTTGAAGCAGCTGCCTCAGTCGCTGCTGGCCATTGATTCATTATTACTTCCAAGGTTTCATCAATATTCTCAACGTCTTTCCTGACCAATTTTTCAGGGATGGTATTTCCGATTATTGACAAAATTTTTTTGTGTTTCGCAAATCTGTCAGATATGGATGATATGAAGTGATACAGGAAAAGTATGAATATTGATATACGGTAATAATCTTCTGCTGAGCTGCTTTGGTAATTTTTTCGGTGTTTTTGACGATGCACAATTCTGGAAACTTCAATTTTTTCTCCTATAGACTCGGCTATTTTTTCAGCATCAGCGAATTTTCGTTTTACATTCTGATGATGATGAGTAAAAGTTTGAAAACAAGGACACAGTTGAGCTGAGAATTATGTTCCACAAAACTGTTTGCGCTCCGTCAAAGTGACATTGAGCGCTCAGTGAGATTTTTCTTTGTGGAACTGGCGTAATAGATCAATGTGATTGAAGCATTGTATTGACTTATGATACATGGACTACTAGTTGCATTAATTCTCTATACAAAAGTTGGATAATAATGATTGCACTTATTTTTGGTTACACTAGCCAATATCTTACTCTTAACTAAAACACTAACGACATCTGCTGTGATTTAGCTAGCGTGATTATTTAGCAGTGTCAAAAATGTTTCACTAGTTTTCCGCTGAAATGATGCTCGCTAATATTGCTTAGAATAAGTGAACCATCTTGAAGTTGGGTCCTAGCAGTCCCTGTTTAATAAGTCAATGATTTTAATAAATAGGAGCCCTACTAACGCATTTCAACTGTTTTCTATAGCTCAATGTAGGCAAAACACAAACATACATGTATTTAGATACTGATTTGTGAAAAGCTCGAACTTAAATTTTAAATATGAACAACAAACTTGCATCAATAAAACAAAAAAAAATAAATGAAGCGTTTAAATGATATTCGACTGAAATATTTTCGGGGGGGGTTTTATCCCCAAACCCCCCCTCCCCCCCTACGCTACGCCACTGAACGAAGAACACTTTTGCAAACAGCTTTAATCTCTTGCTTACAATCTTTTCCTTGTTGGTAGTTTATGTGACAGATGACATTACCTTCTCTATCTTTTTGTTGGATGTTTTCGTAAAGATCCTCCATCCGAGCACACTTAACCTCCAACTGTTCTACTTTTGTATGCAGTTGCAGGTTTTCGTTTTGTAGGATCCGTATTTCATTGTTCATGGCTTTTAAATCGTCCTTTGTAGCCAAATCTTTCAATTTGGAGTCGAGTATAGCAACAAGGTCTGCCGTGCTCATATTTCCAACGAGGGTCATATTTGTTTTTTTTTGGTGCGGCCGCTGCTTCTGGTGACGTTTCGTGAATTTTTCTTTTTGATTTAGGCATCAACTTTTGACTCACTGGTCGGAAATTTTGGATTTGGGTTTTATGGGAAATGCGGTAGTAACTTACTTTAATTTCAATTTCTTTTGCTTTCTTGGATGTTTAAGCTTTGTTTTGCGTAGTTGTTAAATAATTTTATTAACTTTATTGCTTATTAAGTACTTTTTTTCTATAGAGCTATTACAGTATTACAGTGTATGGTGGATGGTGGATGGACGTTGTACTATTCGGGTAGGCTCTGATTGGTGTCAACTTGGCGGCGCCCAGATGCTGTAACTTATAGTACACGTCAATTGTGCTTACTATACCTCCAAGCGGTATCCACTGGGACCTGGGATGCTCCGTCCAGAGCTGACCTGCCAAACTAGTAAGTGCGAGTGTTGACAAGGGAATCCGGAACAAAAGAATTGTGATCGGTCAAAACTATAATTGCTATGCGAACTATGACTGACTGCACGAATCTCAGTGGTCTACGAGAGCTTTCGTGTAAATGTTCCGTGTAAATGATGAATTCGAAGGACAGAATCAACGGTGGACTTCAGCAGCCATAAAAGCAGAAACCCCTGAAGGAGCTACTCCAACATATTTGGTTTAAAGGTCTTTCGGGGTCTTTCAATACTAGGACAGGGTATTGAAGTAGAGATGGTGGCGGATGAGCTCCTGGTGAGCCAACGGCAGCACTCACACCCCTGCAGCAGGGTACTGACACTGGATATTCCAGCCCTTTGTGTCCGAAGGGATCCAAAAAGGACCTGGCCCTCCAGGTTGGGGGTTGTGCGTAGGGTTAACTACCCAACCACGTTAAAAAAGGACAGTTCCGAAACAACTAACAGCCTCGGATAACGATAATGATTTCAAAGTTGACGACCCAAGCAAACGAAAAAAGGACAATGACCTCCGGATCTGCACGTGGAACGTAAGGTCTCTTTACGGACTAGGTGCAGCTGGAGAATTAGCGGACGCCCTGGACTGCTGCAAAGCAGACATAACCGCCATCCAAGAAGTGCGATGGAGTGGACCGGGCATAAAGAAGATGAGAAACTGTGACATCTATTATGGCGACTGCTACAGACAAAAGAAACAACGCTTATTTGGGTGCCAAAATCCAGTCAATGAGCGTATAATGACCATCCGCATCAGGGCTAAATTCGCCAACATTAGCCTTATATGCGCCCACGCCCCCACAGAAGAGAAATACGACGATTCCAAAGACTGTTTCTACGAGCTCCTGGAAGAAACGTATGAGCAATGCCCTAGACACGACGTGAAAATCGTTCTTGGCGATTTTAACGCAAAGCTAGGGAAGGAGGACATCTTTGGAAACACAATCGGTAAGCATAGCCTCCATGACAAAACTTCCGAAAACGGACTGAGGCTAATCGATTTTGCTGCGGGGCTGAATCTTGTTGTAAGTAGTACGCGCTTCCCGCATCTCAAAATTCATAAAGGTACATGGCGATCCCCAGATCAATTAACCGACAACCAAATTGACCATGTTGCGATCGACGCAAGGCACTCTTCCAGTGTTCTAGATGTCCGAACTTTCCGAGGGGCCAACTTTGACTCGGACCACTACCTTGTTGTAGCCAAGGTACGAATGAGGATATCTTGTTCACGACCAGCACGAACTAACGCTGTGAAGAGATATGACGTCGGAAAGCTACAATCGCAAGAGATTGTCAATGCCTTTTCCAATCGAGTGTCCCTTCAATTATCCTTGAATCCCATGCCGCCAGCATTAAACATTGAAGACCAGTGGCAGCAATGCCAAGAAGCCATCAGAACCGCTGCCTCTGAGGTTCTGGGTTTCACTCGGCCACCAAAACCAAACCCATGGTTCGATGAAGAATGCAGGCAGGCAAATGCAGCCAAACAAAGAGCACGACAAATGCTTATGCAAACACGAACAAGGGCTGCTTACGATCAGTATAACGAGATCTACAAGGAGAGAAGAAGGGAAGAACACCGACTTCTCAAAAAGAAAAAGAAGCAGCATGAGAAGCGCTCGTTTGAGGAAATAGAGAGGTGCCATGACAGGAACGAGATTTGGAAGTTTTACCAAAAGGTAAAAAGATCCTTCCAGGGTGGCAAACCCCGAACTCAAGCCTGTAAAGACCAGCAGGGAAACATAATTGTAGAGTCACAGTCGCTACTGAGGATTTGGAAAGATCATTTCTGCAGACTGCTTAACGGCGATGAAGACACAAATTCCGCTGTCAGGCAGATTGCCCCATTCAGCTTGGACGATGATCAAGAATGCCGTCCTCCCGACCTAGAAGTGGTTAAGCTTGCCATATGCAAACTTAAATCAAATAAGACTGCAGGTGCAGATGGCCTTGATGCCGAACTTTTCAAGGCAGCTGGAGATCAGTTGGAAAGGAGCATGCACCAGCTGATCTGCATGATATGGTCGAAAGAAAGCATGCCCGATGAATGGAACCTCAGTATCGTATGCCCGATCCTAAAGAAAGGAGACCCTCACAATTGCACCAATTACAGAGGGATAAGCCTCCTTAACGTCGCTTATAAGATCTTGTCTGCTGTAATATGTGAACGTCTGAAACCCCACGTCAACAACTTGATAGGTCCTTATCAATGTGGTTTTAGACCAGAGAAGTCCACAATAGACCAAATTTTCACATTACGGCAGATCTTGGAAAAAACCCGAGAACATAATATCGATATTCACCACCTCTTTATCGATTTTAAGGCCCCGTATGACAGTATTTACAGAGACGAGCTGTACAGAGCCATGTCTAGTTTCGGCATCCCTGCAAAGCTCGCACGACTATGCAGGATGACTTTGGAGAATTCACGCTGCTCCGTCAAGGTCGGAAAAGAACTCACCGAGACCTTTGATGTCGAAAAAGGCTTTAGGCAAGGCGACAAACTGTCATGCGATTTCTTCAACATCATACTTGAACAGATTGTAAGAAACTCAAACGTCAACACCAGAGGAACAATCTTTCAAAAGTGTGTACAATTACTCGCCTATGCAAACGATATTGACGTAATGGGAAGAAAAAAGCGTGATGTCATAGGTGCTTTTGCGAGTATTGAAACAGAAGCGGCAAAAATGGGTTTGATGGTTAATGAGGGCAAAACGAAGTATATGCTGTCATCAAACAAGGACACAGAACATCGACGAATTGGACAAAACGTCACAATAGACAGACATAACTTCGAGGTAGTACAGGACTTCGTGTACCTAGGATCCGCTGTAGATACGGACAACAACATCAGTGCGGAGATCAAACGGAGAATAACTCTTGCCAACCGTTGCTTCTTTGGGTTAAGAAGGCAATTGAGAAACAAAACCCTCTCCAGAAAAACCAAGGTAACCTTGTATAAGACCTTAATCATCCCAGTCCTGCTTTACGGCGCGGAAGCATGGACCTTATCGAAAGCGGATGAGGAAACTCTTGGTCGTTTCGAAAGAAAAATTCTCCGAATGATCTTTGGTCCCGTATGCGAAGACAATGTGTGGAGAAGAAGATACAACAACGAGCTGTATGAGCTGTACCGCGACATGGGCATAGCCAGAAGAGTACGCATCGCGAGGCTACGATGGTTGGGCCATGTAGAGCGGATGGACCCAAACGCTCCGGCTCGTCGGGTTTTCGAAAGCACATTGCAGGGAAATCGCGGAAGGGGAAGACCTCGTCTTAGGTGGCGCAATCAAGTGTATGAAAACCTCAACCGACTTGGAGTGCGAAACTGGAGAGAGCTCGTCCGAGATCGAAATCGTTATAGAAGGATGTTGGTTGAGGCCCAGGTTCACCCCTAACTGTAATGCCCACCTAAGTAAGTATTACAGTACGCCGTTTACTTATATCGCACAAACGTCAATCGTAAATTTTCAATATATGAGTGAATATAATATAGATTTTTGTGACTTACAAATCAAATAATTTTTACTTCATACTTGTATATCGTTTCTGGTAACTCAATCAGTCAATAACCTTATCAATGAGAATGATTTTTAATGAATATCTTGCAAAGACGATATAATTCGTTTCCTTCTTCTTTCTTCTTTTTCGTTTCCGGCGTTACGAGTAGTGATCTTGAAGCGATCACTGCTCTCCCACTTTTCTGCTTCACACTAGTGATCCGCCTGTGGGGTACGCATCGTTGACCTCAGAAAGCGTCGGCAAGCCTCCCGGTTTTGGATTGTTCTATGTCTGAGGCCAACCAAGTGCTGCTGTTTTTGCATTTGCTTGTACCAGGAGTGCTTTGGCCTGCCTTTTCTTTTTCGTCGCGAATTTGTTGTACAAATGAAAAAATTTGTACATTGTCCAACATTGTGAACCGTATGTCAGAGCTGGACGGACAACTGCTGTGTAGAGTCTTCCCTTCAGCTTAGGGGGCATTTTTCGATCACAGAAGATAGCGGTGTTTTCTCGCCACTTCATCCACCCTACGCTTACTCGATGATTGATGTCGTCATCACAAGTTGCATCACTATTGATCATAGATCCCAGATATTTAAACTTTTCACACTTGGGAAGCACATTTCCATTCAAATAAATGTCTGGAATAGGCTTGTCTGGATCAGAAAAAGGGCAGCACAGGTATTCAGTCTTTTTTGCGCTAATACGGTACCCATTTCCTTCCAGAACATCAATCCAAACCTCAAGTGCTCGTTGCAGGGATGTAGGATCCTCGCTTATGATGGCTCCATCGTCAGCAAAGAATAATAATTGTTGTACTTTATTGTCCGTTACTTTTCCTTCGAGCAAATAATCCAGAACAGCAATAAAGAGCAGTGGACTCAAGACACTTCCCTGATGTACACCTACTGTTATTTGGAATTCTTCGGTGACTCCAGCTGGGCATCTCACTTTTGTAACTGCTCCCTCGTACATGTCCATAATTATTCGCACATAGGCTTCAGGAACTCCTCGGTGTCTGAGGGCCACCCATATCAGATCTCGTGGTTGTCGATCGAATGCTTTTTCGAAGTCAACCAACACAATATGCAAATCCTCTTACGGCTCGCGTACACTAAATCAGACATCGTCCGAATTATAATCGGCCGTTGTCGGCCGAACTCTGACGTTTGAACCAAACATGTGTTAAAAAGAGAGAGCACGTACACCACAACAACCGACAACGTCAGATGTCGTCCGATGTCGTCCGACTTCATCCGACCAACAGACGAATCCGAGCTTGTTTGGATTTATCGGACGTCGGACGTCAGTTTGTCTATAGAAGACACAATGGATAGTGAAAAGTTAGTAAATTTCGTTTTAGTAGGACACCACTGTGGAATAATTTTTTAATTTTGGTGGGGCTACCGCCCTATTTATTAGCTTAATACAAGCTTAAAATAACTTAAACATACTAAACTTAAACTAATTAAAACTAATTAAAGCTAAATTATACTACAGGGATGAGAAATGGTTTAAAAGGAGTACTTTCAGACAAGGACTTGGAAGATTAAGGTCGAAAAGAAAAGGAACAGAGTTAATCTTACTCATCATGCGGGTTAGGGGTTCGTTGAGACCATAGGATGTACGATGAGCAGGAAGGAAAAAAAATCGGGATGATCTTACGTTTCGGGGATTAGTGTTGAAGGAGATAAGATCTAAAAGGGGGGAGCAGTCAGTGTTACCAGTAAGAAGTCGGTGAATGAATATGATGTCAAAGACATTCCTTCTGTTTTCTAGTGAGTGGAGATTAAGGATTGCGAGACGTTCGCGGTAAGGAGGCAGGGTGAGAAAGTTTCTAACATCGTAGAGATCCCGAAGGGCAAACAGCAGAAAACGGCGTTGAACACTTTCGTTCCTAGAGATATGAACCGCTTGATATGGAGCCCACACTTGCGATGCATACTCTAGGAGAGGGCGAACATAGGCAATATAGAGGGATTTCGTTACAAGGGGGTTGTGGAACTCTTTGGACCATCTCTTGATAAAACCAAGGGCGGAATTAGCTCTTGATATTACCTCGTCAATATGAGAACGAAAACTTAATTCGCTGTCGCAGAGAACTCCTTAATCTCGGATAAGCTGCACACGGTTTATGGAAATGTTCTGAAGATAATAGGACCTGAGGGGAGGTTTATTACTTTTACGAGAAAAAGTTATTGCTTCGCATTTGGCAATGTTTAACTCAAGGAGGTTTTTAGAACACCAAAAGACGAATGAATCGAGGTCATTTTGAAGCTGGAGAGAGTCTCGATTGGAGGTGATGACTTTGAAAATTTTAGCGTCATCCGCGTAAAGTGAGATATAAGAATATTGGATGATCTGTTCGACATCATTAATGGCAAGAATGAAAAAGAGGGGTCCAAGATGGCTGCCCTGGGGCACACCGGAGGTTGCCACAAAAGGAACTGAAAGAGTAGAACGGAAACGAACTCTATATTGGCGGTTATCCAAATATGAAGATATCCATTTGAGTAGGATAGGGCTGAATCCGAGGAAGGAAAGTTTAAAGAGGATTAAAGTGTGAGAGATTTTGTCAAAAGCTTTGCTGAAATCTGTGGTGATGACGTCTACTTCGTTTCCTTTTTCCATCGCAGAACGAGAGAAGGAAACAAGCTCAACTAGATTAGTGGTTGTAGACCTTCCCTTACAGAAACCATGCTGCTTGGAGGATATCATTGATTTGCACTGGAAAGAAAGTATTTCATACAGAATGCTTTCGAAAAGCTTAGGGATTTGAGAGAGTTTGGCTATGGGTCTATAGTTAGAAATTAGGTTTTTGGGGCCTTTTTTATGGAAAGGTGAAATAACAAATATTTTCCATAAGTCCGGAAAAACACCACTTGAAAGGGATAGTTTGAAAAGGTTAGTGATGGGAAGGGCTAAACTGGAACAACATTTTTTAAGCAAAATGGCAGGAATGCCATCTGGACCTGGATTATACTCGTCTTTGAGTTTGAGGAGACCATTAAGAACAGTTGACTGATCAAAGCTTAGATTAGAAGGCCCAGTAGAGAAATGGCGAAGATAGGAAAAGTAAGTCTGGTCTAGATCTGGGGTTTTTTGGGCAAAAGACAGTTTAAAGTAACTTGCAAAAAAATTTGCGATTGTTGTTGGTTCGTTGGAAGATTGGCTTTCGTAGTGAAGAGAAGGAGGGAAACCATCATTTTTCTTTTTATAATTGATAAACTTATAAAACGATTTTGGCTCCGAGATTAGATTAGCTTGGGTGGTGGATGTAAAGTCAATGTAAAGAGCTTCATTGAGGTTGAAAAATTTATAAAACACTCCAATGTAATCAGAGTAATCGAAAACTGAACGCGAGCGTAGAAATTTATTCCAGAGTTTATTTCTCTTGTTTCGTAGCTCACGTAGACTATGATTGTACCAGGGAGGGGATGTTGAGTAGGACTTATCACGCGAAAGGGGAACATAGAGATTTATGCAGTGCAACTATTTCTCGTAAAACAGACTAGTTGCGTCATTCATTGAGAGATTATTAAAGTCGAATGAGGTATTAGAGAGGATTTCATTGATTTTCTTGAAATTAGCTTTACGAAAGTTGAACGAATACTTACTTGGGCTAGGTAGAAGAAAAGGTAAGGTTATAAAAAAAGAGAGAGTGAGAGGCGGGTGAAAGTTGTCAATAGTAGATAATGGGGATGTGGTTTCTGAGACAGATGAGTTAATGGGGTCGGAAGTGAAAATAAGATCAAGCTGCCGGCCCATATAGTTTTTAATACCACTCATTTGGGAAAGGCTTGAATCAGTAAGACCGTCCACGAAGACACATTCTTTGAGGCAAACGGGTGAGGGAGTGAAAGCAATTTGATCTTCTGAAGTGTTCCATTGAAGGTAAGGAAGATTGAAGTCACCGAAAATAATTA
This sequence comes from Melanostoma scalare, assembly GCA_949752695.1. Taxonomy (NCBI): domain Eukaryota; kingdom Metazoa; phylum Arthropoda; class Insecta; order Diptera; family Syrphidae; genus Melanostoma; species Melanostoma scalare. The sequence goes on from OX456984.1 coordinate 140,727,618, forward strand.
TCTCATCTTGTGATCCTGAGATTTCAAGCACACTTTATCGATAGCAGCAACAACCAATTTGTACGAGTCTGTTGGTTCGCCGGGAAGGATGTAGAAACACATCAGGAAGATGGACTGATTAGAGAATGTTAGTTTGATAGAGATGTAGTCTAGTAGTTTGGAAGAGGAGGATGAAACGAAGGAAGATTCGTATTTATTATGGACAGCGATTAGGACGCCTCTATTTGGGGTTTCGCTATGAGGTTGTTCATCATCACGAAAGACATTGAAAAACGAAGGAAACAGTTCTTGACTTTTGATGTCCTGGGAAAGGTTTGTTTCAGTAAGTGCAAATATGTCAAAGGGAAGATTGTGAGACTGCAAGTAAACTGAGTGAGTTTTAGAACGAAGACCTCTTACGTTTTGGTAATAAAAAGACAGGGGGTGGAGATTAGAAGCGGGATAACTGGATTCAGTGTTAGGAGCGATAGAACTTTTCTGTTTCGGAACGGATTCTTTGCAGGTAAGAGATTCTTTTGGACTGAACGTACCGAGAGAAAGCTAAGAGATCTTTGGAGACTTGCAACGAAGAGATATTCAAGAGCTCGTGGTATTTATTGTAGCGCTGCCTTAGGTGTTGAGGATCAGAAGGAAGTCCTTCCTTTTTAATAGACGCTAATACGTAGCTTTTCGTTTTACCGTCTACACACATATCGTCTGGTTTGTCGTGAAGATATGCCAGGAACAGACGAATTTTGTCAAACACCTTACTATCTCTAAGTTTTGAGAGATAATAACGGGACTCGGTAGACTCAGTAAGGGACTGTTGAATAAGTTTTCTAAGGCGTATAATAATATAGATGTCACGAAAAATCTATGGAAAAAAGTTTCAATTGAACTGAAATAAATAAATTCAATAACAGGCTGTCTGTCAGTTATCGTCAGAGATCGTCAGCAGTGTATGCAGACGAACGTCCGAGATTGTCGTCCAAAAAGTTCCGTACCGATATCGGCCGATAAATCGGATTCAGTGTACGCGAGCCGTAAGGCATCTCGGTGTTTTTCCATAATGATCCTTAAACTTTGGATTGCGTCTGTAGTTGACTTACCCGCGACAAACCCGCATTGGTCATCACTTCATCAGACAGCCTTATTATTTTCCGCAGTCGGCTATCCAAAACCCGCTCAACGATCTTCATAGTGTGGGACATCAACTTGATCGAACGATAGTTGTCACATCTTCTGGTATCTCCCTTTCCCTTGTACATTGGAAGAAGAAAACTTTCCCTCCATTGATTAGGCAAACTGTCACCTCTTATAAGTTTGGAGATGAGAATCGTGGGCCATCTCAACCCGATGTCTCCCATATTTTTCCAAAACTCATATGGTACCTCGTCTGGCCCAATCACTAATTCGTCAATCGTATAATACGTCAATCGTATAATTCGTTTCCTTATGTGGAAGAATGGCTAGCAATTCAGCAAATCGAAAATGAATGATTGCCCTTCGGTTTTAGATTTCTTATTTTTTTTAAAACAAAAAGAAAAGAAAAACTTTACTGATTGTCAATTGCTAATACTAATAAAATAAAATATAAATAGGGTGGCGCAACAGAGCGACGAGCCCCGAGGCCTAGCGCATTTTTCACAACCATGCTTTGCGAGGGAATGGAGGGGACCTTCAATTTTCTGCCGGTTCCGAACGGCTAGTTGAGGAAACGGGTTTTATGGCAATGAATTTGCTAACGGAGGCCCAATTCCTCTCGAAGGACGATACTCGTACAAAAACAATTTTGCATCTGAACTTCTGGGTTAACAGGCAGACATACTAAGCATTGCGCCACGGGTACCCACTATACTACTGCCTCTGAGGTAAAGTAAAACTTTTTGAGGCCAGAATAATGTGCACAAGATCGAATAAGTTGGCCGAAAGCTGACTATACCGTTTATTTTCAACTTTTCGATGTGAATTTTTTTAACTTTTTGTATAAAAAAGACGAAACTAGTGGAAGCGTTTTAATACTTGTAATCCGTTAAAAATGGCCGGTCACTCACCATTGTTTCGTTCTTCTAGGCAACGAAAAAAAAACTGCTAAGAACCGATTTTGGACAGAAATTATTAATGTTACTAATGAGAATGACGATAATGACGGTCGTTCAATATTCACATCGATATATTTTTATTATATCGCACAGCTTTGGATTTACCAAAAATCAGTTGTATAGTCAGAATGGCTGATAGGCGCTTTGAGGACTTCTCATGTAACATGAGGTCTACGTGAGTTTGAAGCAATACGACGCTTTCTTCCGTTTTTAAGGCTGAACCACAACCACGCTTTAAACACATTATCTACACCAATCATGACTTAACGTTTATTTCAATAAAGCCTTTCTATAGTTAAAGTTTTTTTGTTTTCATTTAAGCGCTTGCGAGCCGAATTCTTCATCTTGTCTTGTTCGTCCTTCATTTCCTAACTTATTTTCTTAGAAAGTATAAAACAAAGTCGCTTTCCGCTTTCTGTATGCTTAGATCTTTAAAACAACGTAACGGATTTTGATGCTGTTTTTTTTTTTTTTATAATAGTGATCCAAGATATTGGTTTATATGTATATTTCATCCCCATATTCCCAAAGGAACATACACGGGAACAGAAACTGCCTGACGGATTTCCAAATTCTTACATCGTAAGATTGCTATTCATTCCCATATTCCCACGGGAACAATAACTTTATGTTTGTATTAAAAGAGTTCGAAAACCACAGATCCATTTTGAAAGAAATTTGTAACAAAAATGGTCTTGAACCCGAAAAATAACATAAGCTATATTATTTCCGTTCCATATTCCTTCGATAACGAAAACATAGCCTGGAATTTGGAAAACACGTATACGTGTATGCATGTGAAACTCCGAAAACTATTGCATTATAACCTTATTATTTTTGGAACTATTAGACTTGAGATTCCCGTAGTTCCATCTACTTAAGAATTTACTCACCATGGCTTTAGCCTTTAAGTAATTTGAGATTATTTAAGCTGTCCAGCACTATGTTCTTTGTTTACTACTAACACTGACAACGCTGTCTACTGTTGCAAATTTTAATGCACTTCATTGAAACCCCATAGCACTAGTCTACCTACTGGCACATGCAATTATTTTCGAAACTGTGTTAAGTTGGTGCAGGGAACTAACTTCACGGGTACTACCTTCACATGGGAAATAACTTCACCTCAAGTGGGAAATAATTTCACTTTTTTGTGGTGAAGATATTTCTCACTGTAGGTGGGAAATAACTTCACCTGAAATTTGTGTGAAGTTATTTCCCACCTGCAGTTTGAAGATTGTAGACATTCAACAAAAGAGAAATTATAGCTTTTGGGCGGTTTATTTCAAACAAAAAAAGTTTTACAAAATAAACAAAGGTACAAAAATGTAAATAGTTCGCGTTTGTATATTAAAAAAATATATAAAAGAACTCAATTCTGAAAAAACATAACATTGTCAAACTATATTTTCAAAACAAAAGCGCTTTGAAACGAAGACTTGGAAAGTTAAAAATATGCTAAATAAATTTTTATGTAACACATTTTCAAAAACAAATTTCTCGTTTTTATGCATTTTGTCGCTTTAGTGCTATATACGAGGAAATAGTGAAAAATTCGAGCGATTGAGTTTTACATCTTGTGTCTAATTCCTTTTTTCATCTGCACTAGCAGATGCATGTAAGTCCAACATAAGGCTACTTAGCTGCGAATATGCGTAGCTAAGAACGTCAATTAAAATAATGAACATATTTTCAAAAACAGATCTTTCACTGTATATTATTGGATGGCACTCATTTTATATATTAAATGAAATATCTGTTTTTGAAATATGTTAAATAAATTTATATGTATTTCAAAAGCAAATTTTTCGTTTTTGTGTATCTTGTCGTTTTAGTGCTTTATTCAAGGAAATAATGAAAAATTCGCGCGAATTTTTCATTATTTCCTTGAATAAAGCACTAAAACGACAAGATACACAAAAACGAAAAATTCGCGCGAATTTTTCATTATTTCCTTGAATAAAGCACTAAAACGACAAGATACACAAAAACGAAAAATTTGCTTTTGAAATAAATATAAATTTATTTAACATATTTCAAAAACAGATCTTGCAACCCTAAACCTATAGAAGTCCAATTTAAATACAGTTTTAAAGATTATCATTTCTCCAAAAAATTAAGTCTAAAATTAGGTCTCTACCATCAGTATTGACAGAGAAATCGAATTTAACACAGGTCAAGGTACACCAAAGATGCCTTTTTTTGAAATGTCAAAAAGTGATGTCAAAGTTAAGAAACGAACTTTACTGTAAAACAATTTTTTTCTTGGAATACGACCAAGAATAATATCCCGAAATATGTAACACGAATTACGGGACACCCTGTAAACATATTTTCAAAAACAGATCTGCACTGCAACGAAATGTATAAGTTTTTTTTCCAAAACATAGCTTCACATAAAAGTGGAATTCGTTCCCACGAAAAAGTGAGGTTATTTCCCACCTTCAGTAGGAAATATCTTCACCACAAAAAAGTGAAATTATTTCCCACATGAGGTGAAGTTATTTCCCATGTGAAGGTAGTGCCCGTGAAGTTAATTCCCTGCACCACGCATGGTGCAGGGAATTAACTTCACGGGCACTACCTTCACATGGGAAATAACTTCACCTCATGTGGGAAATAATTTCACTTTTTTGTGGTGAAGATATTTCCTACTGAAGGTGGGAAATAACCTCACTTTTTCGTGGGAACGAATTCCACTTTTATGTGAAGCTATGTTTTGGAAAAAAAACTTATACATTTCGTTGCAGTGCAGATCTGTTTTTGAAAATATGTTTACAGGGTGTCCCGTAATTCGTGTTACATATTTCGGGATATTATTCTTGGTCGTATTCCAAGAAAAAAATTGTTTTACAGTAAAGTTCGTTTCTTAACTTTGACATCACTTTTTGACATTTCAAAAAAAGGCATCTTTGGTGTACCTTGACCTGTGTTAAATTCGATTTCTCTGTCAATACTGATGGTAGAGACCTAATTTTAGACTTAATTTTTTGGAGAAATGATAATCTTTAAAACTGTATTTAAATTGGACTTCTATAGGTTTAGGGTTGCAAGATCTGTTTTTGAAATATGTTAAATAAATTTATATTTATTTCAAAAGCAAATTTTTCGTTTTTGTGTATCTTGTCGTTTTAGTGCTTTATTCAAGGAAATAATGAAAAATTCGCGCGAATTTTTCGTTTTTGTGTATCTTGTCGTTTTAGTGCTTTATTCAAGGAAATAATGAAAAATTCGCGCGAATTTTTCATTATTTCCTTGAATAAAGCACTAAAACGACAAGATACACAAAAACGAAAAATTTGCTTTTGAAATACATATAAATTTATTTAACATATTTCAAAAACAGATATTTCATTTAATATATAAAATGAGTGCCATCCAATAATATACAGTGAAAGATCTGTTTTTGAAAATATGTTCATTATTTTAATTGACGTTCTTAGCTACGCATATTCGCAGCTAAGTAGCCTTATGTTGGACTTACATGCATCTGCTAGTGCAGATGAAAAAAGGAATTAGACACAAGATGTAAAACTCAATCGCTCGAATTTTTCACTATTTCCTCGTATATAGCACTAAAGCGACAAAATGCATAAAAACGAGAAATTTGTTTTTGAAAATGTGTTACATAAAAATTTATTTAGCATATTTTTAACTTTCCAAGTCTTCGTTTCAAAGCGCTTTTGTTTTGAAAATATAGTTTGACAATGTTATGTTTTTTCAGAATTGAGTTCTTTTATATATTTTTTTAATATACAAACGCGAACTATTTACATTTTTGTACCTTTGTTTATTTTGTAAAACTTTTTTTGTTTGAAATAAACCGCCCAAAAGCTATAATTTCTCTTTTGTTGAATGTCTACAATCTTCAAACTGCAGGTGGGAAATAACTTCACACAAATTTCAGGTGAAGTTATTTCCCACCTACAGTGAGAAATATCTTCACCACAAAAAAGTGAAATTATTTCCCACTTGAGGTGAAGTTATTTCCCATGTGAAGGTAGTACCCGTGAAGTTAGTTCCCTGCACCAACTTAACACAGTTTCGAAAATAATTGCATGTGCCAGTAGGTAGACTAGTGCTATGGGGTTTCAATGAAGTGCATTAAAATTTGCAACAGTAGACAGCGTTGTCAGTGTTAGTAGTAAACAAAGAACATAGTGCTGGACAGCTTAAATAATCTCAAATTACTTAAAGGCTAAAGCCATGGTGAGTAAATTCTTAAGTAGATGGAACTACGGGAATCTCAAGTCTAATAGTTCCAAAAATAATAAGGTTATAATGCAATAGTTTTCGGAGTTTCACATGCATACACGTATACGTGTTTTCCAAATTCCAGGCTATGTTTTCGTTATCGAAGGAATATGGAACGGAAATAATATAGCTTATGTTATTTTTCGGGTTCAAGACCATTTTTGTTACAAATTTCTTTCAAAATGGATCTGTGGTTTTCGAACTCTTTTAATACAAACATAAAGTTATTGTTCCCGTGGGAATATGGGAATGAATAGCAATCTTACGATGTAAGAATTTGGAAATCCGTCAGGCAGTTTCTGTTCCCGTGTATGTTCCTTTGGGAATATGGGGATGAAATATACATATAAACCAATATCTTGGATCACTATTATAAAAAAAAAAAAAACAGCATCAAAATCCGTTACGTTGTTTTAAAGATCTAAGCATACAGAAAGCGGGAAAGCGACTTTGTTTTATACTTTCTAAGAAAATAAGTTAGGAAATGAAGGACGAACAAGACAAGATGAAGAATTCGGCTCGCAAGCGCTTAAATGAAAACAAAAAAACTTTAACTATAGAAAGGCTTTATTGAAATAAACGTTAAGTCATGATTGGTGTAGATAATGTGTTTAAAGCGTGGTTGTGGTTCAGCCTTAAAAACGGAAGAAAGCGTCGTATTGCTTCAAACTCACGTAGACCTCATGTTACATGAGAAGTCCTCAAAGCGCCTATCAGCCATTCTGACTATACAACTGATTTTGGTAAATCCAAAGCTGTGCGATATAATAAAAATATATCGATGTGAATATTGAACGACCGTCATTATCGTCATTCTCATTAGTAACATTAATAATTTCTGTCCAAAATCGGTTCTTAGCAGTTTTTTTTTTCGTTGCCTAGAAGAACGAAACAATGGTGAGTGACCGGCCATTTTTAACGGATTACAAGTATTAAAACGCTTCCACTAGTTTCGTCTTTTTTATACAAAAAGTTAAAAAAATTCACATCGAAAAGTTGAAAATAAACGGTATAGTCAGCTTTCGGCCAACTTATTCGATCTTGTGCACATTATTCTGGCCTCAAAAAGTTTTACTTTACCTCAGAGGCAGTAGTATAGTGGGTACCCGTGGCGCAATGCTTAGTATGTCTGCCTGTTAACCCAGAAGTTCAGATGCAAAATTGTTTTTGTACGAGTATCGTCCTTCGAGAGGAATTGGGCCTCCGTTAGCAAATTCATTGCCATAAAACCCGTTTCCTCAACTAGCCGTTC